>JANZLQ010000050.1:12668154-12699197 GCA_026212715.1 Elanus axillaris | reverse complement strand
ACCTGCAATTGCACAGAGCATCCCGGGGTGGGGTGGGGTGGGGGAACAGAGAGTGGAGAAAGCAGCTGGAGGCCACATGCTTATTAGATTATGTGCTGCTGCCTTCTCTCACAACCTGTCTCTGTTCATTGCTATCTCCATCCCTCATTTGTAAACCTCTGTGAGAGAGTTTATAGGATGAGTGTGATCTCTAGTTATAAACTTTCCTACAGGTTTTTCAAGCCACCTGTGCCATTTAGAATTTATTGCAATCTATAATCTTTCTCACTAGAAGTCCTAAAGAGATTTTAAAAAAGATTCTCATTATCTTAATCATTTAAAAATAGACAAAGCAAAATTTTCCAGATTATATTGACAGAGCGTTTAGGTCAGAACCTCACAAGCCACGTCATATTTACTCACTTAAATGCCTTTGTAGAAGTAGTTCTGTATTAGCATAAATGTGGGCTATATTACCTAATCGGTTCTTTCTGTAACTATTGCTATAAAATATTTTTCCAGATCAGTTTTCAGACTGTAAATATTTATACTTTTCTGGGACATTTTTTTCAATCTACCTAGAGCTTTTTGTCTGTATAACAAAAAGCTATATGCTGGATTTCCCCTAGGATATACATGTTTTTCACTAAGTATATATGAGAGATTGTAAGTCTGAAAAGGACATGTGCCAGGATTCAAAAATTTGCTTTGGGTAACCATACCAACAGTACAACAATCTATTAGGGACCATCTGCTGAAAATGAACCAGCATATGGATACCTCAAGAAATGTTCAGCATTATTGTTCAGTCTTTGAGAGTAAGAAAGAAGGTAGCGGTTTGAAATTTGCTTATGCCTGGGAATTATTTTTTTTTCATTATGAATATTAACCACTGGACCAAGTAATCCATGATACTTACAGTGCAGTGTAAATTATTCAGATATAGCTTCATGGGTTATTAATATACAGATACAGTTCTTCCTATAGCAATATAAGTGGAAACCAAATTATTTTATCTTTTTTTTTCCCAAATAGCTATAACTATAAATTTTAAGTCCAAAGCTTTGAAAATATTCAATGTAATCCTAGAATCTGTATTTAGATGTAAAATAAGCATCCTGTTTTTCGTGAGAGCACATCAGCCAAAATGCCAGCCAGGGAACAATAGGAATCACATTTCTAAAATTTCCATTCATATAAATATGGATCGGGAAGCTAAATCTCAAGCGCCTGTCACAGAAAGAAGTTGAGCTAATGAACTGTACATCTAGGAGAAAAATCTGCTTTTGAAGTAATTCATGTATGTAAATTTCTGCATGGTACAGTTTGATAAGGCTAAACCTCAGTAGCAATGAAAACAATGAAAACTCTGTGTGGAATGTAACTGCTCATAAATGGTGCTACAACCATAATTTCTATGTATTATGAGACTAATGGATGACAGAGAAATAAAGAACATGTCGCTATACAGTATGAGGCAATTTATTCCTGAATAGCTTGAAATTGGATTGTAAATGTAATCAAGTGCATTGATGTCCCAAGCTATTTGGTAACGATGTAGTATGCTTTCCCACAGAATTGTTCATTAAAGAAAATATTAAAGTCTAGGTATTTTAATGTTATCTCAAACAAAATCAGGCCATTTCTTCCAGTCCATTCAAATCCTTTGTGCATTTTTTTTACTGAAGATTGGGATCCCTTTTAGCTCTAAAGATGAGAATTCACAGCCCTGGTAGAAATTCCTTTACACTTATGGCCCATGAAATCTCTGGCTCAGCAAATGTATTTCTCTCAAAGTTGAATGTGACCTGCTGTGCTGATGGGATATGCAGTTCTCTCAAGGCAGCATATCTTGCTTTACTTATGGTAGTGAGCAGAAGTTAACACGATGCTGAGTTTTGTTTCTACTGTGAAACATTGTATGGTAAGAATGGTTGGTTCTAATGCTGTGAAGTCAGATTTCTTTAGTGCCATTTTTTTTTTTAAGACTACAATGTCTTTCATTTTTGTCCTTTCAAGAGAGTTTTGTGAAAGTAGCCATGTTAATATTGCTCTGTGTGCTCCTTATGGTTGGATTAGCAATGTTAGCAAAACAATAATCTCTCCAATTCTCTAATGCATTGTAGCCATAATTGAGGCTCAGGCTTTCAAAGATGAGGATTTTTATAATTTTTTTAAGCTGTGACTGAATCCCTCCCCTTCTCTAACCTCTGTAAACTTTCTATCTTCTGCTCCCCCTAGGGAGCAACCTACTAGGATGTTCCCCCTTTCTTTTATATGAATTGGGAAAGGGGAGAGATGTCTTCTAATTGTAAAGCTTCTCCTGGCAGCAAGGCATAGAGTCAACACATCCACATTTGCAATGCAGTTATTGAGAGGGTGAGTCTGCCCAAAGATGCTCTGCAGTTATCCTGGGCATGAGTCAGCAAAGAAGACACGTTCTAGAAATATGTGCTTTAGCAGGCTAGTGACCGTAGCTATTTAATTCTCAAAACCAAGCTTTTTGATCATATCCAAGTGTCCATTGTTATCAGTAGTACCACACACTCCACTGTTCTGGAAAGCAGTAAAAATCATTAAGTTCTCAGACTGCAGGGGTCACAGTAGATCCTCATAGAAAACAAATTTATTTTTTAATTTATAAGTAGATATACAAATCTTTCATCAAATTAATCAAAAATATCTCTAAAAGAGTAAAATGTCCGAAGTTTATCTTTTTACTCCCAGTGACTTACTGGTCAAAGAAGCTTACCTATTACAAAATATGCTTTTAAAAATGTTAGCATTCACTCATTAAAACTAATGTAATTGCAGTGTGAAAAGTGTTCACAATCATGGAACCTATTATAGGAAATACTCGTAATAGCTGTTGAAAAAACCATTGTGGAGTTTTTGGGAACAATGCATAATGTGTTTTCAATTGTCCTTTTTCTCATTCCATTACACAATAGAAATTAAGAATAGCTCTCTAAAAAATTAATGGCTTTAATAACTGAAAGATAGATATCTGCCTCGGCCCACATATGGCAAAGTTCACCTATCTACCACTGACTCTGCATCACCAACCTCATGGCACCATCCCATTTGTGCTGGCCCACTAAATGTAGGGGAGCAACCCTGAGGTGTCTATTACTCATACTGAGAGAAATGAAAGCGTAGTTTATGGAGAGAGTATCCTGAAGGCAAGCTTAGGAGTGGTCCCTTTTTCCAGCCTTGCAGATTTTTCATACCATCTTTTTCCCCAAGACTCTGTTATTTTTTCTCTTTCCCCTCCAGGTCGGAGGGAGGACTCCTATCAGCATGATTTCTGTATGTACCAGGGAGAAGAACATTGGGTTTCAGATTTCTGAGGGCTTCAATAATTGTTGTCAGTGCTATTCATTTAATGGAATAAGGTCTAGAAAGCTTCACAGAGGAATTCTTTAAAGACGGTTTCTCTCTACAGATTCCATCCCAGGAGTCTGGGGAAGAGACAACTGAAAAAACAGTTACTGAAGAGCGTTAAGTGTTTATCCAGCTACTGCCAGAAGGCAAGGGACAGACCTGTCAGCTAGACTAGAAAGGGTTGATCTACAGAAGAGAAACCAGAATTGCCTTCTTAAACAGAAAAAAACCTAAATTTTCAGGAAAAGAGAAATATATATTTATCTCAAAACCTATAAATAGATGCAAAATTACTCCCGCCTTGCTATGCTTCTATGAATTCAATTGGAAAAAAAACCCAACCCAAATCAAACCAAAGAAACAAACAAACCACCAAGATTTAGCTAATAGATCTTCCTTTAAATTTAAAGATACTTTATTCTGACAAAGGGAGGTGAAATTCTTGGTAACAAAGAAAGTAACTCTGAAAAACTGTTCAATCCATACTGGAAAGCTATTTGTGGAACTCGGAGAGTACAAAGCTAATGTTGCATCCTGGAGGAAAGGGTAAATCTTCACATGTAACACCCTTTGTTCTTGGTTTAGAATGGAGTTCAGCTTTAAGTTCCATGTCCTATACATTTGCAGAATTGGTTTCTAATAAGTTAAGAAGTAACAAAAATTTTCCTTAGCCTTAACTACAAAAAGTAAGCCTCATGTTTAATTACTGTTTGCCAGATTGCCAGGTGATCCCCTAAACTGGTTGAGGATGCAGGGCACAATGGATGTGCTTTAGAAAGCAAATGAAAAAATGCCCCACAAAAGTTCTGTGAAATAATAACCAAATGGACAGTTGAAGTTGCAGAAAATCCCCAAGAGTTTCATGAACAGAAACTTCACCCCAGAGCTTTAGACAGATTTTATGTCCTGTGATCAGACTGCAAGTTCCCTGAAAGATAGGGACTTTGATCTTGAACTTGTCTTAATGATCACAAGTTATCAGAAAAATTTTGATTTGGTCATACAGGAATGTTGCTGAGAAGAAAATGGCCTACCAGTTTCTGTTTTGAGTGAATTTGTTTTGAGGACAGATAGCTTCATATCCAGATATATAGTCCAGACTGGTAGCAATGGCATTTATAACAGTGGGCAGATCTGCCAGGATGAGACAGATTCACCAATCCAATCACAGATGGTAGAAAATATTACTCACAGATGCTGCTGTATGAGAGCTTGGCTTCAGCAAGGAGCCAGGACCAGTCACAAAAATTGATTTTATTAGCTACCCTGCATTTCTCCTGAGGCTGATTTACTGTACGCTAGAAGGAAGATGAAAAGGGAAAAAATAAGACTCTTCCTCTGAAAGAAGAATGATATATGTGATTGTAGGGAGCATCAGTTGCTCATGACTTTCTTTTGTCAGACAGAGAAACTGTTGGATTCACAAGATCTGAGTCAAGACTCCTTCAGTACATCTGGTGTTTCCCAAGGAGTGAATGTACTGAACTTCAGGAGTGCTGGTGGGTGGGAGTGATGGCTGGTGAGAGGGAAAGCTGGGCTTCCTGAGGGTGGAAGGGGGAGATCAGCAAGCCTCTTAGAAATGCTGCTGGTGATATACCAGCGACATTTCTCAGAGCAAATTTATGTTAGGGCAAACTGCTAATCACTGGCAGAAGTGAAAAAATAATTGAATCTCAAAATCTCATTCTGAAAAGCAAGCGTTTTGGTCAAGAGTTCTGCTTCAGAGCTGCATTACTGCAATGGTTTTGCCAAGGACGGGGCAGGGTCACTATGGATGTGCAAGGCAGCTCCAGGAGCCCTGCTCTCAACTGCTCAGCCTGCTTCCAGCACTGGTAGCGCTGTGTTTTGCAGAGCTCATTACAGAAGCGCAGATCGCTTCCTCAGGTTGTCTTATGGGCTTTCTTTTGCTTGCCTTCCTCCTGGCTGTCTGGCAGAAGTGAGTGATGAATAATACCTGCTGCCAGTGACAGCTGCTGTTATGCACCTCTCCCCTTCTGTCCAGAAAAGGGCCATTCACAACGTAACGCAGGAAAAAATGCTCCAAGAGGTATTCAAGGAAGAGCTCCACTGTTAGCTATATTTCTGCTTTTAGTTGTTCTAATAATTACCTGCCCCCAAAACCAGGTACCAAACTTACATGTGAACTAAAATACAAATATTGATCTGTAGTGCAAGGTCAGGTACAAATAAAAGATGCTCAAGAGCAAGGAAGGACGGTTAGCAATGTGATCCTGAATAGGAGGTGTTAATAGAAGATTTCTTTTGACCCTGTTAGTGAGCGGATTATCAGTATTACTGCTTTTAATAGTATCCTTTCAGTCTCTTGCTTCTGGCATTGCTGTACCAGTTTGATTAATATTGCCAGGTGTTGGTAAACCTACATTTAGTGCAACCCTACTTTCAATATCTATATAGTCCATATAAATTTGGAAGAAAGTGGGCTAGTTGTCACATCTTTTACCTGTCCTAGGTAAAATGTTCACTATTTTCCTTAGAAAGATAAGATAAGGCATCATTACTGATGTTTGGGAGGGTTTTACAAGGAACTTTTATGGTTCAGTAGAGCAGAGGGAAACATTTCTGGCAGATTCTTTTCACATAGCTTTAAGTTCCTCAAATGCATATTTTTAGCTGAAGTTAATTGTCTTCACACCCTCTCGGGGGGGTGAGGCAGGAATAAGGAAGGGAGTGACATGTTTCAGAACACTAATTTCTCTGATCCTAAATTGTACCCAAGATAAGGTGGGGTGAATTGTCCTCCAAAGTCAGAATTCTGTGTCTGCCCACTGGCTACTGAGAGGCTAGGTGCATAATGGTTAAACAGCCAACTTCAGGAAAACAGACCCCATCAGTTAAAAAGAAAGACCAACTAAAATATGCCAATAAAATAAATTACCTAGGCATTTAAGAGGGAGAAAAAGAAATTTGGGTTGAGGTGTCTACATTTCATCTAAATCCAAATTCTCTTTGGATTTCACTCCCCATGGTTTTCTCTCCTATGTCTCCACTCATACTAGGAGCAGCACTAGGTATGTTTCACCCAAGTCCTGTTTAGAGGCATTAGAAAAGATTAAAAAATGCATGGGCTTTTTCTACAGAGGGTAACCTCAGTGATTAACAGTCCCTTTTCAGCTTTGATTGCAACTTGGTAAATGACTAAAAGGTTAGGAGTAGTTATGTTTTCCCAGAGATGAGGGACCAAGCTTTGTCTGCGAATCTTTGCTTAATATCTGCTTTCCTTTTAGCTTAATGAGGAAACACATTGCAACAGTTTTCCTCCCCTTGCACCTCCCACCAAGACACCTTTTCCCTGCAAAGTTCTCCTTGCCAAACCATTCAGCAGTGAGACCTACCACCATGAAAGCTGCACCTTTCCCCTTCACCCACCCTCTCCAGGCATGCCTGTGCCATCTCTGATGACATGGACACGTTGCTTTATTACTGCTGCAAACATGTGGAGAACATCATTTTCTGGTCCTTTATGATGATGGATTTACATGGATTTAAATAACTGGTCTCAGGAAGTGAAAATAATGCATCAAATCCTTTAAGCAATTCTGATTGCTAGACTTGGTCTTACACTTAGTTTACTCCAAATGATTTATAAAGTAAATTAGTATATTAACAAAAATTGGTGCACAATATTGCAGAAACATCTTTCAAAATAAAGAATGTATCTCACTAAATAGTATGAAAAACAAACTTTCTAAAGTTCTTCTTACGTTATTTCAAATTATACTCATTTTTATAATTTCCTTAAGCTGGATAGGAATTCAATGCAAATAAAATTTACTCTGGGGAGGAATACCAGCCTCACCTGTGTTAAGATTAGCTGACACTTCTGGCTTTGAATTGTGCTTTCAGAATCCCAACAAGTTATCAAATTGAATTGAAATAATCACAACTTTATTAAGCTGCTCAGACTTAATATTTTTAATATTTCATTTGGATTAAACCAACTGTTTCTAAGAAAAAAAAAATGGGAAAAGTATGTGGGTTTATCCCTGCTAAAACAATTTGGCAATACCTTTTGAATATTGGATGAGTGTTCATTAGTAATAGAAGTACATATTATTTTAAAAAAACATGAACATAGGCACAAGAGGACTGATATAAAGTTAATTTAAGTCTGATATTTGAACATGCTTACAACTTTGTGACTGAAAGAATGTACTTGCAATGTATTTTTGCTTTGTTGCTATGTGTATAACAGTAGAAATAATATAGGTGTTGCATGCAGCTATACAAGACTGTAATACATGGTTTGGCTTGTTATTTTTATGAGCAACTCTTGTTTTCTTTTTTGAACCTAAAATTCATCCAAAATTAAAAACATGTTTTAAGTTGAAAGTGCATAAAAGGCTCTAACCTTTGTAATATAGAAAAAATACATCATTTCTTTATGCTCCCTGGGTAACAGAGGCAAATGTTAAACACACACACAAAACCTCAGAAATTAATTTATTTTTTCATACTTGCAAGTGTGTTTTCCACTTCTGAGAAGGTTATGAAGAAGTGGACACTGTAAATCTTAATGAAATTTGTCTCAACTCCTGCTACTCTGAGAGATGTAATGAACACTTTTCCATATTTGCATACATAAACACAATAGCGGCCCTCTAGAATGTTTTGGGGTTCTTTTTTTTTTCATTTTCCAGGAGTTAATATTAAACCTGGACTTCAATATTAATATTTAAGAGTCCTCCCAATTTCTTTTTAGAAATCACAATGCACTTTAGATACTGATAATAGTCATGAAATGAATTAAAATTATTTGTGTCTTCTGCTTTCATCTTTTGATATTTCTGAAACTTTTCTTCATTCATTGTTAAAACTCCTTTTTATTAGCAACCTGTGTTTTTCTCCCTATCTAAGAATAAAGCTGTACAGGGATCTATCTATGGCTCATGGGAATCTCCCCCTTTTTTTTCCTTTTTTTTTGTCTCTCCAGATCATTAAAGACCAGAAGCTACTGGTGATAGTTGGAGGGATGCTACTGATTGATCTTTGCATCCTGATTTGCTGGCAGGTTGTGGATCCTTTGAGAAGGACAGTGGAAAAGTATAACATGGAGGTATGTCCTCAAGCCCAAGTAATTACGGTTGCATATCAGTATCTACAGCTTTCTGTAAGACCAAGCTAAAGATGCACTAGGTTATATGAAAGCAAGTAAAGCTGCGTATCTGGGGAGAGGAAGGGTTCTGTTTTTAAAAGCAAACAGAAATGAAATAACTGCAATCAAAAGAAATTGTATCTGTAGCAGAAGGTGCCACGTTTCTGTCACTTTTGAGAGATTTTAGATGAAAGTGTTGTAAACACAGGAGAGTCCTCTTCTCTGTTAGAGTCTGTTGCAATAAATAATAGATTATCAGAACACATTAGCAGATTTCAGTAAGAGCTCATTCAAGATAAATGCAGGAGAGGTCACTGCTTAGGATGCATTCTTTGTGGAGATGTCCAGGAATTGTGTTACCTACTGCTATATTTATTTTCAGTAATGGCGTGTGCGTACACACATAGTGATTGTTCCTATTTTAATGTCATTCCCAGAAAGGTCATGCTAGAGATTTTGATAGGGAGCAGATAATAGCTTAATGCCGCTTGTACAAATTTTCCAGCGTTCTGGTAGGTTTCTAGAAGTAGAGCTTTCTGGACAAACTGATAGCAAGAAACATGACAGCAACAATGCAGAACTAGGAAAAAAAAATTCTATCTGTATGCAGTTTAGCAGTGTTTGAGATTTTATTCCTTCCAACATGGGAACTGATGATATCTGAAAACTAGATTATATAAAGACAATCTAGAAGTGTTATTCTCTTCTGCCATACTTGGCAATCAGTAAGAAAACGAATGGTAGTTTTGTCTTCTGATGTTAACATTTGCAAGAAGATACGATATCTTATTCCATTTTTTTTTTACTTTGTTCTTACTTTGCAGTGTAGCTCTGGAATTTTATCAGGAGATTTTAGTTTTTATTTTAATGTTTATAGAAAATACCTTAGAACAATCCCTTCTAAACTGCAAGGGATGCCTTTCAAGAAATCATTTTAGAGTCTGAAAAGGTACCTCTTATTCGTTCCCTAGAATTTGAACTTTTTTTGAAGAAATTCCCCTGTTATTACAGTTTGTCAATAGAAAATGTAAGTCAAATTTGTCTTGTGGAGACATTTCTGCTCTATGTTTG
Source organism: Elanus axillaris (assembly GCA_026212715.1). Taxonomy (NCBI): domain Eukaryota; kingdom Metazoa; phylum Chordata; class Aves; order Accipitriformes; family Accipitridae; genus Elanus; species Elanus axillaris. Next base: position 12,689,650 of record JANZLQ010000050.1, on the reverse strand, counting down.
TAGAGCCTGAAACAATAGCAGCTTGTCAATAGCCTTGTTTACTTCATTTTGTTCCAACTGCATTCAACTGATATTTCAATTGTCAGTGTTGTTAATGGTTTCACTGCCCATATAAACCCAAATATATTACGATGAGAAGTCACAAAATCAAATTGAAATAATGCTCATTCCAGTGCTGTGGGTGAATGAGTTAGGACTTTTACTTTTTTCCCTGATCAGTGGGAAGCCATAACTAAAGATCCTGATACCTGCTCATATCAGAATCACTCCAGTAAAATTTCTGTAGACAGCAGCAGGAACTGTGAAGTTATCAAACCATAAATACCATATATTTGAAAAATGTTTACTGTGGTTTTAAATGATTGCAATTTGCAACTGAACTTATCAGTGTATATTCTTTGGTCATGTAATGTGTACTACTAAAAACTTGGTGTGTTTGCTCCATGTTCAGTGCTACCTAGACTACAGGGCTGCACAGCAGTTGCCTGAACTTTGTATTAGAACTGAAATTCCCTGGGAACTATGTAAGCCCAAGCAGTCATGTTCACTGAACACACACACACACAATGTGTAATATTTTGAACACTCAGCATAGAATTGACTTAAACTTACTCTTGGAACTCTTAGCTATTACTATGAGTTGTACAAAATGGGTTTTTTTAAGCTAATGGTTTGGGGAGGGAAGGAAATAAAAGTATTATGCAAGCAAATGTGGTCATTAAAATACTGTCCATATATTTTTATCTTACATAAGCAGTGAGGTGAACTGCAATTTGATTTCCTGAAGCCTACCTCTTCAGGTCTCAGAAACTCCTTAGTAAAAGCAAATGACAATTGTGTTTGCTTTTAAAATTATTTTTATTATTATTTTAGTTTGCTTTTTTTAATTTTAGCATTTTTAAGTGCATTCTGCAAGGGTGAATTCTTTAGCTGAGTTTGCCTGAGCAGGTATTATCTTTTGTGTGCTTGAAAAGTACTTACTGCTACTGGAGGCAAGCTTCTGTTTTATTTCAGGGATATTGTGTCATGTATATTCCTTGTCCCATTTGCTTCTATGCAATAATTTTAAAAGGCTATTTTCTCTCAGTTAAAGTTGATCCAAGTGATAGAGACTAAACTAAATATAAGCTCCAAAGTTATGAACGCAATCAGTCATTCTAGCTAATGAACCATTGAGTGCTGTTTAAACTATGAACACTCATCAGCTTCCTACTTGAAAGTTCTGCATTTGGCTACTGTTGGGTGGTCCTCTGTTAACTGTGTCTTCATAAACATGTTAAAGTAACCAATATGAGGAGCCTAAAAATGGGCAGTGTCCTTTGCTGTTTGGCATTATTCACAAAATAGTTCATTTAAATATGAACACCAGCAAATTATCAAGCACTTTTTAAAAATCCAGACTCCTTTTCCAGAGTTGCTTGTAAAGTCAAGCTATCCATGTCTTAAAAGCTGAGGATGGGCAGTCTACATCTGAAAATACAAAGGAAAGTGAAGGCGCTTTTGGTGACTGTCTGCCCCTGCCAGAAGTAAGAAATCAGACGGGATGTTGGATCTGTCAATGTTCAGACTGGTCTCTGGCATCCTAGCCCTGGATGTCAGGTATCCTTATGAAAGCACATCTATAGCTGCCACAACAGACCATGTTAAAAGTATTAATGACTGAGCTGTAAAGCATCCAGATGCTTCAACCATCAGTAGGGCATTTATTTGGTATATCATATACGGACAACAAAATCATTGGATAAAAGCAAACAGGTCATAGATAAAGACAGGGACCACTTTAAAATTTCCATAGCTGTACGCTGATCTCCTGACAAAGAACTGAAAGGTTCCCCCTATGTACACTTCATATACAGTACTGTAGGCTTGATTCTCACATAATGCAAAAGCATTCTCTGACACAAAATGCTTCTCAACTTCAAGCAGCAGTGTAAAAAATGGGAATTAATCCCTAATGTTACCTCTATTCATTGGTTTTGCTTTTTGCACCAGCTGAAACATTTTTCCTTTTGCTAATATTTCAGACCAGCTTCAGACCAGTTTTGCTAATCATTCAGACCAATTGCTTTTTTCTCACTCACTTCTTCCTAGGGTGAACTTGAAATTTGCTTTTTTCATTGTAATTCACCTTTTTTTGTCATAACCAAACATCCTCCTTCACTGTCCCGCTGACTTGGTTCTTGGCCTCGACAGGCCATGAGGAATTACAGTGCTTCTGTGTATGTAGCTATGGAAGAGCTTTTCCCTGGTGGCAAGGCTCCACAACCTTTTTCCAGCCATCTGGATTTTGTCCTGGTTTCTTAAGAGGGCAATGTTTATGAGCAAGGGTTCTCCCTGTGTTTTTTCCTACTGCCTAACAAACTTTGCTTGCCAGTTTCAGTCACAGCTGACAGAGCGTATACAGCTCTTAAGGAGATGGCACTGCTATGGATTTGATGGAAACAGGCAGCTGTGGGGAGGAGAGGTTCTGGTAGTGTCTCTACTAAGATGAGGGTTGCAGAGTGTGTTTATCCCTCCATCTAAAGACAAACATTATAAATTACCTGCTACGGGGGAGCTTCACACTTAATTAAACAAAAAGAATCGAGCCACAAGACAAAAAAACATAGGAAACCAGCTTGCTCTAATTTCAGTTGCTCACTGATACACCTGCATTGGAATGAATCCACAGTCTGAAGTAGCAAAATCCTTTACAAAGTGGAATCTGCTCTCCCTGTGCAGTAGCCATATCATAAATCAATTAGGTACTTACTACAGTTCAGTAAGTCTGTGTGTAGGCACAGTAACTCTCACCTCTTGCTCGTAGTACAATGGTATAGTAATTCTTTTACTCTTGAAAGCATCTGACTGGCTTGTCTTCTCCCAACACAAATTTCTGTGACACAGATTGAATCACCCTGGCCTTGGAAGGTAACCGATTATAATGTTTAATATATAAGAACTTGTATACTAGAGGAGATGGGCTAGATTTTATAATTCCCAAGGTAAAAAGATCTTGCTTTAGTGTTAGACTAAGTAAAAGTAATACTTTGCATACTGCATGCCAATATTTCTTGTAGAATTTTAAAACCTCTTTATCTAGGGCAGCAACCTTTGCATTCCTTGATGTCTTAGTACCAGTTATGTAGTTATCTCTGTGATGTTTCCTCTTATGCAACCCATTGATAACATTATCAGCATTTAAAAATAAATTTCATTCTGGTATCTGGAATACCAGTATTTAAGGTTTCACACAGAATTGTACTGGGATGATAATAAACATGAAATGGAGAAAAAAACCAGAACAAAGTGTCATTTTAGAAGGTAGAGAAGAGAAAAACAGATCAATGAGACACATCCTATTTGGGCTTCTAGCATTGATATAGAAACAAAATGTGGAAACTAAGAATACCCAACTTTATATGAGGGCATTGCTGTAACAAAAATACCAATATGCAGGAAAGATTGAGTAGGCCAGGCCAGTGGCAGAGTAGTGCAGTCTGTTAAAGAAAACTTGGAGTCAATTCAGATTAACAAATGAATCGTTTCAGTGAGTGAGGCAGAATTCCTATGCATTCCAAGTCTATAACTATGCTGTCGGACATATATTACTAACAAGCCAGAGGGTCAGCTTTGACTGGTAGGTTGAGAGAGTCATTAAAATTGCAAAAGCAAAAAATCACTATGTAAACTGGACAAATGTGCTGCTGGGACTAACTCATTTAGGAGAGGTGTCTGCTTTGTAATTCAACAGACTAGAGAACCCACAAAGAGAGAATTAACCCTTTATTTCATTCTGAATGGCATACAGAATCTCTTCCAAAGTGTTGATATCTGAAGGACTTTTCTGTAGTTACAAATACATTGTTCTCAGCTTTGATACCTTTGAAGAAGCAACAGCCAAAAAAGATCAGTAGGGTGGAGCTCAACTTCAAAAAGTGGAATGACTCTCTTAAAGAGACATTAAAGAGGACACTGTAGAGAGTTAAATCTTTGCAGGTAGCCTAGAGAGTATTAAGACTATCATATTGGAGACAGAGTAAATGCATGCCACACATCAAGTAAGACTTGAAAAAGAAGAGACTCAGCATGATGAAACAGCAGGAAGACATCCTTCAAAAAAACAAAGTTATATCCAAATGAGGAAAATAGGAAGGATCATAAAGTCTGGTAAGTTAAATGTAGAATACAATAAAGCAGTCTAAAAAAAAATCTTGTGAAAGGCAAAAAAAAGAAAAAGAATTATAAAACTTTCTCTAAATATCAGTAGCAGGAAGTTTACCAGGGAATCTTTGGGGACAATATTTGATCAGAATATAAGAGCATTACTTGCAGAGAACAAGGCCATGTAGAACGATTAAATGATTGCTTTACTGCTTTGTTCAGCAAAATTCTTTGTGGAAGAGCTTGTGGAGATTGCTATGCTAGAACCCTCCTGATGAATTCACTGAGGAGTGACTGGAGTTGCTGGTAGGAATAGAGAAACTGTTCAGAAATCAATCACTGGAAACAGATTATATTCTCCCAGGCTTTCTAAAGCAATTCAAAGGAGTAATAGTCAAACCACTGACAGCAGTATGTAGTCACTAGCTCAGAACTGCTTTGATATCTGAGTGAAAAGTTGCAAATGTCTTGCCATGACTTCAAGACAGAATGAAAGCCTCAAACTTGTAAGTTAATGTCTGTAGCAGGCCAATTTATAAAAATTATAATCAGGAGTGGAATTAGAAATAAATACGTTACATTGAGGAACAGTTGACATGTCACTTGTGAAGGAACAAATCATTCAAAAACTCAGTGAAGCCCTTTGAAGAAGCCAGCAGGCATGTGAACAGAAGCTGCCACAGCCTGCTCAGTCTCCAAAAAAGGACTTCTTTCATCAAAGGCTCTCATGGAAATTAAATAGCCGTGGAATAAGAGAGAAGCCCTCAAATGGATATAAAATTCTTTAGAACAAGGAAACAGAATTGAATTAAGGAATAAATAAAAGTTCATTTTTCAGGAAGGAGGGATGTAGCCTGTGGAGTCCTTCAGGACAAGTCCCAGTCCCTGTGCAGAGACCTATGTTGCTCAGTGGAAAAGGAAGTGAATGATGAGATGACAAAATTTTAGTGGTTATAATAAATTATTCCAGAAAATAAAAATGAGGCCTGATTGTGAAAAATTCTGGAGGGACATTGCAAAGCTCAACATAAAGTAAAATGGTCTTTCCTGATTGCAGCTGCAGCAGCAAACCTAAAGATTATTACCTCATTTGTGATGCAAAGTCTTAGTGATATAGAGGAAGATGGGATTTTAGATTTTGATTTTAAGTTCATCTGGAAGAAACCCATAAATAGACTAGGTAAATTCAGTGCGTCTTAGATCTCTTTGAATAAGACAGAATAAGTCTGACTTAAAACAATTACAACTGCCTAAGTTTTTCATTCAGATAACTAACCCACAACAAAATCACCGTGTTAGCTGATGATACAACTCTCTGACACCCAGAGATGTTGAGTATATTCTTGGTGGATGGGTGCAAGCACAAGACTGGACGAATAAATTTTGTTCCTGGGTATCTGATTGTCTTTTCTGTGAGACTACTTCTAGTGTAGTACCTGAAGAAATGAATATTCCAGAGATATTATGTGGCCTGCATATTGATTCAACTAAAAATATGATTCTAGAAGTTACTCATGGTAGTAATGCCAGGCCACTGATGAGTGAGAGTCATGTGAACATAACTGAGATGTGATGTAAAGAAAACTCAGGAAGGAGTTCATATATTAGGTGTGAAAGAAAAGGAAGGGTACAAGTATGCCCAAGGTGAGCATGGTGCTGTACCCTAATAGTTAGACTAGTTAACTAAGAGCAGAGGCCACAAATATAAAACTTTTCTTTAGGACAGCCTTTTGTCTTGTGAAATTGATTGGTCTCTACATTTTTAAACAAAAGATATGTGAAAATTGGGATGCAAGTGCACAGATGTAGATCAAGTATCCTTTTCATTCAGAATTTTACTTAAGTCAGAGATTAGTTGCCTGCATGCTTTTCTAGGGTTCTTTCATAGACTTTAATATTATTTTTAAATTTTTTTGCATTTTTCATTATTTTTTTCTTTAATATTCATTTTCAGTTGTGACACTGCTGCTGTAAGAACTGAAAGATACTCTGGCCCAAAATTATATATAAAAGAGGATGTGTGTGTTTGTATACATGTGATAAAAATGTGGGAGTAACATAGGTCTGGAATTGGTAAAGATGTCTGGTTCAAATTCATATGCTCAAGTAGATTTATGTAGATTCTTTATCATTTTGAAACAATCAGATCATGTTCTTTTTCTGCATATGTATATATGCATAAACAGATGTGTTTAGGGGGTGTTGTTTACATTGTGCTGTTGGGCTATTCAGTCAGCTAACAGCTGGATTAGAGTGAACTTTGTCAAACGTACATTATGAAATGAAGAATATAATTGGCTGAAGTAGTTTCTGGAGGTGTTCAGCCTAATGCAGGTCAGAGCTTGTTAGTCAATTTTTCCTCTAAATATCATTACGCCCATCTGTTTCCCCTACTATTTTTTAAATAAATTTAATTTCTTTCCTTCCAATTTGAAATATTACAGGTTGTGGGAGCCAAATGTCTCCTGAAATCTGGAGCCTGCTTTCAAACCCTGCCATTGTAGCTCACAGCAGGCGGCCCGCCAGCAGTAGCTGAAACTGAGAACTCTTACTTGCATCTGCTGGGACCCACCAGTGGCTGGCAGCTGTTCCAGAGAGGAGGAAAATCAATGGTCATTAGAGTCAGCTGTAAACCTTCCACTGGCCCAGAGGATCTAGAGCAGGTCCAAAGAAAGAGTAGATATTAAAGAGCAAAAGCTGGTTTACTTGTCTTTCTCGTTTGACATCAGTTTCCAAGGAAACGGAACAAAACGTGAGAACTGGGAGCCAGCAGCTGAGATTGACTCAGCTGGTGGCTAGTGCTGCTTCTGTTCCCATGGAAACACGTATCAAATTGGCAAAAATAAAGAAATAGGGCAGGGTCAGTTCCAAAATGGCAGGATAAATGACTGCCGTTTCAGCTACTTAATAAGATGAGGCTTGCTGGTATTTTTTCCTCTTCAGTAAGCAATTCCAATTTTGGTTCTGGCTCCATTATTCACTTCCCAATAAATGCTACTTCCCAACCTCGGGAATGTGGGTACCACTATCATCGACAAGACTTGTAATTCATCTTGTTCAGCGGCTTGTTTGCAACAATGATTGGCACAAGTACTTTCAGAGGTGGGTGCTAGAAACACATAGTGCACATCTGAGAGTTCATCGGTCACGCTTAAATTTTCAGTCATGGTTCATACTGAAGAGTGACTTCAAATGTATGGTTGTTGTGTGTATCTCATAACTGTTCTATATGCTCACTATTTGAATACTTTTGTTATTCCCTAAAGGGTCAGTTGTTCTTGACTCTTGCTAACTTTTCACAGTACAGTGTAATTGCTAATTAGGCATTGTGTGTAGAACTTTCTGCAGTTTTTGGAAATGTTGCTTTTCAGTCCTATTGGACATACATTATTTTTCTTTTAGGGGAAAACAAAACTGGATCTTCAGCATCTACTTTTGCAGTACCATACATTACTATACATCTGTGTGTTTACTGTACAATCTTATTTTCCTTTTCTTTCTTTTGTAGACAGTCTCGATCTTATTAAGCTCTTTTTCCTAAGACACGGAAACTCTAAAGCATACTTTCTAGTTAGGATGACTAATATTGCATATTTTAGAAGATCTGTGTAATGGTTTTATCTATTATTTGTCCTGTTCCTTATATTTAGTTTATTCTTTTTCACTGTTGTACACCATTAAACAAAGTTTTGGACTTTACTGTCAAAGTGATTCCCAGGTCACTTCCATGCAGTAATTAAGACCCTGAGAAAATGTGTAAGTAGTTCCACTGGTTTTAGGTAAAAATGGCTTTACAGTTACTGAAATCAGATTCCATTTGTCATCATATGACCCACTCATTTACTCTGCTTACAAATCTTTAGACTCTGTTAACCTCAACATTTTTATCTGCGTATTCTCCCGCTTTTGCTGTTGAGCAATACTGATTTTAGTATGGAATTATGGTTCTTAGAGTGGAAGTATTGCTCTGGAATATGGAAGCATGATACTGTTTTTTTTTCTTAATGTGTAATTACTGTTACTTGTGCTGCTGTTATGTGGTCACACTTCTGGCATGTCACTGCTGCAAACACTTTGCTGTAGCTCCTCCGGTTCTGAGGACTCGGCTACCAGAGGTACCCAACAGGACCCATCCTTTCCACTGCATTTGGCAATCCAGACTATTGTTCTCCCTTTGGGATTTAAAGGTATAATCCCTAGTCCTTAGAGAAATAGACTCTTGGAAGAAAGGAAATCAGATGGCAGATATCTAACACCAGTAAAGTCATTATATATGCATGGATTAAGATCAGCCATTTACCGCTTTTGGTAACAACACTACTGAGATTGCTGTGTATAGTGTGAGACTATCAGTAAATGATTCACAGCCTAATCACCATTAAAAGCAACAGACATATCATCTATCAGTGTTTCCTGTCTGGTTCACGGAGAAGGCACTGTGACAGTTTTGTTCATTCACTGAGGAGACTCAGTGTATAATGGAGCAAGTGGCACTTCTTCACTTTAAACTTCAAATACATAGGATACATTCATTCAGATTTATTCCTCTGAAGGCTAAAGCCAGAGCCAAAGTTAACACTGGTTTTGTGCTCCCTTATAAGGCTGCAAATAGCTACAGAGTTGGTAGAGATCAACACTGATGCTTTTTGGCAGTCAGGAAGTGACTATGAAATAACAATATACCTGGCTTTAGGATATTTCAGCATTTATTCAGCAGTGCCACACTTGCAAGGGCTTAGAAGCTCATCTCCTCACAGGCTTTCCTCATTCTTTCAGAGATAAATCTCTGAGGGCTCTCTGGACACATTTTTACTTGAAGTGCATATTAAGTGCCAAGATTTAGAGGCATTATAATCCAGACATGAACACTTTTTGCTCTTTTGTCATTGATTTGAGTTGTTCTTAGTATCAGAAGCAAGAAAAACAAAAATACTCTCCCTCCATCAAACGCCAAAGCCTGATTAAGAAAAACTTCCAAAAAACAGACTCCAGGAACTGATTAATCTTCCTTGTTGCATTCTATCCTAGGCATTCGATGTTCAGCCCTGTGTAGCCCTGTAACATCTCCCTGTTGTCTTCTGGAAGCAAACACCACTGTAGAGAAAGACAGACTTTAATCGTTATGTCAGGAAACAGATGCTGATGCAGATGAAATGAAGCATAACGAATTACTCCAAGAATATGCTGAGGCTGCAATAGAGACCAATAAGATCCTTCTATCAGGCTTCTCTGAAGATAGTGAATTCTGCATTAAAATAGCTATTTAGGATAACAAATTGTCTAATGTGATTAATGCTTCTTTGGTGGGAAGAATATTCCCTTGTTCCTTCAAATGATTAATAGGCTGATACTGAAAAGACACACTCTGGGTTTCCTGGTACTCCTTTAAAACCATACCTTTAGTCTTAAGCAATCTGATGGAGAAGGCAAGCCTCAGCTTATAATATATGTGATTATATCAGTCAGTATCGTTCACCCGGAATGTCCTGAGTCCTAGCCAAGACATTGTACTGAAACACATTAATGGCAGTGATGGATTAATCCTGCTGTTAGTGGGGAGAAGCAAGCCATCTAGTCACCTGCCACGAGATCTTTATGCAGTGCTTGACCATAAAGTAATGCTCTCTCATCTAAAAGACACACCTTGGCTTTGCACTAAACCGACTTCAGTGCTACTCAAACTTAATAGGTACTGATGTACTTCTACTTAGAGGCAAAATGCCATGGGGAGCACTTGTGTTTCCAGCATACACAGGGAGACCTTTAGTGAACTAGCTAGACAGCATGGGTACACACCCAGGCAATAAGCAGACGGCAGAGTGCTGGAAACTTAACCCATGTAAAACAGACTTTATGCTGGTGGGGAGAAGGCCTGAAGAAGAGCTTCCACACACAAAGCCATCCTCTTTATGTCTGTGCACTACAGATCATTTCACTTTGGCATTTAGTCTCCTGGATTCCTCACTGTTGCTAAGTACTCCTAGAGAGCAGCATCCATAGTAATACTATACCATATTTGTACTCAAACCTTGAAGACTCTGTCCCACCCTGGCAAAGTGATGCAGTCTTAAGTTGTTTATACCTTATCTGCAAAACACCAATACAATATGTTTGGACATGAAAATACAGACATTTTGAAAGCTATTTAATAAAACCGCTAGTACCAGCACAAGATATTTACTGCAAGTGCCTTAGGCCATTCTGTGCTTGGGTTTCCCATATAGTAGTAAATCAAGACCTTTGGATGCCTATAGTTTATGTATGTAAAGATTGGTTCACTTTACAGGGTAAAATTATTTCTTCTTTGATAAGCATACTCTAAAAATTCAAATGTATATTTCATATGTGAGAAAAAGCTCTTTTTGGATCTGCCAAACACTAGAATGAACTTTTCTGCAAAAATTGCAGATTATCACAAATCTCCTCACTCCTACAAAAGCCAGGATTGTTTCTGAATTAGCTCTCTCCAGCATCAATATCCAGCAGAATGTGTTTATGCATATGTATTTTTATTTTAAAACATCCTGCTGTATATTCTTCTCTCCCTGGAGAAAAGAGAAGAAACACGTAATAGCTGTTAACCATGTTGTTAATGGGATCAATATGCATTAGCAATGCTTCAGTGACATATATATTCTTAAAAGCTATAAAACTGGGGGCTTTTTGCTTTATAATGGCCTGAATCACCCTAAAGTCTACTATCCAAACTGTCTCTGTTCTTATACCTCCAGCAGCTGCATCAGTACTCTGGGAAGTGCATGCCTACACTCCTGTAATACTTTCTTCTGCCTGTGTCCATGAACTCCTGTGCTTACCAAATCTTGCCTCATTCTCACTTTCACTACCATAATCTGCAGGTCACTGATAAAACTGACCCTGTGAAAGGACAGCAGACCTGTCGCTTAGGTCAGCACCATTTTAGATCAGTACCTACATGTCAGCAGCTATTAAAGACTGGCAACGACCTGACTACAGGTGGCTGTGGTTTAGGTACCACCAGGCTGGTGTTGTCATGCTTGTGGACAGTCAGCTCAAGACTTCCCAATAAGACCTGATTTAATGGTTTGTGGTAAGGGTTGAATATAAATGTTGACTAACATAATTATGTGGAAGTGGTGGAGCAAGTTCCTAGTGGATGAGGGTGGGATGGGGCCTAAGAAGAAGCTTTTGCAGAATTTGGGAAGGTGACAGTGGCCAGATGTAACTGAGAAGAGTCAGAGATTTGGAGGGGACGGGGGGAGCTGGGCTTGCTGCTGTCACTGATTGTGTGCCAGAGAGATGTGGAAACAGTGCCTCACAAAGGGAGAGACCTGCTCCCCACAGCTGTGGCTGCCTGGCAGCCCTCCCTGTCCTTTGGTCTTGGGAGTAGTCTATGTGGCATGCATTGTCTTCTCTTTGTATAGGCTGAGTAGGCAGCAAGAGTACTGCACCTCACAGGAGTTGTTCTGTGGCCTGTAGCAGCTGCCTACCTGTCCTACACCACTGCTTATGAAGTGTCTCAGTCCATCCCTGCGGGAGGGCAGTCATCTCACAGCTTGTGTAAGTGCTTCTGTGTATTCCTAGACATCGTTCTCATACCAGGTCCCTTACAGCCTTTAAAATGTAGAAGCAGCACTGACTACCCTTCAGCTCTCTGGATTAAAAGCAATTTGCGTGAAAAGACTACAGATTTTTGTCAGGTTTTTGTCAAACTACATTTTTTCTTAGCTTATTTTTGACAATTAAACAGCAGTATTATCTCTGGGCATACATTATATAATGAATACTTGGTGTATAATTTTATTTAAAATCTTCTGAACGCTGATAGAGTAATTAATTTCTGTTACCTGAAAAGAAAGATGTGTAGAAATTTTGGCAACAGTCTCTTCCCTAGAAAATGCTGAGAAATCATTCTTTTGTCATCTTTACTTCTTGCCTCAACTCCAGCAATGTCATGGATCCAATTTTTTTATTTTCAGGTACATTTAAAAGAAACTAAGTGTTTTCTTTTAGCTGCTTGCTTTTGAAAACCTGCATTAGCCATCCTAATTTTCCTCATATCATTTCTTCTCTAAAATACATCTTTTTTGTATCAACTTCCTTATTAAGATTATATTTTAAGGGATTCCTGGTTGTCTCAAATAACATTCTGGATTTAAGTGCCTTGATGTACTGATTTCTTTAGTATTGCCATTTTATTCAACAGTTTCCATTCATTCTGAGATATTTTTATTACATTCTCATGCAGCATCTGTGACCCAAGTAAGAATTTTAGAGATTTGAGAATCTTTCTAAGCAATTTATAGTTCTTTTATTACTATTACTATATCAGGTTAGGGTTTACAAGGCTAGAATCCTCATTTTATGGAAATACCCTGCTTACATTTTAAAATCATTATACCTGTTTTTTTCATTAACAAATAAAATATTGCGTAATTCTTAGTAGTGTAGAAGAAATCTCTTCTGATGTGTGCTACTGAATTAGATACTCCAAAAGGCACATATTTTTGAGGGGAAAAAAAAAAAGTTTCTCAAGTATTTAATTTCAGTATGTTGCATATTGATGTACATATATATGTATGAATAAGTGCATGTGTTAATATGTACATATATACGTACTTATTTAATATCTTGACCTTTGATGTTTCAGTTCTGGTGCCTGGTCAGGGGACACATGTCCAACTAAAGAAGTGTTTGGGTTTTTTTTACTTTTTCTAAAACTTGATGTACATGTATTTTTTCAAGAGACACAGAGCAGGGTGTCTTTCTTGCTTTCTCACAGGCTTGCATATGTGAGCTCCTAGCTCACGTGAATTTCAAGAATCTCCTATAGGACCCAAACATAATAAAAACAACCCATGGTTCTGATTGTGGTAGGTGAAAAGCTGGGTGTCCTCCCTGTTATATATTTCTATGTGCTGATTACTTCTCTGCAGAAAAGGGATTTTAATCTAAGAGCTTTGATTAGTCCCCTCTCATTTTGTGGTACTGTTGCAAATAAAAGTGGAACAGAACACCTACATCATACATTTATAGAGCTAATGATAGAAAGTAATTTACTATGGAATTTTCTCTTTGCAATAATATCATTGAGCTAGCACATAACTTTGTGCAGCAGATGAAAGCAAAATGAAAATTTCTTGCTGCCAATGTGGAGGTGTTCTTCAGCTTTGTTATGTAGGTTGATGGCTCATATCTGTAACGTTTTCACTGGGGTCTAATCTTACAATAATGCTGTGAGCAAGGTTTTAAAGCAAAGGTTTTTTTCATATTCTTCATTTGCATATACTAATACAGAAGAAAGAACAGCCAGTTAAAGCACTGTGGAGACACATTCAGGGTGGAAATGTAAGTGTGATGGCAGATCATCAAACAACTTTATAAGAAATGGCATTACAAAGGAATTAGGCTGGAGCAAGATGGAAAAAACCACCATGGGGGCAGAAGTGTGATAATTTGGATATTTTTCCTATTTTGCCAGTGTTTGGGTTTTTTTAAATAAATTCATAAAATTTTAATTGATCTTAAATGAGAGTCATATCAGAAATTATCGAAGTAGTTAAGATGTTAAAATTATGAACTTTGACAAGTCATTTCCACAAGTCACTATGACACTGATTTCATAAATTGAAATCCCCAGCAAGATTTCTGTTTTCAATGAAAACTAAATGGTAGGTGGAACTGAATGTAAATAAATGCCAGATGATGGTGAGATCTTGATACAATAGTGCATAGTTATAAGAAAATGTCATCTTGATGCTCAGTAGGAGTCAAAAGCAAACCAAGTGGAAGGAATTATAAGAAAAGAAGTAGGGAACAAAACATAAAGCAGTATTATGCCAGTATATAAATCTAGAGTGGAATTATACCTACACTGTGTACAGTTCCAGTATACTTTCCTACCTTCAGGAGATGGAAAACATACAGACAGAGCTACACAGAGGATGAGAAGTGTGGGATAGCCTCCATCCAAGGAACAGGCTGGGATCACTTCTGTCTGGAAGAGAGATGGATGAGAACAGGGAAGTATAAAATCTTCAGTGGCTTAGAAAAAGTGAAAAGAAGTGATCACACATAGTCTATTCCAATACAAGACCTAAGGAGTGTGAAGTGGAATGGGCAGGTTCAAAAAACATACAACACACAATGCAGATGGAGAACTTTTCTGCAGAGTGTTGTCCATCCTAAAAGCTTACATGGGATTAATGCAGCAACTGGGCACACTCATAGAAGACAACTCTATCAAGAGCAGTTAAATATGAAGTGTTTCTATATTGCTCTGGTTTCACCTGTTCTGGCTTTCATCTCTTGTACAATTCCTTCTGAGGTCTGAGTTGAGTCAGAAGTTCCTTGTTAATCCATGCAGGCCTCTTGCTGCTGTTACTTGATTTCCTCCATGTAGGGATGATTCATTCTTATGCATAGAGGAGGTGATCCTTGAAAATGAACAAACTCTTCTAATCTGCTCTTCAATCCGTGACCTGTGGGATCCTTCCAAGTAGATCTTTCAACAGCTGAAACTAGGACAGTTGCCATCAACCTCCTCCTCCACCACTTCTGCCTTTTTTTCTAGGTATCCTGTCCAGAAGAGTGCCTCCTCTCATCAGATCATCCATCACCTGTGTCAGGAAGTTCTCATCAATGCAGTCCACAGATCCTGGGGATCTGTGGTTTCCTGTGTTGTCTTTCCAGCATATTTCAGGGCAGTTAAGTCCCCCATGAGAACCAGGATCTGCAAACATGAAGCTTTTTCCCATTGTCTAAATACAACCTCATCACCTTCTTCCTGATCAGGTGGTTGGTTGTAAACACCAACCACAACATACACCGCTTTGTTCTGCCCTCTAATCTTAACCTATAAGCTCTGGACTGGCTCATCACCCGTCCCAAGGCAGAGCCCAATGTGTTCCCACTGCTTTCTCATGTAATGGGCAACTTTCCCTTTTTGGCTTCCTAGCCTGTTCCTTCCTATTTATCTGTTGCAGCACACCAGTCATGGGAGCCTTCCCACCACATCTGTGTGGCCCCAGTGAGGATGCAGCCCTGCAACTGTGCACGTACCTCTGATTCCACCTCTTTGTTCTCCATCTTGCGTGCATGCATTGGTGTACGGGCACTTCAAAGAGGTGCTCTGTCATGCTGACTTCACAGAAAAAATGTGAATGCTTCCCCCACTGTTCTCTTCACCCCTGTCCTCCTGGCATTTGCATGCATACAGTTCATGTGGGCTTCCTTCCATCCTGTTTTGTTGTTTTAAAGCGCTTTCTTGTCTACTGCACCCTGCCTCGTCTTCCGCTGTTCAAGAAAAAGCCAGTGAGCCATTGCGTGTATCTGGTGAAATTGTCAGATACCTCTATTTCTGAAGACTGTTAGTGCTTCACTGAACTTCATTATGTTTCAATGACTTACAGAAACAGAAGTGCTGTGTAAAAGCAAAAGGCTTTCAAGGTTCAGTGCAAATATGTACAATTATTAGACAGAAAATCTAATTTCCACAAACTTTGTTAATAAATTCCAAATAATGGTATTTTGTTTAAATCTGGTCATCTCTGATCAAAAAATGAACTCATAAAGGAATAGGTACATGCAAGAAATGTTGGGTTAGCCAAAAAAATGGAAAGCCTCTGTTCTTAAAGAAGTCTAATACAGTATGGCTTGCTTAATTTTGCAGAATTGATGCCAGGAGGATATATGATTACTATCTCTAAATTTCATGGAGTATTAAAGACCAGGAGGGGGGATGGGCTATTCAAACTGGATGTCAGTACTGACACATGAGGAAAAATAGTTTAAAATTGATCATGAGTAGTAATCAGATGCCGGAAGTGAGATATTTCTAAGCACTAGAGTAGCTGAAGTTCTAGGATTGTCTTCTTTTAGGGGGTAATGATTTAATATTTGAAATTCAGAGTTTAATAAGTACATGAAGCAGATTTTATGATGTGGAGACTGGACCCATATTCCTGTGTTTATGAACTGGGCCCCAGATTTTTACAAAGATCTTGTGAAAACTGCCTCCATTCCTGGTTATTTTCCAGTTAAAGGCTGGCTAGCTTCATCGGGATTTTGTGATTTTTTTTTCAGCCACAAATGGCTAACACGATAGAGAATACCAGAGCTATCACTGCATCTCCTTTAAAATGGTTCATTTGCCTCAGGCTTTAGGATTTAGCTGTAATGAAGATGAAAGATTGATGGCTGACTGCTGACCTACTTTGAGGAAATGAAAGAGCAGGTGGCATGCTGCTGACTAGGAAAGTAAAAGGCTGTACTAAATGCAGAGAAATAAAAGCATGGCTAAATAAAGTCTCTTTTAGATCACAGCTACTTTTCAGTAGCCCAACACAGAATAATACACATCTGGGAACCTCAAAACCTCTTTTATATATATGTGTGTGTAAATATATTTAACCTATTTGAAATAGTTCTTTTCATTTTACATAAGAAGGCTCTATGAGTTACTGTTCAGGGTTTGAATCATCAAACTGTCACAGCATTTGTAGAAACTAATAGGAAAAGCTAGACGAGGCAAATTATAAAAAACCATATGGCTTAAAATGTGACAGACTTGTGTTAATGCTTGCAACAAACTGTTCCCCAAGTTTTGTTTAACCTTTGGTGAAAGAGAGGCATGTTCATCTAAACTCAGAATTAAGGTACTTCCAACTGTGCGACAGAAGTGTTTAATCGTTAGTGACAACCAGTCCTTCAGCAGAGAGCTGCCACCTTTTAACTAGAAGCAGTGTACTCCAATCTGTGTCAGGAACTTCATACATGAATCATGAGAAGGGGCTAAAGGAAAACATTTTCGGTTTCTTGTTAGCAGTCTTGTGTTTGAAGCAAACTAGGAAGTACATTGGCGAACGTTGACCACCAAATATGGCTATGACTTCTCACAACTGTCAAGTTTATAGAAGATGGCATCATTTTTAAACTAATTGCTTTCATTACAAAGCAATTATCTTCCATGTTTTGGAGCAGGTAGAGAAGAAAAGAGCCATATTGCCTACCTTGAGATCTAATGGGAAATGGAGTGAGCTGCAAGCGAAGAGACTGAGTTGTAAGTGGACATCCTCCCCGTACATCTTGCATTTCTGCACTTCCAGCAGCCCTCATTGTTAACTACAGTGTCATACTGACATCCTGAAGTGAAAGGAAATTTTACAATTTAAGTAGGTCCCTCTGTATTCAGCTTCAGATGGTAACAGGACCCTAGTATGTCATTTAAGACATCCAATTCTTATTCGTTTGGAGAAGAGTCAAAGGTGTGTTCCATTTTTAAATCAAGTCTGTCTCTGACCTTCCCTTCAGTAAATTATTTTAAGGGTTCAAGAATATGGTAAGAGTCAACTTTGTAGATCTTTAGACTCTTGTTCTGTTACATGGAGAGCTTTTAGTTTAGTCTTTGGGTGCAATTTAGACATGGAAGATAGGAGGCTATTAGGCTATCCAGTCTGTAACTATTCCCAAGACCTTTCCTTTTTTAAGTCTGGGAATAAAATCTGATTTTAGCATCTGACATTCAGCCCATATTCTAAAATGGCTTAGTAACTCATTAGTCATTTTTGTACTATCTTCCTCTTTTTTTTCCAGTTTTGAAAGGGGAGACAGCTAGAGGAAGTGGCCATTTATTATTTTGGTGTTATTCACAGCCTGACAGTGATTTAGAGGCATAAAGGGGAAAAACATGTGTGTGCATATCAGGGAAAGTGCCAAGCGTAGGTGCTGAACTTTTATTTTTCACCCTGTAAAAACATTCTAGCTAGAAGAAAATTTACATTTGTTTTTTATATTTCTGGTGGGTGAGGGAGAGTTGCAGGAAATTTTTCCTTTGTATCCAAATAGTAGAAGGCATTATGTATTTGTATCCTGTGAAGGACAAAATTTAATTTCATAATTTTTTTTCCTCAAAAGAAGTTTGTTTTCCAAGTTTTTGTATTAATAATTATGGGTGTGGTTGCCTTAGGGGATAGGAATTGTACTATCAAGACTTCCTTTTCTCTGCTTTTGATGTACTTTACTGGGTGTCTGGTGAGGAATTTATTTGGTTGATGTCCTACATCCCATGTCATAGACTCTCCATCATACATTTGCACCATATTCAGCTCACTGAGAATACAGCCTTACTGAAGCTGTAGAAAGGACCAAAAAAAATTACTTTTATAATGGTAGAGTTAACCCATAAAGCATTAAAAACTACCTATTCACCTTTTAAAAATAATTTAATGTTAGGATGATTCAGAATCTTTTACACTTTTCTGAATTATAAGACTGCCTATATGGAAAAAACAAGAAGACCATTTCTATTGATCTTGACCAAAACCATGAGAAACAGGAATGAAGGTGAGGGTAACCTAAGGAAAAAAGATAAGAGGGGCAGAAGACTATTCTTTTGGATTGGAGTCCCAGAAGCCAGCAAAGAAAACAAGGCAAAAATATGTAGCTATCAGTGAAAATTACTGTGCCTGGACATACCTAAGACACATCTATAAAGAAAATACCAAGGTAATTCTTTTATTGTCTTATACACTGAGTGCAAAGCAATGACTGAATAGATTCTTTTTAAAAGGTTAATGAAGTCTAGCCATTAAAATAGTGGGGTCTGGAGTGTGTTTTGGAAGTTAGGACTATTTTATTGCAGTTAGAAAACATTAATTAATTAATGAAGACTCTTGCCTTAAAAGATCTATTGAGAAGATCGCATGGTGAAGTGATGTCAGTATTCTTCTGTGTTAGAAACACCCTGCACCTATATGAAACGGATACTATTTTCCTTTTGTATAAAATTAGAACCCATAGAAATTTACTTCCATTGGTACAGAAAGAATGAAGATGTCTCTGTATCCCGAGATGTGTTTTCCATATGAAGTTGAGAGGGTTTAAATAAAGGTGTATTCTAGATTGGATATGTTTTGTGACATCTCTAAATTGATTTTGACCTGGCTTATAGCCATTTAGTTCACATCAGAACTCCTGCCGGTGTACAACTATTAATGTAAAACCATTTTCTAATTCTGCAATTTTTTTCACCACTTGAAGCAAAATATTTTTTACTTATTTAGACAGTGATGTTTATTATGCAGGGAAGCCAAGAATGTCCAGGCTAGCAAGTTACCTGTCACATAGACATACTCGCTCTAGGTGGAATAATTTGAAGGATTAGAATCTTGCCTATTAGACATTTGAATACTTGGATTAGGGTCTATTACTGGTTTGTGTACAAAGGGATAAAAAGTATGACATGGAAATCAAGTGAAAAATTAGTTTGCTTTGGGATTCAGTTTTTTGTTGATATTGTCAACTGAATTATTCATCATAAACAATTTGTGGGATTTATGATAGGAGTGGTCTGTAAAAAAACATTCAGTAGTGATTTCATTCTTTTTTTGCCCACATTTTTGATCACTACCCTCCTTTTTCTTTTTTCCATGTTTGCCTAAGTCTTTCAATGAACAGAACTGTAGCTTTTTTCTCTTTGATGTATGTCCCTTTTGATTAGGAGATCATCAATTATTTAGATTGTTCCAAACCTTGCAGCCTAATACTTTGAACATAAGAATGTAAGTAGAGCATTTTGAAGATCAGTGTTTAAAAATAGGTCATGTTTTTCAAGAGACCAGCCAATTCAGTGCTTGAAAATCTGGAAAATCTCCCGATTAACATTCAGTATTTGTTAACCTAATATGGAATTGTTTTTAAAACATTAGCCATATTATTTTCTCTATTTAGAAAAGTCACCTAGCTTATGCATAACATTTAATGCCAGTTGTATTATTAACAGAATCTATTAAAAGCTAAGAATATTTAAGGATTTTGCTGAAAGAAAAGAAGGTACTTTCCTAACTTCCTCTTAATATCCGTTTCATACCATTTGGGAACCTTATAAAATTATCAGTGTTGTTTTGCCATGGTAATTATTTGGTGCATGTTCTTTATTATTATTATTAATAGTAATAATAATATTTTGCATTTCTGAAGCACTTTTCATCTGCCGACCTCAGTTCTTTTTGCAAACAGCTAATTAGACTTCAAAACACAGTAAGTGGTGTTATACCCACTTTTCTTCAGGGCAGTACTGGAGGGCAAACCATGCTGCCTCTCAATAGGCAGTCCAGGATGCTTGAGAGGATGAGTAGGAACCCCCCATGAATATGCATTGTGAATTAATATGCCATGAGGGAGGTTTTCTTACTTATTCCAACTAATTAGCTCATGGCCTCATAAATGAAAAGGACAGACATTTCAAACTGTTCCCTGCAATTGCGTGCTTAAGAGTTTTCATCTTATCTTGTCATATGGCAGTGACAGTCACAGCAACAGCAAAGCTTTTCACAGTGGTTCATATGCCAGAGAGAAGTTCAAACAAAACTACCTACCTACAGGTATTTTTTGATTAAATGGTATTTTCCATCCTAACCTGTTCAAATGGTGGCAATTGTGTTTCTTCCAGCTTTGCTTCTTCGGTTTTGTTTTTTCAAATGAATGCTGGCCAAGTGCTTTCAACACTGTAGCCCCTAATACTCGGCTAGTTTTGGTGGCTCTCCAAGCACTGTGGTGTTTTAAGGACTGGCTGTTACGTATGGGTATATTAGCAATTTTCACTCCACATAAATACTGATACAGAACTAGTTCTCATCAAACCGCACATTCAGTTTAACACCCTCCTTTTTAAATAAGAAGGAGGAACTTCTAGGATGAAATGACTGGCATAGTAAATGAGGGGAGAGCAGTGGGTATTGTCTACCTTGACTTTAGTAAGGTTTTTGACACTACCTCCCATAAGATCTTCATAGAGAAGCTGTTGATGTAGGGGCTGGATGAGCAGGCAGTGAGGTGAACTGAAAACTGGCTGAATAGCCAAGGCCAGAAGGTGGTGATCACAAAGTGGCACAACGTCCGGTCGGAGGACAGTAGCTACTGGTGTACCTCAGGAGTGAATACTGGATCGAGTCCTGTTCAACATGTTCATTAATGATCTGGATGATGGGGCAGAGTGTACCCTCAGCAAGGTTGTTGATGACACAAAACTGGGAGGGGCAGCTGATGCACCAGAGCATCATGCTGCCATCCAGAGGGACCCTGGCAAGCTGGAGAGTTGGGCTGACAGGAACCTCGTGCAGATTAACGAGAGGAAGTGCACTGTCCAGCACCTGGGGAGGAACAAGCCCATACAACAGCACCTGCTGGGGGCTGACCAGCTGGAAAGCAGACTGGCAGAAAAGGACCTGGGGGTCCTGGTGGACACCAAGTTAATCATGAGCCAGCAAAGTCCCCTTGCAGCGAAGGTGGCAAATGGTATCCTGGGCTGCATTAGGCAAAGCATTGCCAGCAGGTGAAGGGAGGTGATCCTTCCCTGCTGCTCAGCACTGGGGAG
>JANZLQ010000050.1:12622929-12662607 GCA_026212715.1 Elanus axillaris | reverse complement strand
CCATTCCTTGGTTTCCTCTTTTTCTCAGTGTGTATATTTTGCATTTCTCTTTTCATTCTTTCAGATGCCTCCTTTCCAGATCCCTCCTTTCCTCTTCATTCATTCATTTCTAACCTACTACATCTTTTTTCTCAGCTCTTGCCATTGAAAGCTTGCATTTGCTTCTCTTTCAAGGAAAAATGTTTGGTTTTCTCTCCTCTGCTGAGGACATACCTGTGTTTGGTTAACTAGACTGCTTCCTTTTCTGCTACTTTACCTCTGTATCTAGTGAGGTGTGCACTGATTTTGCCCAGCTGAGTCTTCCATAATGTCATTCTACAGCAAAAACTTTAGGGTCGCTGCTACTTTTTTGTTTTGGTTTTTTTTATTTTATTGCTGCAGTTTGGAAGTTGACGATATCGCTGCAAAACAAGCTGTAAAGCACACCCCCCCTTTTCTCCCTGAAACATCTACATCCAATACAGATCAGATCTTTATCAACCTCTGAAACTATCATTTTTTCCCTTGTTTTTCCCCCCAGAAGCCTGCCTTTCACGTATATGTAGATATAGTTAACAATCAGTCATATAGATGTGTACCTACAACTCAGAAGACACTGTCCTCACAAAATTCCAGAATCTTAACAACAAAGTAGAAACAGAAAGTTAAGGAATTCATCTTTAGATAGTTAACAATACACATTCTTAATAGAACTCCATCATAAATGTTCATACCTGTAAAAAATGCTTGTTTGGAGGAAATTATAAAAGGGCACTCTTACCATAGTTGCACTGTCGTAAGTGCACATATTGGTGTTGGAGCAGCCAATGTACTTGTTTTTACAGACTACTCTGCTCAGTACACTCGTTCATTCAGATCTGAACACTAGTATTACCATTCTCTACAGCACTTGGCTTGAAAGCTTTTCCAGGCAATGACAGTCATCTGACCCAATCTTCGCTTCCACTTAAGCTTGTATTTATACAAGCTTAACGCCTTCCCTGGGCCTTTGATTCATGTGGCAGCCTTCAAATATGTCTTCTTGTGCTGAAAAAAATATACAAAAGATTTGATCTCCTTCAAACTGAGAACCCTAAAATAAACAGCAGAAAGAAACGTTTCATATGACAGCCTGTCTCCTACAGAAAACAGAGCTGTGAAGTGCATAGACAGATGGCTGCTGCAGGCAAAGCATATTCTCAGTGTGCAATAAATCAGATTTTTTTTCATAAAAACTCTTGTAATTTTTTTTAATTGCTGTTATATAAAGATTATTATTAACATTGAACAATGGGCTATCGATTTCATCCTCACTGCTGAATGGGAGAACGTCATAGTTCACTTGACACTCCTCACTGGCAAGGCTTTCCAGAGAGGCATGCAAGACTGGTTTGTGCTCCAGAAATATCCTAGTTTTGGAGGTGACACCCAGATTATAAATTGTAGAGCCAACCACCTTTGACAGTTTTAGCTGCATTCTTTCCATTAACCTATATGTGTTTACTATTAGAATCCAAACATCTAACACTTAAGGGAAAGCCTATTTATCATTCCCTGAAATACAGAATTTCTTCTGCTTGATGTTATCAGCTCATCCCAATAATAATGAGACTTCTGAACCAATGATATTTTAAGGTATGCTATTTTATGGTGCTTATCTTTTTCCCTTTACTCAGGTCTCCTCTCTCACTGCTGCATATTTTCCATCTGCCAAACTTAACCACTGACAGTATCAAATTAGTACATACACCCTCAGTGTGAAATTTTGCACAACTGCATCTAATAATGTAATAGTTGAGTTGAGAAACATAGAAAATTTGCTTAAATAAAATGTATATTGTGAAAGGCTGAACTACCTGGATTACAATGCTCTGTAATTATGAATGCAAGAAAACCTACATTTTTATTTTTCTGTAGAGAGCTTGCTTTTCAAGTTTGGTCTCCCAAACTTAGGACGCAAATTGTTTCATCCCACACTGCATGCTCAGAAAGTAGGACCCAGTGGACTGTTTTCCCTTCTTATTTTTCTGTTCTTAATAGTCCCCTTGGCACTCTAATACGTTTTGAAAGAGCCATGTCTGCTTCTCTAGCCTGGGGGAGCTGTCAGACCTGACAGACTGCTGACCCTCTTCCCTTTAGCCATCCAGGCCAGGTCATAGATTTGGGGGGGGGGGGCAGGGCTAAATAAATATTTAAATATTTAGGAAAACTTGACACTGAGGCTTCATCCCGGCAAAGAGGAATCCTGAGCCAGGTCTGAGTGAGAACCCAGGAAGAAATGGGTGAGAGAAAGTAGCGTAGAACAGAAGTGCTGTTAAATCCATGGTGGTGAACATAGTTAATGACCATGGTCAAGCAAGGTCAGTGTTTGTCAGCCCTGTTCAGTAGTGTGAGACAAAAAGCCTCTCACCAAAGACAGTAACAGTTGCTGACCTAGGAGTCTAACCTGTGAGGGAAAGGACCTGTCACCTACTATTGCAGATGTAATAGTTCTGTTAATAGTGCTCTCCTTTATTCTTCTGGGGTATTCATTTTGTGTCTTCTGCCTCTATGTCATTGTTGCAGGAACCAGTTAATCATCAAGCATCCACCTGATTTCAGTAATGGATTTTTGAGCAGTACTTGGACTTATGTTTTAAGTCATGACATTTCAACTCAGAACAAGCTGTACCAGTCACAGGAAAGTTTGCTGCAATATTCAAGCTACTCTAGGAATCCAAATTATACCTGTAATCTTTCAGAAGGAAAAAGGTCCTATCCTTTAAATACTACTTTGCAACTTTATTGATCTTTTATAATGCAGGGATTTTTTGTACATAAGGTGTATGTAGTAGCATTGTATGCATGCACTAAAATAGAATCTGTCAAATATTACCTTTGTCATTCTGCCATTAAGATGAAATCCTTTCCTTAGCTTTTTATTTCTATTTTATTGTTAAGATTCTGGATTATGGAAAGGACAGCATCTTCCCGGTTGTCGGTGCACATCTGTATGCCTCATTGCACAAGGACAAAAGCAGTCAGGAGCATGCAAGTGAGAATTAGCAAGAATATAGACAAAGAGCAGCAATGGTGCTGGCTGGTTATGGTAACTGGGAAAGGTGAATGAATGAGATCTACAACTCGCAAATTCTTACATTTAATAAAATACATATGTATTAGTTTATGATTTATTTTTTTTGATAGGCTTAACTCTTAGAAAGCAAGAATAATATTCTGTCTGTGTGTGTAGTACTCTTTCGCAGTGGCATATAATCCTGTATCAGTTTCCGGAGAGCTTTTATAACCAAAATAGTGGTGATTTTTTCCCATTAATTTATTTTTGGGGTTTGCATTCACTTTTAATGTCATGTCTTATTCTGTTCAATGTTATATTATTTGCTTTGCAGCCTTTGAGGGCAGCCTTTGGTGGCCTATATTTACACAGTGCAGATATTATATTTATCTAAAATTCATACTTCATGTGTAAGTTACACCATAGTTTGCACCTCTGCTATTTACCAAAACTACCTTTCATTATTTGTTTGGCATTTCCTTCAGTTCTGTCCTTTCTTGTTTCTCAATTTCATCTTCTGAGAAGATAAAAGGACTTGGACTCTTTCTAGGGACCTTTGGCAGTATTTATTCGTCACTTAGAAATCCCTGTCCCTTGGTCTGCAGACACTTCAGTTTCAGCCTGGTGCCTACAATTCTGCATCTGCACATACCCCATGTAAGTGGAAGTTCACCACCCATGTTGTATCTCTACATATATATCCCTTTAGGATGTCCCTATATGTTATCAGAGCAAAGTCTAATACATACATGTAGAATAAAGTCCACTGAAAACACAGCAGTGTTAGATGCTTTGTTAAAAAAGTACAGGAACTGTTCTTGGTTCAGCCACACTAACCGGGATGTACCTCATCAGCCTACCTTTTGTATTGTGCTACCTTTTTCTTTCTCTTTTTAGCCCAACATACCCTGGATGGTTTCTGTTAGTACCAACAGAAGTTTCTGCAGTTGGGACTGGAAGTGTGATGGTGGTTCAGCTTCTCAACATCTACAGTTCCCTGTGTCCTCAATAAGACATGTATTACACAAGTGGGGAGCACTACAGCTGCACTGTCTGGGTGTCCTTGTCCAAAAAGTTTGGAGTAGACTCTCCACAGATTTTGTCTGAAGCTAGGAAGATGGTTTACTGTACTGCAGAGACTCCAGTATGTGACTCACTAGCACAGCTAATCCTGTTCTGGGAGTCCAAAGCTGGAGGAGGGTGGGATTTAAGGCACACTTCTCTTGTTAGCTTTTTCCTTGGTGTAGTGTTTGCAGCTCCCTGCTCAGCATGCTGCTGCTTTGAATCTCATTCGGCAGGGCACTGTGGAGAGTGCAGGCAGCTAATGGGGGGCTGTGGATTGCCCTTCAGAAGCAGATGCCAACCACTTCAAAGTCAGGCACCGCAACTGCAGGTCTCACACTGTGCCTGCATCCTTTTGCATAACACACCTTTACATTTTTAATCTGAGACACACAGACACTAAACACTGAAAGGTGGCACTTGAGTCATCTCTTTCATCTATTGTGCATTGCAGGAACGCACTTCACACTAAATGCCTTAGCTCTGTCCATCTTGAGGCAGCCCTGTCCAGTCATGGGTTCAGTAATCAGACAGGGTGGCAGGAGGCAGGGCTGGGCTTCTTTGGATCAGCAACTCGGACAAGCCGATGAGGTCCGGGCACAGCAAATTCCCTGAGTGGACTGTCCTCTTTTCTTGTTGAGTCACGGGAGCACGACCTGCACTTGTTGATCATCACTTCCCAACTCTGCTCCCTCTCTGCCAGTTCTTTCCTTTGCATACTGGTGCTCAGAAATATCGAATACAGAAATTCTAGCCCCACACAGTGTAAAATATCCTCTAACATCGTTGTACTTCTAAGACTATTGCACAGCTAGAGACACCTCACTTTTCATAAAGTGTCTGCTTTTAGCAATCTTGAGTCTTCGCTTTCTTAGTTTACTTGTAAACACTTTTTAGATATAGTATTAATAACAATATAAAGAAACACTTTCTTGAAGTTTTCCTTTTTAATTTGTTGAAGGTATTTGTCTGGGACACACTTACACTTCACATAACTATGCTAGTTATATTTGTTTCTAAATTAACTACTAAACTCCTATCAATCTTATGACCATTTCTCTTTTTGCTATGCTGCTCCTTCTAGTTTGTCAACTGTTCTGGCTCTGAACAGGGAGAGCCGTTTGCTGAAGATCCCATCACAGCTCTTCTAGAAAGTGTGTTATTCCCATTACAACCGAGCAGAGGGATGAAGATTTTGTTAATATTTCACTAAAAACTTTTATCCACTTGGTTCGCTCTCTCCACAATTCTTCTCTTGATATTATGAGTTTCTGACCAGAAGAATTTTTATTGGCATTGGTATTACAGGTATCCTGTGGACAGTTTTACCTTTTTATCACCTTTCATTTCATGCCCCTAATCATCCTCTGCGAGTCCTTTGTCTGCTTTCTTTTTCCTTTTGTGGGTATAGTAACACTTCACAATCTTATATCACCTCCAAATTTGGTGTAACTACAAATTTTCCTATAATTACATTAAGAAATGCTTTAGTAATATGATTCATTTTAATTTTCTGTGACAGGCAATACCACATACTTCAGAAGATGGTATGAAAGCTTCACACACACACACACACGAATCATGCTGTTACCTAACCATATAGAAAGTTTGTCGTCTGTGGCTGACTTATGGCTGTTTTGTGTCCTGTCACCTGTCCTGTGTCCATTCCGATTGAACTTGCAAGAGCGATACCTGAAATTATTTAGTTCCTAGGTCTTATTGAAGAGCAGTGACAATTGTGTTCCTGGTTCCTTTGAAGTCCCAGGATGTTGTCATTTCAGAAACCTCTTGGTAGATTTTTCTTCCTACCCACCCCACCACCCTACACACCTGTTTGTGACATTACAGACATCATTATCTGGTTTCCATCCGCAGATGCACATTTCTGCAGAGATTTTAATGTCATTTTGACAGTGTAATATCTGAGTTCTGAATACAAATACAAATATTTTCTGGGAAACTTAATGAAGTTCTTTATTCTCTGCCCGGAAACATACCGACCACACGGTCACAAAAGTTAAAGGGCACCTCTGAACCATTTCAGCTGTATTTCACCACAAGAAAGTAAACAAGGGTTATTTAAAAGGAGGTTAGGTACCAACAGCTAATTTTTCTTAGGAATGAGAAGCCTCAAAGATTAATAGTTTCTGATCTAAGGGAGTACTAACTGAAGAAAAGGCTTAACCATGAAACAGACAATGTCAAAGGGACCATTTTTTTCATCTGGCCTACAAATCACACCAAGACTGCCTACACTAATAATAAAAAATTTTCTCATCCAAATTCAGCAACTAAATTTTTTAAATGGAATGACAAGTATGTATTTTACTAAAAAAAACCCTATCGATTTTAGTATAGAGAAGATAAACTTAGGGTGTTTTGAATATTAACTCTTTCCCATCAAAACAAAATGCAGTCTTTTTGTTACACTTTGAACTATATTGTTTTTCAAAGACTAACACTTTCATTTTTAATTTCCATAAATTTAAGATCTTAAATTCTCTTCAGAACAGTGAAAAATGGGAGAAAGTTAGAGATTTTAAAATCCTGACATTATTTATAAACATTCTCTTCATATGGGAAATACAGTTCATATCTGTGATTGTATTAGTATTCTAAACAAAAAATAATTACAAATATGATTCCAGCTGAAAAAAGGCTGAAAATCTATTCCCAGTGCTGACTTGTATTTCTTAAAAAGACAGAAGTATATACAGAGTGAAGCAGTAGACTATGGACCAAACTCAGCCATTGAAATATGCGTGCTAGGAAAATGTTATTCAATTTAACAGCTAAAGATGTTTCCTTACCAGAGACAGATCTAATAAGACCTTAAAGGATGTGAGGCTAAATTCAGATAATGTTTATGTACTGAGGGTAAGATGTCTTTGTGAGCAACAATCTGTGGCAATAACAACAATTTCTTTGGATGGAAAATGACAAGACGGAGGTTGCCTCATGGTGCAATGAAGGGAGGGTGCTTCAGTGCCTGGTGTTTCACTCAGGCACTGCTGGGCTCACCACTTACCACCCAGCCGATCTGTTGCCTTCTGTATGGATCACATCCCTCTCACCAACTAGAAACGCTGTAGCTGTAGACAGGCTTAGGCAGGGGCAGGTTAATACACACGCAGGGAACAGAACATGTAACCAACCACCCTAAGCTGCGTGATCAGAATTTTTTAGTAAGATAGTAGTGCACAAAATGAGATTGTTATACAATCAATAGGATCCTTTCACTTAACAAACACAGCTTGCTTTGGTTTCATGTAGATTATGGTAGAGATGGCTGAATATATTTCCTAGCAGTTTAAAAAAGCCAAATATTAAAAAATCTCATACCTCTGCAACTCACTACCAAAGTTACTGGCCACCATCACTGCAACCTAATCTACATGTCTGATAGTTTTCTCATTAATTGAAACCTATTGTTTCAGTAACTCTTTTCTTAAATAATAAAAGGTTAATTAACTCCCGGTGTTCACAGAAGCATTTTATGAATGTTATCAAGTGTGTTCTGACAAAACCAATAAAGGGGGGTAATTTAATATTTCTGGAAGGGTGTATTTAAAGACAGAGAAGTTTAGGGATTTTTTTCAGACCTTAAAAATTGATCTCCAACAGCCTAGTTGCATAACATAGGGTAGATTGTTTTGCTTCAGAGTCCAGCTGCCTATTAGTGATGCACTACGTCTTTCACTATTGTGTCCAACTTGGTTTTGGGATCCTGACTGCTGCCCACCTAAAAATGTCACTAGCTGGCTAAGGACAGTATGACTTTAGTGTTTATCTGATATACTATCTACCCAGAATTGTATGGATACAGTGCTTTTGCCCTGGTTTATCAACCTCTGAAAATGAAGGTCTAAAATAAAACTGATGATGTAGCCTTAGCTACAGAAGAACTCGAAGTCATTTCTGTTACAGCACAAAGTGGGGGCTTTTTTTTTCTCTCAGCATTGTGGGATGCTTGGACTGACTCATTTCTTTGATGTGTAAATGCACCTTAAGAAGGACATTAAATATTTCAAGTAATTGGTATGAACATGAAATCTCTCATTAGTGTCTGCTAGACAGCTGCAAAGTGCAGATAAGAAAATACATGTGCTAGTACAAGAAAATATTCCAAAATTCTTGAGGGAAGCTTTCTGTCTAGAAATGCCCCTCTTCTTTTTTGCCCTTCCAGTCCATGTCTACACAGCCTATGTCTACTGCAAAATTTCTGGTTAAGTGGAAAAGTAAAGCACTGTGTATGTTAATCTCCTTGCCACAGTTTTTTCCTTACAGTGACATGACATCCACGATCTAGCCTGCAGACCAACATTATTTTCCCACCTACTTGCAGAATAGAACTTGAATGGTGCTTATTTAAAACACTTTAATTTGTCACATGTTTGATTTTGAAATGCGTTTTCAATAACAACCGCTGAAGTCCATTCTGAAGCTGATGTGACTGTCTAAAATGAAACGACAACAGTAATTAACATTCCACTTCATGGTTAATTAAAATAGATTATATACAAAGAAAACACAAACTTCATCTCATAGAACTAGTTAATTAGTCTTCTCAAAGCTGCTTTTCTGAGGTCTCCTGCTTTCACAAGTTTAAAATCTGCCTGTTAGAGTAATATGAATGTAAAGAAATCATCTGCACTGTTTCTAGGAAAGGAGAAAGTTTACTTCCCCACACATACTTCTGGCAGTTTCTGAGAAAGTCTGGATATATAAATTCACCCTTCCTGAGACTGAACTAGTTGTCACTGGGAATTAAGAACCTTGGAAGGGAAGGGAATTTCATAACAGGCTGATTTTCAGCATTCATCGTGGTTACTTACTGCACTGTGGAGAGCAGGGCAGTCACGTATATACTGCCAGTATAACCATATTGAATACTCTAGTTTAGTAGGGAGACCAGAGATGAAGGCTGGAAACAGAACTCCAGTCCTTTAGAGATCTGAATGTTTTCCAGACACATGTCAGGGTGGAGTTGCTCTAGTGAAAATTTGTTATTTTTTTAGTGGTGCTCTGAAAGAGGGGTAGTATGATGTCCTTGGTAGTGCAGAATCCCAAAGTAATGAGAGCAGCTCTCCCTATTATCTACAGTTGTGACCTGCATTATGCATTAACCATTAATTCTTGTAGAGACTTTATTTTAAATTTGCAGATTTCTCTGAAGATTAGCTTCTTTCATATAGATTTAGTACTGATGAAAGAGTACCAGTTGGTAGTTTTGGTGAATGAAGCTTTATGTCTACAGATTGGGATTCAGGCAAATTTTTCTCCTGCAGTGGTCTGCAAGCAAACTAAAACCAGGAGAGAGAAGGAACAACTTCTGTAGGTAACAGGCATTTCAATCACAATGATTTGCGCAGCTTTGGCTTTCCAGTAAGCATGCAGACCATGCTGATGGATAGGGAAGCTGAATCTGACAACCAACAAGATCACCTCCTGAGTCTTTTAAGCAGGAACAGCTCTAGCATCCTACTGAAAGGGGCTGCAGTACAGTATATATTATACAGAGGAAATGTTCTGCAACCAAAAGAAAATGCTAGGTTAGTGTTACTTATAAATAAAGTAAATTTTAAAAGACCACAATCAGGTAATCAGAATCTGGAGCTGTCTTTGAGCTTAGGTCAATCTTGTTGCATTTATGTGTCTAATATTCTGGGCTATAAATAGTTTTTCCACTTTTGGATCTCAGAACAAACATTTTCCTTTAGTGCTGTAAGGAGAATGTTAGCACAGCACCTAGTAAGAAGTACAATCATAAATGATGTAGAAATTGTAAATTAGGTATTTGTTGACTGGCTTGTCTTCCTCAGTCCAGGAACAAGCAAGCAGTAAAATACCTGGTTTAGTGATTAGTGCTAATTATCCATTTGTCTCAAGCGCTGTCTTAAGTACATTACAAAATCAAGTTTAACTGGGAATTTTTTTTCTCTTCCTGCATTAGTCTGAAATTTTTGCTTCCTTTTCAGACCTGATGATGAGTTCATATATCCATAGATTTATTTACTTTTTCCAGTCAATCTAACAAAATATATCACCTCCTCCTACAAAACCCGCTTTTCTTATGTCATTAAAACACTTGAGCTGGAACAACACTAATATTGCATATATTTTAGGAAATTTGTTCTGTGGTGCAGTTTAGCAAGGGAAGATATTTGTAGCTGTTTCATTAAAAACCTGGTGTTTATACTCAGCTCTGCCTATAATATCCTTATGTAACCTCATGAGTAAAATGCATGTGATATGTACTTACTGCTGAACAATAGCACTAAGAGGCCTTGACTGATGCTAAGGAGTTTGAATGTTCAGAAATATTACCATACATAAGTGGAAGAGCTGGGACTGCACAGCTCTGTGAATATTCCTCTGAGCTATAAATAGCTTTTGGAAAAGGTATCAAAAGCTATTTTAAAATGCCCAAATACACACAATTCATAACCCTGTTTCCTTGCATTACTGAGTATTTTTGAGCTTTTTAGAGCCTGATCTAACTTTTGTGCCACTTACTGCAATCTGGGTTGCTTATTTTCAAATACAATATTAAGGCAAATTCAGAAATACCTATACACAGAGAAAAGACACAAGTTAGTTAGCTTTTTGACCTTGCAAACAAAAAGAGCATGATTTACTGAGTGACGATCAAAATTATCAATACCCACATTAAGAAACAAGAAAGAACATGTTAAATACACCAGTTATTAGCCATTAGGCCACCCTGATCATGTAGTAAATTCCTCTCTCTTTGCAACCCTCTGTTCAAAATTAGATAGCTTTCTCCAAAATGTACGCTAGGGCAGATCATTTTCATTTGCATAATAAATGAGAAAGTTCTTTCTGTGAAGGTATTACTGGATACCAAATATGCTATCTCATTGATGCAACAGGGCAGATTATTTAACAGTCTCTTTTGGCCTGAAAATATATGGCTTCTGTGCTTTGAGCATCAACATAGCATTCATCAACCCAATAACAGAGTTTATATATATGAGAAATACTGATTAAGACACAGAATTTGCCTGTTACGTTCATTAGTGTGATGAGACAGTCAAAAGCTTACATAACTAAAGCTGAAGATGAATGCCTACATTGGTATGATTTATAGAAGGACAGGAATCTGACAGTTTTGTTAGACTAAATGTAAGATACTTAGCTTACTCAGGCAACTCTAAGTGGTTTACTGTTTTTCCTTATAGAACAAATATAACTGATATTCCCATAATTGACCTAAAATTAGATCACCTGCTAATAAAATAATTTAGAATTTTATAATGCCTTATATATAATATTTTTCATATTTACTGATTTTGTAGACTATTTCATTGCTAATAAGTGTTCACAGTAATGAATTCATTTCAGTATGTCACCTTGATCTTAGGACAAATTGGCAAGGAAACCTTCTACCTTTACATCCTTGCAGCTGTAATTCATTATCACTATGAGCTTATACTGTGTTTCAGTTATATTTTCCCTAAAGGACTTTATCCCAAATGACCAGTGTGAAGAATTGAAGTTGTACTCCAAATATTATCTGACATGTCTTAACTTTTGCTTGTTCACTTTTCAAACTTCATAGTATTCATTTTAGCTGAAGGCATTGGCTTGGGGTTAGGGAGTTTTGGTATTTATTAGGAATTAACCTTGAGGATACCATTATAACCTTGTATTTCCACGTTTATCTGCCAAAAACATTCACTGTGGTGAGTTTCCAGTCTCAGAGAATTATTTACTGTCTATGGGCAAAAGGTAAGGAACTTGAAATTAGAGTGCACTCTAGCATTCAAACCACTAAAGACGTAGTGATCCAATTTTATATTACCGTGAATTAATCTCCTACTAGTCATCCCAGAATATAGAAGTTTCCTTGCCATTTCGTAATCCCTTTCTTTTTCATCTTCCCAATTACACTGATAATTATTTTCTATTTTTCATTATCCTGATACAGTCTGTAAATCTTTCACATTGGGAACTTCATACCATTTCAGTTCTCTAGAAGAAGGATATATCTTATTTCTAACTTTGGTTCCAAACCAAGAAAGTATTTCAATATGTTGTACACCTTCAGCATATGGGTAGTCACACTGAAGTCAACAGGTGACTCATACTTAAAGAGAAGCATATGGTTAAGTGGTGGGGTTTTTTTCCAGATTTGGATCTAAATTCATGCTGGAAAAGCTTGAATATAAAAAAATCTGCTGTTATTCCACAGTGTGGAAGATCAGGACACCTGACATATTTCCAAATTTTCTGCCTGTGTGCTGTGAAGCTATATTTTGCAGGATTTCTTTCTATATATGTGTATGAGGTTAGAGGAAAATCTGATGTAGCGTGATCCTGTACAACCACAAGCAAATGATGTAGTCTTCACTATGTAACTGGAAGGCTGGATGAACAGTTCTACTAATGCTTTGCAGATATAATCTATTCGAGTTCTATGAAGACTGACAGAGTAATGCCAGGTTTTGGTGCAGTAACCAAGGTTTTGTTGCATAGATATTAAACAAGATTGTGCCCTATACTATATTCCAGGTTTATTTCTTTGTACAGCTCTGCAAAGAATTTCTGTTCAAGTCACAAAATAGCGCTAGGTTTTCAATGTTAATTTCACTCGTTAACTTTGAGGGAGCTAGATTTGGATGTACTATTGTTTGCTGCTTCTGTTTCGCACACATTCTTTCTATGTAATTGTAGCAGATAAATGAGATTGTGTTAAGGTAATCTACTTAGCATAATCCATTCATGAAATCAGATTTTTTTTGTATTTTATATTGCCTATTTGTGTGACGGAAAGCAGAGAGACTTCTGGGAGTAGGGTCAAAATCCAGCTGTGCTCTCTCCACCATGGATTTTAGCTAACTGGTGGATTTTTATTTGCTTTGGCCTTTATGTGGAGGCAGGTCCATGTCAACAAGGACACTAGGAATTCCTCTTTTTTTGGCAAGATTGCTGTTACTTAGTACTGTTGCTTACTGTATATGCAGTCTTTCTCCTGTTTGAAAGGACAGGCAGGTAGCTGCAGAAGAGGATGCCCAGTTCTGGATCCGAGCAGACTGAAGTGCCTACATTTCAACCTTCTCTCCTGAACTGAAGCACCCAGGAGGGGTTGGTGGTCAGGCACGGCTTAGCACTCCTTCTAGGATAGCTTCTGCTTTGGAAGAGCATTGAAATGCCTTTTAGAAACACCTCAGTTGCCATCAGCCGTGCTCTAGCGCTTGGTCTCTGGGCAGTTTACTGCCACCAAACTTCCAAGCCTGGTATCTATCGGGGCTCTCCAGATCATTAACAGAAGTGACAAAATGACATTTTGGCTGCTACAGTGTGCCACCTAAGTTATTAACCTGAAAGAAAGTCAGCAGTGATTTTAAGTTAATGTGAGCACTCTGTTGCAGCAAGTATATCATCCATTCTGCCACGTCTGCTACAGTGGCAATAACGTGTGCCAGAGGTAAGCAGCTGAGATGGGTGACCTCTTGACTCTTCATGAATTCCCAGTCACCACAGAGAGACTGCTAATCTGTCATTGACTGCACTGGGAATTTAAATGTCTAGCTTAGATACTTTGGTACTTAGGTACTTTGAATCGCCCTCTCTTTGAAATAACAACAACAACAAAAACCTCACAGAAAAAAACCCACATCTATACTGGGTTTTTAAAGCAGATGTTTGGCATCAGCCTCTTGTGTCATGTGCATATTGGTATTATCTTTTTGCAGTTGATTGGTTTGGGTTGTATTTTGCCCATCACCTCACAGCTTTGCAGTAACCTCTTTTGTAGAAACTTGAATTTTTAAATGAAATATATTAACTTTTTCTCCCATAGCCACTATTTTATTTACAGTCAAAGAACAGTAAGAGAGAATTCCTTTGCAGAATCCATGCCAATTAGATCATGCCAGCAAGCCTGGTCTCTCAGGTCTCTTTTCATTCTGCTTAATTTATCATTTCAAGCCATTTGCCAGGTTTAGATGTGAGGTTTATTGGCCTAGAATTGCCAAGATCAAGCCCTGGAGTTTTTAAAAATACAGGCATAACTGTGGTTGTGCTTAAATAGGATTTCATTTTTTGTAATTACTTTTTAAGTATATCTGTTTCAAAAACAGACTCTTTTCTCCCCAGACTACAATATTTAAGGGATGTGGAGGAAATACGCACTGAAATCCCGGTTGGTAGCTAAGGGAATCAAGCACTGACATCTCTCATTCTTTTGCAATCTTACCTATACAGTGAAATTCCAGCAGAACAAAGACTTCATAATAGGCTATAAATTATTGTACTGAGGGTGACTATTACATAAAGGAAAACTGTGATCTGCCATTTTAAGAGGTGTTTGCTGAAGAATGATTGATGGTAGAGGATGAATCCTGAGCAGAGCACCCACAGTCCCTCCAGAAATATGCCGGTTTCATCTCTGTAGTTTTCAGCATGCCATGTCCTGCCATTAGGTTTTCATGGGTGCTGAAAGTGCTGCCATACTTGAGAGTTCATCTAAGCAGGGATATGTGTCACTCTCGCTAACTCGCGTGTAGGTCTCAGTTATTGCATTGACAGTTCGCTTCATTCTGACATTCTGCTGAACGAAACAGAATCAGTACCTACACTTCAGAGTCCAATGGATGTTTTATCACATAGGAAAAATTTACTGTAAGAAAGAGTGTAAATCACATCATTTCAGGTGCCAAAGTATCACATCAAAATTAGAATCCTTTATGGTGGATCATACTGTTCCATTAGTACCGTAAGGGATCCATGGATGGCTGTGTAAATGCTGTCGTTGTTGTAAAGTGCATGTGGAAAATTTTTCATGTACGTTGACTGACAAAATCTAGTTGCAAATCTTTTACTGCAATACTTGGCCTACCCAAGTTCATACAACAGCAGTTCAGAGCTGAGGCTCCTTACCAGTCATAAATAAAGAACACTTATTATGGTAATGAACAAATTTAAAACAAATTAATGATGAAGTGTTGTAATTTGGACAGTAGATGTTGTTTCATTCATCTTTCACATCACCTGTGTATGGCTTTTCTAACACAGCTGATTTTAAATACACACTCTCCCTAACCTTAGGCGATCCATGAGGGAGGTGGTAGGCTTCTGTAGGAAGGCTCTGATGGCCGTGGCATAAACACATACAATGTAATACTTGAAATAATTAAACCTAGCAGGTTAAGTTAAGGACTAAGGAGAACCCAGTGCTCACTTGCAACCATTGTTCCAGTGCAGTTGTGTAGACATGCCTGACGAATTCAGCTCAAACTGACACATTACTTTTGTAGCTTTAGAGTCTTGTCTCTAATGTTAGCTCCCTAATAGTTTAGCTTAGCTAATTCTGGGATGCTGTAGCCATTCTCATTGTTAGTATAGTTTACTAATAGGGTGTCAGTGTTAAATCATTATTCATCGAGGTAGACAAACACCTTTGGTACAAAAGAATAAAAGGGAATTTTTTGCTATGGGTACTAAAAGTTCCATGTGTGCAGACCAAGAATGCTGCAAATTACTATCTATAGTGTTCCTACATATAATACACTTAAAAACCATGAAACTATTTTCTTTATATCCCTTAAATGTGTAACAAAAACTTGATTTCTATCACTGTTAGGAATGAGGCAGAATATCAGTAAACCTTAGGACTATTTATCTCAATCTATTCTGATTAAAGAATATGAAAGAAATAATCTTTTTTGGAGGGATATCTTTTACTAACCAATTTAGTGCTCATCCCTCTTTCTGAGATTGCTTGTGGACCAGTATACCTAGTAATATAATTGGTATTTTCTTGGGTAAATATCAGTCATATATTTCTCTTTACCTTTTAGTCTATTTAAAGCAAAAAAAGAAATAGATATTTATTGTTTGCCAGCCCTTTTTTCTGTCCCATTTCACTGCACATGTTCTGGAATCCAGTTTTCTAGGCAAGCTGACTGCATTCATTCCATTCACCATTCTGCCATCTGTGAAGTAATTAACTTTTGACTTACGGAAAAAAAATCAAGAAGAATTACAATCATTTTATTTGTTTCCAGTACCCCTGAAAGATAAGCAGTAATATTGTTTCTATTTAAGCCAGGGGCACACATGAATATCCAAAATCTGGAAGATACTCACAGCTTCTTTACAGTAGCCATTTTAATTTTATTGCAGCTAAAATTTTACTCTCATTACTATGAAGGCTGCTGCAGTGAGCTGTATTTCTGCATCTGGGTTGAGTGCAGACCTGAAACTTAATATGAGGACTGGATTAAATAGTTTGATACAGGCTGACATCCTCCTCTGGCAAATCATAGCACCTCTAGAACCAAGATTTGCAAAACTGTTAAGAAATTTGTAGTGTTTTATGTGTCTGGGGGTAGTTTGTCCTGTCATTCACAAACAGACTCTCAATGTTAAAAGATGCTGCTGACATATGTTTTATGTTAACATTATATGTTACTAGCTTTCAGTTAAAAATAAAAACACCTTACAGACCCATTGCAGTGCTGATCACATTAGAAGATCACAAGCTATGTTTTGTTGTGTAAAAGAGCAGAGAGCTGGCAAAGCATCTATTTACATGCTTTGCCTATACCAATTCACAGTCTGATGAACTAGCCTGAAGCATTCAAGTTCACGCTATAGAGAAACCATGTGTAGCTACTCGTCCAGGTTGATGCACTGATTATTGTTCTTTCTTGCTGTTTTAATCCAGTTGAGTTGACACAAGGTGAGTTAACAGATTCAGCCGAAGTGCCTGTTGCCTTTACCAGTTTTCCCACCCCTTGTCCCAGGTGTTGCCCCTTCCAAAGCACATGTGGCTAAACCACACATGAAGTTTGCAACCCAGAAGGTGAAAAAAATTATAGTCTCTGTCAGACTATTTTCCACAGCAGTTTATGGACTGCTTCAGGTGTGGTTCAACCACCCTTTGACATGGGTATACAACAGCTTCAGGCATCCTACTGCAATCCTCACTGTGAGTCAACAATATCAGGATTACAGTCTTTCCTTTAAAGCTGCTAGTGTTGCAGAAAACATTTCCTGGGATGGTCGTTTCATGGCCTTTCCCCTGCAGTACTTTCTGTGGAAGAGTCTCTTGTCTCAGGAAAAAGCCTTTCAAATGACTGCTGGTGATATTTCACCTATCGTCTAGTCAGTGAGCTGAACAGACTGTTTGGATGATAACTGAGGAAGCATGGTTTCAGGCCAGGGGTGACAGCAATTTTACTCAAAATATGGTTACCGCATAACAAACTGTCCATAAGCCAGATCTCCTGGAGAACTGAAGGCCATCCTACCAGCTAAAAAATTTGCAAGAGCTGAACAAAGATAGGGAAGGGCTAAATCTGAGAACTGATCTACTAATCCATGCTCAGGCTCCATCAGATGGGATATAAAACTGCTGCGTTTGTCACAGGCCTGAAAAAAGAGTGGCAGAGCCAGTCTCTGCCTTTCCACATATTGTAGAAAGGAAAAGATTCATCCCAATTAACCATCAAAGCACAGAAGCATCCCAGCTGCTCATCTCTGTAGCCCTTGCAAATCATGTAGGTTATAAACATAGGTAAATTGTTAAATGAAAGAGGTTACATATACTTATTTTCTAACAGGTTCTCCGTGCCAGATGCTATGAATATTGTCCAGCTATATTCAGCATTTTTTTCTGAGGGGCCAGGAAGGATTTCAATAGAATGTAAACAGTATGCAATTTTTAGTTTGACTTCAGAGTTTAAATGGCTGCTGAACTATGTATTGCCCACAGCACTCCAAAGTGTTATTTCCCTTTCAATGGGCCACAGATTTGGGTCCTGTTAATAAAATTTAGAAATGCAGACTTGTTTATGTGCATTGTCTTACAGCTCCATCTTTCAGTTTCAACTATGCATTCAAAATGATAAATATATGGATATGGATAGTGTTCTTGAGGAATATTGATGGGTGCCCTAGAACTGCTGGAATAAAAAAATCTGGCATAGTATTAGCTGTCATAATCCTTTGTCTCAATCTTCCCACCTGTGTCATAAAAGTTATTTATTCATACTCCTGCACAGCCCAAACCAAAGTGAGTTTTTCCAAAGTGAGTTTTTCCAAAGATTTAGTTAATATTGGCATATTGCTTTCAGAAGGCAAAGAGCTCATTTCTGTAACATCTGGTGTAAGACGGTCCAATCCCCCCAATTTGTGCAAATCCTTCTGTAGTTTAAGTCCTTTGTAGTATTTTAATGCTTGAAACCATTTAGTACAATCAGCAAACTTTAGTAATGCACAGTCCAGTTCTCCCTTTATATAAATACATAAAATAAGGATTGCTTATATTAACTCTGAAGGATATTACCTTTTGACCTTTCATCCTGCTGAATAGTGTGAAAATGGCAGTTTTCTGCTACTGTGTGCTCTAACCCAGTATAAAGCTAGACACATTGTCACTCTATTGATTTATCAGCTATACTTTGAGCACCCAGGAATGGGACTGGCTTTTTGGGTAGAGACTACGTGGGCTTGCTGCAGAGATGTTTCACACCAGAGAAGTACCCTAGGTACATGCACACTTAAGAAGGGACAAAATGTGCCAAAGTTTGTACTTCCTTTTTTTGTTTTATCTGATAGATCAGGTGTTAAATTTAATCATCTCAAATTGTATCTATCAGTGTCTTACTACCGTATCAAGTAGATTCTCAGACAATTTCCATGGGTCTGATTTAAGTTGCTTCTATCTACAGTTTACAAGATTGTCTTTTTAGGATCAGCTTTGCTATCTTAAGAAACAGTTGCTGGTTTTGAGAATAACTTGCATAAACAGTAGGTTTAATTGCACTGAATTATGCACAATGTTTTCTGGATATATGGAAGAGCTAGCTCAATATGCAGAAGTGCCCAGAAGAAGAAAGGAAATATGTCTTCTAGCTGTTAAATGGTAGGGGTTGATTTCATCTTTGATATTTAATCAGTTCTTATTGGCCAGCATAGCATAGTTGAAATATATGCACATTCAGTGTAAAATCCTATGTAATCTGCCTGTTGAAATACTTGCTACCGGTCTTGAAGGTCTGAATGCCAGATATTAGCATCAGTTTCATCTCTTCTATCTTTTACCCAATAAACCTTTTTGAGTCTTTAGTACTGAATACGAGAATATTGTGTCATATGTAGCTATCTGTACAGACTCAGGTCCACTTCATTATTGTCATCATAGGCACAAGGCTGCTTAGTTCTTAACCATTGCTACAATAGCAATTAAAATATTATCCCCCTGAAATGTCCCTCTCAGATTATTGTGACAGATAAGGTATGACACATTAAATACTCTGATACTGCTATAAATTATTTATAAATGTCTTTATTAATTTCTGTGTTTATTTTTATTTTCTTTACATTCAGCTGAAGTTTTCTTCTCCACAGTTGCAGACAAGATTCTAATTATGCTAAATTTTTGGGCAGCCAAAAAAGCAAATGCACAAAACTTAGCCCAAAATTCCAGACCATATGAGAAAAAATTCTTTATGGTCAACAGCCACAAAACATTTAATACTTAACAGAATCGAGGAGAGTTTCAGGGACGATTCACAGGGAAGAAAAGGTTTTAGCTCAGAAGAATCATACAGCTTGCTCTGGGATGGGTCAATATTCCTCTGGGTAATCCTGTGATCCTGTGGCCCTTGCCATCAAAGCTGCATTGCACCTGTTTGCACATTACACATCAGCCACAGTTTGGCCCTTTGCACTGGTACATCTCTTATGAGCCAGAGTTTTGTATTTACCTCATAGCTACAACCAATCCAGCTTGAACGACATGGCTGACCTGTTTCAAGAAGGAACAAATGCAATTCCTTCTGCATTTCTACTAATTTTGCTATCTGAGGTAGCGGTAAAGTTGGCGAGTTTCTTCTTGACCTCTTGAAACCTGTTTTCTCAGTAGAAATCACTCAATGTAGAAGTCCAGTTTTCTTCAGAGTCCAATGTGTTGGCTTTCAGAGTTACAGTGTAAGACTCGTTCCTTTACCCAGGGAGCAGCAAGGACCCAGAGACCAGAGCTTGCTCTTGTGTCACCAGAGACTCAGTGGACAACTGTCAGTGACTATTCGGTACACTCTTCGTTCTGCTGAGAGAGTGAAGCCTGCCTTTTTGGAGGCTGCAGAATAAATACCCTCTTCAGTACATTCTTTCACATTATTCCTTTCAGTCCTTGAATGAAATGCCATCTGGTCCTGATGACTTACTGTAATTGCATCTCTAATTGCTCTGTAACTTCCTCCTTGGAGAGTTCAATCTCTGTGAAAGACATATTCTGATTTACCATTAAAATTGCCTTCAGTATAGCAATTCAGTTATCAGGACTCTCCTCTTTCTACATATCACTGTATCTAAACTGTCTAGAAGGATAATGGTTACCATAAAGTAGGATTTTTCTGGGCTACAGGAATCCTGCTTTGGTTAAATAGAGATGTTTTTCTTGGAAAATATGTTACAGATCAGACAAGTAAAGAAAGGAGGTGGATTGGGAACTCCTTAGCATTGAAAAATCTGATATTTATTATCAGTTCTGTTGCTTACATCTCCCTAGACTCAGAATTGATATTATCATTGTCAATCATATTGACATTATACCTTTACTATGGAATGCTTTCCTGCATTTAATGTCTCTGTCCCCGTTCCTTAATGCTTCATTCTGATGTTGCTCAAAGTCACACTGATTTCCCCTATATTTTTAGGAAATCTTTTTGAAGTACTGAAAATAATGAAAAAAGATGTACACACATTTTTCCATCAATGTGCATGCATCTTTCTGGCCCTGTAGTTACGGTGTCATGCGTCATGGCACATAGATACGAGTTGTTGAAGTTATTGTTATTCCAGTTAACAATGGAATACCAA
Organism: Elanus axillaris; assembly: GCA_026212715.1. NCBI lineage: Eukaryota > Metazoa > Chordata > Aves > Accipitriformes > Accipitridae > Elanus > Elanus axillaris. The sequence continues at coordinate 12,641,657 of JANZLQ010000050.1, read as the reverse complement.
TTAATTCCAGTTATTAACAGATGCCACTGAAAGGTTGAAAGTTCTTTGTGAAAGCTAAACGTCTATTCTTTGTTAGACTTCAAGCCCACTCTTCAATTAAAGGAACAGTTAAAAGAAACTTTTTTTGATCCATGAACCAGTAATGGAGATCCTAACATAAGAGCATCCTGCAAACAGGGCAAGACACAAGACATCTTCTCCCAAGGAAAAGCAGCATGTTTAGCCCTACCTCTTGCTTCCCACACTTTGCAGTTGCCATTTCTTCTTTTCCAACATCTGAAATAATTTGCAAATACATTTTGTAAACCAATACTTCTTAAAGAAATTACATATCTTATATCCATCTCAGAGCTAGAGAAGAACTTTCTGTTGCTAGCTGTATCACTTCCTACTGCACATCTGAGAGAAAATGGGAGGACATAACCAATACAGCTCAGTCAGTTTCCACTTACGGATCTTCAACTCAGGATGGTGACATCAGCCTTGATCACACTCATTAGGATCTCGGGATTTTTTTGCACCTTTTGAGTTCACCTCCATTCTTGGTTCCATAGGAACAGCCCTGGGATCTTGAGCAGTTTCAGCAAGATTTCAGGTCAATATCATCCATGTTGTCAGCATAAATCCTTGCATCACAATGTGCTTATAATCATTACTACACATGGGTTCACTTGCAAGATTTCACCTGAGGCTATTGCAGAGCTGGCTGCCAGTCTGAAGCAGCATATGGGCATTTATAGTACCACTTCTCTAGTGCTGTCTTCACACAGGGGTGGTGAACATACGCAGTCTTAGTGTCGTATTTCTCTCCCTTCAAATGTACGGTCTTAACACATGCCTCAACACATGCAAGCAGAAGGCATATGGACCCTCAGTCGTCCACTCTTCCTGAAAATGTATCAAAACTCAGACAATCCAGTTTGCCTGCAACAATTTTGTTCTCCTAAAAAGACATCATGCTTCGCATCCTGACAGACTCCACTGTGCATGTTACATTGGCCATATTCACTGTGTAAGGCAATTTTCAACCTTTATACATTCAGCATGAAATAACTTGCAGAGCACAGCAGTTACCAGGTGTAAACAACCACCCACTAGACTATTTTAAACAGTCAACAATCCCCAGGCTGCCAGGTAATGTGAAAGGCCAATCCAGCCAGTACAAGAAGGAGAATGCGTAATGAGTTGAAAACACCATTTTGTTCCGTAAGAGGCCACACTCCAGGCCCTCTCTGAGATGCCCTTTGGCATCATTATAAAAAAACATGTATTACTAGAGTCCAAACCTATTTGCTGTTAGGAAATGACAGTCATTCAAAATGTTTTGTCTATGTGGACCCTATTATCTATTTTTCTTTCTCTCTACACCATCACCTCGCCATGCTTCCAAGGTGACTGAAAGTCATAGATGTAATACAAGTTTCTAATGTCTCTGAGATGAGACATTTGAAGTCCTTAGATTTGGACTACACACCAGCCAAAGAATATGAGAGGTATGAGAGTATCCCTGTGTACAAGGGATACATAGAGACAAATATTTCAGAAAACTGTGGTTATAGTAAATTCAGTGAACATAGGAATGCCAGCTGCTTTGGTTGGTGGGAGGAGGGGTTATAAAGAAATAACCTGGATTATTTAATTTCTTTTTGAAGTCCTCTCCTTCTGGAGTCAGTGTGTGTGCAAATCTGAATGTTACCTTTGCAGTTGTTGGTGTCTTTCCTGTTAAGTTATACCACTGCTACAAAGACATTTATACTGTTGACATTCTTATAATTAGTATAATGGAGTAGCTATTGTATCAGTTAGAAAACCCTTCCCTAACTAGATGAATGTATTTTTATGGTTTGTGAGGCCCTTACTTATTCTGGATTTAAGTTTAAACTACCTAGCAAAATTTTTGTCAAATCTAAAAGCATTATGAACTTTATAGTAAATTAATATGTATTAATGGAGCAAATTTGTTTTTCCAACACAGTGATTGTCCGCTATTCATTCTTCTTTTTGTAAAGTAGTAAGCATCCATAGAGGAATTTCAAACAGTACTCATATGATAGGCAATAAATCAGAAAACACTATTTCTTTGTTGTTTTGATAAGTGGCTCGCTATTTGTTTTCAGGTTATTTTTGGTGTGAGGGAAGGTGCTAGCATTTATCTGGATTTGTTCAGCAAATGTTGGAATGGAATATTTTACATTAAACTGCTCAACACTATGACAGTTTAAAGCCTACAAAATTTATAAATAATTCATATTTAATAAAGAGAGGAATACATGCTGGCAGAAATCTAAGAGTTATGGACGCTTTCTCTTAAGATACAGAGACAAAACACATGATTTGTCTTCAGGCAAGAATAATTGAAATGTCATCCAAGATCCATGCACCCTGACCTCTTTTCACTAAGTAACACACCAGTTGCATGACAGGTGCAATTGAAATATTAAATTTTGATGGAACTGGGAAGTACAACTAGAGCTAGATATGTATGTCAGCAGAAATGAGAGACATGGCTAATCTACCAGGAACAAAAAACTCTTCTACCCGCTTCAGACAGAGCACCCGATCAGACACTGTATCACTGGAATGGTGATAGAGTTGCAATCACTTTCTCTGATAGGATGATGAATTCTGTCAGATTTTTACAAGCAAATGACATGGACTCACTGGACTGGGATTTGAGGAGAAAAATGGATTTAATCCAGAAGTAACTGACAGCATGAGAGATTGAAGGGTCAAAGGAGGGAAAGCAGAAAGTGCTTTCTTAGAAAAGTAATTTTTTATTCAATATAACTAAACCAATCTAGATGAGCCTTCCAGAGAGTCAGACTAGATGAAATATTCAGACAGGCTATTTTAATCTGGTCTCTGTCTATTCTGTATAAATCTGTTTTTAATCTGTGTTCCCTTACCCAATATAAATAATATAAGAGTAAGATTGTATGGCTGAGATGAAAATACAAGGCCATAATAATTCCTTAATGGTCTCAAATCCAGCCTAAAAATTGAATGCCTGAATTCGGAGGCCACTTTCTAAAACTGTTGCACATCTGCCATCCTACTGATAGCTCCTGTGGGGAAAAGGTGGGGAGTTGTTCCTTATGGTATGGAGAAAAGAATTTTCCTGACTGTTGAGGCAAAAAGGGATTCTCCCAGAAACTTCACAATGATATGTTCTGATACTCTCATTACATTGCTACAGGCATGTCTTTAACCACACTGATATTAAAAAGAACAATATGGAGCATGATACACAGTCAATTAGCTAAAGCAGCTCTGCAGAAGTGAATATAGTGGGAATCCTGAACTGAGAAGCACATTACCAGCTGACATGATGATATCTTCTGCATCACCTGAAGTCAGTCATCATAGCAAACCAGAGTAAAAAAGTTTTTTTTCTGAGAGGTGACTCCCTTTCAACCCAAAAGGCACACCACTGCTCCAGCAGTACTTATCTGCAGAAATTTATTGGTGTAGACATATCCAGAGATCCTTTCAGGCATTACTTCGTCTTATTTGAAGAGATGAGAGCAGTGGCAGTAGTCTCTCTGTTCTGTGATGGAATAAAGTAGCAGGAAACTGAAGCTGGGACTCCATCCTGCCGCACCAGCAGTGTCTGGGGCCAGAAAGGCCAGTTTCTTTCTTTTTCTGTTATCTGCATCAGCCAGTGCTAAAGCTGCTCTATTTGATGCTTTCTAAGTCCAAATGTCTTGGATTCTTGTGCATAAACACCAGCCCAACCAACTTCACAGGCTGAGTTGTATTATGGCTGAGTAAATATTAAGACTTGAGGCTCTGTGAAGAGAAGTTTGGGCCTACAGAATAGTATTACCAATTCACTTCTTTTGTTCTTAGTTTTGCAATGCTGAGTTGATGTGCAATATGAAGAAAAAAAAGCTAGAACATCAACAGACAAATTAAAAACTGAAATTAAAGAGAAAAAATTCAAGCACCTTAACTGCAACTTGAGCAGAACTACATAATTATATCCAAAACTGCAAGACTACTGTGCAGCTGTTACCTAAACCAGTAACACTCCATTTATTGCTTTAAAATCCTCCAAAACGATAGCACACGGGATGAGTTGCCTCGCTCTTGGCAGAATGGAGCAAACTCTTACATTGTTTTACCCCAGTACTTGGAAAGGAAGCATCACTCCTCCTATTAAGCTTGAGCAGCTTAATCCAGACATCATTAGCTATAACTCGCTCTGACAAACTAAGACTAAAAAAAAAACCCAACCCCTCTGTGACAGTTGGCCCTTCCTTGTAAAACATAACCCTTTATATAGCACAAGATGATGGTGAGTTTGTTTGCTGAAGAACAGTTTCAATTCCCTTCCCAGTATTTAAGCTCCCAGTTCATCAATCAGTGCCCTAATCACCAGGCATTGACTCTTCTTTGTAGGGACATTTGTCTGTCTCCTGGAAAATTATGTCACTTTGCATTATTGGATTGGAGACACAAACTCTCTTTGTAGATGATTGATCCCTAATCTCAAGGTTATTTTTTTTTTGCGTTTTATTCAATGAACGAGGAAGCGGTTCCCTTCTCCCAGATCAGTGCTCTATGATACCGGTTTTTATGTGGAAATGGAAGACCACTTCTTTTATTAGCTTTGTTTTTAAAGAAAAGCCCAGAGGTATGTTTGATGAGTGGCTTTTGTACTGGAGAAAAAAAGAGGAATCTGGATGATGTGCCTAAGAGGCAAGATTTAAAGATCCTTCTATCCTATTGCCTAACTCTAGGCAGCTTTCCACTCAAGGTACTACTAATTGTTCTGGTTCCCATTTGGGGATATCTATCTATGTCCACGTATCTAATCTAGCCACCAAACCTGTGAAGGCAGATGCCTGAAAGGTAGCCATCCCTGTCCTTACTTTTGGGATCATCATTTATTCGATCCAGCCTTGAGAGCACATTGCTGTTGGGCAGCAGCAAATTAACTTTATGAAATGTAGTTTTTTAAATTCCTTCTTATCTGTCTAATAAATTGCAACCTTAAAAAGAGAAGGACTCTGGCCTAGAGAGTTAAATTTATCATGACATTAATCTGACTATGTTTTTACTCTGCTTAAAGTTTAATTTGATTCTTTCTCTCTAATAAATCTCATTTTAATTAAGACAGCCCAAAATGAATTATAGGGACTGTTACTGGATGCTCATTGTTGAATATTTCAGAGATAAATGAAGCTGACTCCTGCCCTCCAGTGAAGCACAAACAGCATGAGGGCATAAACACTGATGGGCATGAGACAGCAACTTGTAACACAAACTAGAACTGTGAGGCTCCTACCATTAGATCTTGGCTAGTAGACCCTGTACGGGCAGTGAAAAAGCTTGTAATTTCTATAGGGAGTACATAAGACGTGCTGTCAGTCCTATTTAGTTGTCTGGGTTTTTTTGCAATGGCCATCCGTGCAAGTACCACATGCCAGATGTACATAGCATAGCTGGAATAGCAGATACAAATTCATATACAGATTTGACAGTATTGCATTACAGCTGAGCCAGTGAGTTTCAACATTTATCTATAACAATCTGGCTGTCCCAGTCAAGCACTTTTCCTCTCCTTAGAAGAAGACTATCAGTGATGCCAAACCATACAAACAGCACTCAGTTCTTCTTTCTAATTTGCATTGGCTTGAAATGGAGTTGTTCAGATATACTTGAAGGCAGAATTGAGTCCATAAAGGCCCCATTCCTGCAAAGTGTGACGTACATGCAAATAGCTCATCCTACAAAGATTCCCATTGACAGCATTAACTTTATGGCCAGATGTACGGTTTTGCAAAATCAATACCTTTGACAAGAGGGAATTTTTTTGAACATCAGACACGTGGCTTTTCACTGCCATTAGAAATGAGTATTCAGTAAAAGTTCCCATATTTGAATTTCAGAAATTTAAAAAAAACAGTGTTCCTTGTTCATAGAATATGACTAGCTATATAGTTCTCCTGGTTTGCCAGCAGATATTGCCAGATATAAAACTAGAAATTTCTTTGACGGTACATGGTTTTGTAGTGTAAAACTGTATTTTTAAAGAATCTTTTGAGGACAAAAGGAGCATGAGTCCTTAACGAGTTTACTAGACTCTATGAACTGTATAAATGAGAACAAAAGATTTCTATTCCAGTATTGTGCAGCTGGTGCTATATATTGTAGTATAATTAAAATCAGTTACTGAAATGGTGATAAGGTCACAGTTAGTATCTCTATTAGGATAATAAACTGTGTTAACTTTTTTCCCCAAAGGGATGGACTCACAGGACTGGGGTTTTAGATGAAGAGTGCACAGATTGTATAAAGTTGCAAATGGTAGAATAATCAGTAGAATTGTTAAAAGATAAAAGGAGAAGCAACTGATTATGTTATAGGTTGATGCCATCCAGTGGTTTAGTAGAGCACTGAGGAACAGGTTTTGAGTAGTATCTGGTACAAGATACTATTTACAGATCAGGCTACAGAATTGCTCCTCTTTGATATTATCATTCTAATTGAACTCAATTCTGTTTAGTGATTATCACTTTACTTGTGTTCTAACCTACAGTTATGTCATACTCCTCATATATGCTTTGGCCTATATACATATACACAGGTACATATTGTCTTGCATGTGTTTTGTGTCTGTGTGCACATACAGACAATAGTAATGTTATATAGGATGTTTTCCACATGAAAGGGCATGCCTCAGAAGAGCAGTTATTAAAAGAAAAAACAGCTAATTTTTGCTGAGGTAAATCAGGTTAAAAATATGTGCTCCAGGACTGGATCGATTGTTTTATTTCAGAGTTCTACACAACAATAAACTTTCTGTCTTACCAGATGCATGTAAAGGGGAGAGGTACTAAACAGGCTGCATGGAATTCTGAATGCTCTTAGAAGTAACCTACCTACACAATCATAACAATAGTGCAATTTATTTATGTGGCCTCTATTTAGAAAATAAGGAAATACTGAAGGACTTGGTGTAACATGGGTTTCAGATTGATGCATTGCATTGCCAAGCTGCAGAAAAATTGCCTATAGATGTTAATTTTATAGTGTTCAGTAAGCAGAACTGATATTCTGATTAGTTTCAAATTAGCAAATCAGTGCAAAATTTAAAAAAATTAACTCAAGCCCTGACAAGAAATCTGCTTGCTAGTTTTTTATGTACAATGTTAATTTTCATCTTCCAAATATTATTCTCTTTTAACAACTTGAGTTCTTCAGTTTTATGCTAACAGGATTCCTGATTTTAAAAAGGAATACAATCTTCATTATAACAAAATACTCCTCCAGAAAAGTACTGGTTGCATGAAAATCCATTGTTAATCATCCAATGAGTAAAGAACCACAGTACAAATAGCAAAGTATTTCTGTCACAGTCAGAAGACTGGATTATGTCCTAAATTTGTGTTGATTCACAATGAACCTCATACCTGCAAGCAAGCGTGAAAGAAGAATATAGGCCATAATCTGAATTTCCATATTTGAAGAGTCCTTATGAAGCAGGAGCTTTTAAGGGAGCATTTGTGCTCTCTCAGTTACTCTGTAAAGCCTCCACTGACAATATCTGAACCCTGTGCTCCTAATTCAGGTATGTCAGTTGCCTTAATTAATTGGCAATTCTTCAGGACCAGGGTGCAGTCTGAAGAGCAGCACTGTAATCCTGGGGAGACTGGAGGCTGTTCCCATGCTGTTCAGAATCACTGACATTACTGTCATTGCCTTATGTGCCCCAGCCCTAGCTTGTTCATCTGGAAGGACTAGAACAGGAGACCCTGTCCAGGAATAGTAGTGAAACATGGTAATGTTTTCTTCTACAAACATTCAGCAAACATTCAAAGACTAATTTTCATCTCTCACCAGCTTCATTGCCCAGGCCTCCTACTCTTCTCCCACTCCCTCTGGTCCCCATCTTCCTCCTTGCCATGGGACATTGAAAGTGTCTTCCTTCCTAAAAAGAGCATTCAGCAATGTCTTTTTAAAGCACAGAGAGAAGTGGCAAAGGCACGTAGCATCCAACAGCACTGCAGGGGACTGTATTCCAGGCAGAATAAGACCCTTGTTGCTGTCAAAGTTAGCATATCAGGTGGAAACATTAAAAAAGAAAATAACAAAAAATATGGCGTAAGGTCAGAGAGAAGTAAGAAGTATCAGTATTGGTTATCTCAAAAGGCAACATGTTCATTTTAAACTTCTCTAATTCAATCTGTCTGCATTGCTGATATCCTCTCCTTGGCATCTTATAGACAGGGAAGAGGTGAGCTGGAGGAGAGGAAAGCATGTCTTCTAATACTGATTGTGTATTTTTCCAACATGTCTTTGGATTCATAGAAGTGGTCTATTCATGTTAATATGGTCTGTGAAACACAGTATCATTGTTCTAGATTACATGGTATGCAAAGACACCTGAATTTGGCAAACCTGACCCAATCTTTGTCTTAAAATAAGCATGAAGAAATTGTGTGTCTTCTATTGATGTTTATATAACAGTTTGTTTAGGGGATTGAAGGAGATATTGAGGCTTGCTGCTTCTTTTGAGAATGGAGGTCAGTGCTATACAGGTCTGAGAGATCAGAAACAGTTCACACTACTTTTCCATCCAAAACAACTTCAGGAGTGCTCCGTATTAGAATGCCTGCAATTCCCTGTGGAGTGACAAGTGATAACATCAGCATGCGGTAAATACACTTTGAAGTACATTAGAGGAATTACTAGATTATATTGTCCTTTGTGGAAATCACGTGAATTGCAAAATTGCAGATTTTGGTGGGAAGGAGTGTGCAGTTATGAAGAAGAAAAAATACTTCCTGCATGCTCCCTTTTTTTCTTCTGTAAATACCAGAAGCAGAAGGAGAAAAGTGTGATAAAATGCAAAATAACTGACAAATGGAGTTATCCCACTTCCATTTTGACAGGATCATAAGGGGTGTTGAAAACAAGACAGTTTCCTGGCAGTCTGTTTCATAGGAATTCCTATCTGCTAACAACAATGATTAGAACAGCAACTGAAAATTAAATTCAAGTTACCAAAAAAGCCTTTTGAATACTTAATTGTTGCAGCTTTTCTGTCCTCTTGAGTGCCAAGCAGCACACAGTCAATGTCATGTGAGCCTTCCTCCAGCTTGTGAAGTCCACAGCATTTCAAATACAGTCCTAAGGTTTTTGTGCTTCTGTTAACAGGGAAGTGCCTTCTCTCATTTAGCAATTACTACTTTTTCCCCTAATCTCAGCCACAGGCGGTTAAATTTTACTTTGATCAACTGTCTTGTCTTTGTATCACTTGTCTGAGATCTGAAGAGAGAGAAACATGACTGAGAAAATGCTTGTGAACTGGCATTAATGTGATTTAACTCATTTGAATGAATTTTGGATTAAATTTGGCACTTTTTTATCTGTAAATTTGGATAAATGGTTTTCATAGATGTTGGGATGGGAAAGCATGAACACATGGATTCACTGCAATACTTACGGTGCCCACATATGTCTGTGCTCTGACTGTGTAAGTTGTACGACATAATTCTGTGCTCTGTTGTATACTTACATCAATTTTTCCCCACCTTCTCTAACTTTGATCTTGCCTTTTCCTCTGAAATACAAGAAGAAGAATATTGGTCATTACAGCATGCTAAAGTTGACAAATGGCATGGGTGAGGAGAGTAAAACTGATGATCTCCCCGGGGAAAATGCTAGCTGCTGTCTTCTGCAGAGGCTCTGCTTCTCTGGTACCCTCAGAGGTTGCAGTATGGAATAATGATTTCAGTAATGGATTTTGCCATTATTATTTAGATCCTTGTCAGACTATTTAGGGCTTTATAGGCTTAAATTGTCCCTTTCACTTCTACCCAGGAGCTCACTGGAGGCCAGTACAGTGGTGCTGAGGGTGGCAGTGTAATGGGCTTAACTCCTACTCATCCTTCCATGTAACCAGGTTTCAACATCTCAGGCATCACAGGCAAGCTCTTTCTGAAAAGTCTATTACCGTGACCTTATTTTGGCAAATCCTTCAGTGGAGAGGAAGCAGCATGGGGCAGTGGACTGGTCTCTGCATTAGAGTGCAGGAGCAGCCTGGCCAGCCAAAAGAAGGCCCCGTGTTACAAAAAGGAGTTTCTCCTGTGTAAAATAAGTTGCTGATATGAATTGGGACGATGTTGTCTCTGACTTGGTTAACTGTGTAGCACCTGAGTGCTAAGTTCATCCAAGTATTGGATAATACATTCCACTAGTCCAGCAGCTTCAAACAAGATGAAGGCATAGGACTGTGAACCACAGGAAACTCCTTGCCTTCTTTACTCCATCCAGAGCAGTCCTGGAAGTCACACGGGAAGGGGTCACTGCTCCAAATAATGGTTAAGACCAGACAGTTCACAACACAAGGGTCTAACCTGTCATTCAAAGCATCCAGATTTTTTACAGCAACCTTAAAGTGTTTTATTACTGAAGGTTTCTGTAAGAATAACTCTTGTAAGCAATATTGTCTTGAGGCAGAGGCACTTTCTAGTTTATTATTTCTCACAATCCTTTGCTGCACTGTGTTGTACTATGAGCTAATTAAAACTGTTGTGCCTCAGAAGTTATAGATTCCTCTCTGTGTTTATTTAATCAGGTTGAACATGAAGAAAAAGTTTGGAGGTAAAAGCGGATCTATAATTGAGATTGCTGTAGATAGATCCCACTGAATTTCTTGCTTAGTCCTGTCAGGCTGCACTGTCCAAAGAGTGAAACAGTTTGAGTTCCTGAACACATGTGATATGCAAAGGCAATTGGCAAAGGAAGGATAAAACATGTAATTGGTGGTTTTCTTTTGCTAAGTGTTGTTAGGAATTTGCAGACAAGCCCATAGCAAACTACTTTTGTTTGGGTCAAAGGATGTAAGGATCATGAAGGAAGATCTTCCTGAGGAGGACTTTGAAGGAGGGCAAGAAAAGGGGTTTGTGGCCTAATTCAGAGTAGGAATTTAAAAATGTCTCTGTAGAGTCCTCATTACTTTTTCTTACAGCGTAAACAAACAGGCTCGGAGCAGGCACAATTGCAATAGTAAAAGAAACAAAAGGCAAAACACAAATACAAAAGCAGGGACAGAGATACACAAGTTCTTGTTAGAATTTGTAACTTAGTTAAAAAATGTGTAATATTTACAATTACATTATAAATGGTTGACTTTGAACTTGGACATTCAAGAATGCTTTGAGTACAAGAGAAATTATCATAATTTTACAAAATATTGCCGATGACAAAATATAAATTGTAGAAGTCAACCTGCCTTCAAATGCCAATAATTTACTGAAACAAGCTGTTAAATAATCAGTTTATAAGCACATAGATAATAAAATAGCAAAGTGATATGAAACAGCCAACAACAATTCATCAAGAACAAATCAATCTGTTTTCCTTTTTGACACTACAACTGACCTAGTGGATACAAAGGAAGGAGTGGATGTGCTCTATTTGGATTTTAATAAAGCTTTTGACACACTACCTCTTATATTCTCATAAGAAACTTAGGGAAATGTTCTGGATGAAATTGCCATCTGGTGGGTGCACCTACTTGTTGCAGAAATTTACTAAAAAATAGTTATGACAGTTCAGTGTCAAATTTGGAAGATGTTTTATATAATGTGCTTTACAGACTTCCTGTGTTTTGTTCCAGTTTCATTAATGAGCACAAAATGCTCATCAAAAAGTTGTGATTTTTTTTTTTCCACTGATAAGAAGGGAATATTTTGGAGGACAGGATTAAAATTCAGAAGTTGTGGAAGTTTGAAGAAGTGGTCTGAAATCAGTAAAATTACATTCAGTAAACATGAAAGAAGTGATACGGTTACTTGGGAAAAATAAAATGCCTAAACAGAAAATTTGTAATAAGTGTGATAATACTGTACAAAGGGGCAGGGGTGGGTGGATCAGAATCTAAATATGAAACTACAGTTTAATACTGCTGGAAAAAAAAAAGAGCAGATGAATTGCAATGTTTGTATGTAAGGCATGGGAGATAGCAGGTATTTTATTTTACATGTGACATTCTAACTAGAGCATTATGTCAGATGCTTGGATTTCAGGAAAAGGTAAACAAATTACTGAAAGTCCAGAAGAAAGTCAGAAGAGACATGAGAGGTTTAGAAAATGGCTTGTGAGGGAGGTTTGAGAATTTGCTGATTTGTTGTGCCTTCTTTGATCTAAACTAAAAAAATATGAGAAAGCTTGTCATAAAAAGAACGATGAAATATTATTATAATGGCAAGAAATCAGAATTTCTTTCTATCCACTGAGGATAGGGCAAAGGTAGTTAGCTGAACTTCCCAAGAGAGAGTTAAGTTAGATGCTAAGAAAAAGTAAGCGTAGGGACAGATTGTGCTGGAACATGCGAAGTGTGCAGTCTCCTTTGCTGGAGATTACTGAGGACACGTTAGATGAATGTGTAATCAAGAGTGAGCTGGATATACTTCATCCTGTCTCAGAGGTTTCTTTCAGCCTAGCTTTGTGTGATTTCTACTTAGTAATGCAAATGTCTGAAATTAGTACTTAGGTGGATTCTAGAAAATAGCTCTTAGGTGGATTCAGGCAAAAGCATCTCTGCCAACAGACTGACAGCACAGCCTGCTGAGGAGACCTTGAAGCTAGGAATGATGGGGTGAAAGAAGATGATGCCCCACAGTCCGTTGAGGAGGTGGTGGGCTGAATTGGCAAGAAAGAAAGGGTCTGGTAGACAAGACAGAGCTCAAGAATGACAAAGCAGGGTGAAGGAGACCCACTTCAAGCACATGCGTGCAAACAGGGAAGTGCCAAAAGAGCTCTCGTACTTTCTGAGAAATCAACAGGCTGGAGCACCTCTCTGAAACTGCTTTACACTAATGCATTCATGTAGCATGGGACAAAGCCAGGAGGAATCAAAAGCATGTGTGCAGTTGCAGGACTACGACCTTGTACAGACGTGGTGGGAAGGCTGCCCCAACCAGCATGCTGCAGTGGATGGAAACATGCTCTTTAGCAAGGACAGGTGAGGAAGGCTGTGGAGGCATTCAGCTCTTTGTGAGAGAGTAGCAAGAATTCATGGAGCCTTGCCCTGGGACAGATGATGAGCCAGTCAACAGTTTATGAGTTAAGATTAGAGGGCATACCATGTTGTGGCAGATGTCTGCTACAGACTGCCTGATCAGGAAGAAGATGTGGCTATCTTCAGACAAGAGGAAGAAGCCTCACGCTCAAAAGCCCTGGTTCTCATGGGGGACCTAATATGTGCTGGATGGCAGCACAGCATTAAACAAGCAGTCCTGGGGATACATGAAATGCATTCATGAGAACTTCCTAGCAGTGTTGACCAGTGATCCAGTGCTCCACTGGACTGGATGCTAGCAAGCAAGGAAGGGTTGGGGATATGAAAGTGGGGGCAGTCTTGGCTGCAGTGACCACGATGTGATGGAGATCCAATCCTGAGAGAAGAAAAGGTGGCAAATAGGAGGAGCACAACTCTGGATTACAGGATAACAGACTTTAGCCTGTTGAAAGATCTATTTGGAAGGATCCCAAAGGAGACAGTCATAGAGAGAAGTGCAGACCAGGAGAGCTGGCTGATTTTCAGGGATCACCTCCTCCAAGCATAACAGTGAGCCATGCCAATGTGGAAGAAAATCAAGCCAAAGCAGCAGGAGGCCTGCATTGATGAATAAGGAGGAGCTCCTGACTCAACTCAGACCTAAAAAGGAATTTTACAAGAGGTGAAAGCTGGGACACGTGAAACCAGAGGAATATAAAGAAACTCTCCGAGTGTGCAGGAATGCTGTTAGGAAGGCTAAAGCCCATTTGCAGTTGAATCTTGGGAGAGACAGGAAGGGCAACGTGAGAGACTTTTACAGGTCCATCAGGAGCAAAAGGGAGGTAAGGGAAAATGAGGGTCTGACACTGAATGGGGCAAGGGACTTGGTGACAAAGGACATGGAAAAGGATGAGGTATCCAGTGCCTTCTTCACCTCAGTCTTTACTGATAAAATTTGCCCTGAGGACTTGCAGGCCCCTGAGAGCAGTGGGGAAATCTGGAGCAATGAAGTTTTACCCTCAGTTAGGGAGATCGCCTTAGGAAACATTAAACCAAGTGGATGTACACAAATCTGTGGGACTGAACTGAATGTGTCCATGAGGACTAAGATTGCTGATTGTCATTGTGATGCCACTCTTGATTGTGTTTGGAAGATCATGGTGACTGGGGAAAATCCCAGAAGACTGGAAAACCAAAGGTCACCACTACCTTCAACAAGGGCAAGCAGAAGGATCCAGGGAACTACAGGCCAGTCCACCTCACCTTAATCGCTGTGGAGGGGATGGTGCAAATTCCCCTCGGGAACTATTTGCAAACACGTTATTGTGTTTCAGGCATTTTCCCATCCTTTGTAGAAAAATGCAAATACACAGAGGTTCCATGTCCAAAACGTTGAGGCTCTGTTCAGTTCAGTGATCTTGCTAGTCAAATGTCACTTACCCTTTTCTGTTTCAACAACAAGCAGACTATAAATTTTAGCATCTCACAAATGCTGGTGAAGCTTTACACAGTCAGACAGTGTCTTCAAGACAGCACTCTCTTACTTTGTAGTAGGGATCAGATTTCCAAAAAAATGCCTGCTTATTCTGACTGAACTTGCCCATTTCTGCATGACCATCCTAATGCCATAGTTGGGCATAATGACGTGGAACCATCTGGGGCTAGTAGATATTTGTAGATATCACTCTCTCACTGAGAGAGAGTGAAGATGAGATTATCTTGGTGCAGACTGATTGCAGTTGCAGAAGAAATAAATTCATTTTTAAGGGAACAATTTTCAGGAAGCTTAATTTGCAGAGTAAGAAAATTAATTGAGACCATGGGTAATTTTCATCTTTCCATCCAGCAAGGAGAGAAAATAAAGGGAAACAGTGAATATAATCGGAATGACAGGAAAAAGAAACAGTCAGTCATAATTGTTCTTGGTGACAGCATAATTTTTTCAAGAATACGATCAGAGGTGTCTGAAAATGACTTTCAGTAGTGTTGAAAATGTAAATCACATCCAGTCAACTATTTATTATGACCAAAACAGTTACACAATAAGTCAGACAGTTGGAGGGGACAAATCCATATTCCCAAATTTAAATTATTTTAAAATCGATAATTAAAATATAAATGAGACACACACAGACACAAATTCTGTGTGTATGCATAACCTGTACGTTATACTCTTGAGGCAAAACAAAAAAAAATTGCCTTTGTAATTCAAGGGGAAGAATTGTACAGCTTTATTAAGCAAGGCACTGCTGTAGATCTCTATTGAGGCTGCAGGGAAAAAAACTGTCCTGAAAAAATTAAGATTTTAACATTTGCATTTGTTCTGAATTATCATAAAATTAAAATATCTAATTTTTTCATAGAACAAAACGACCTTTTGTAACAAGCTTGTTTTCACATTCATGATGATCATGGCTGAGACTGCCTGGTTCCTGATTCTGGGGATGGTTCTGCATGGGTTATGGTGTTTGCAGAATTAAGTGCTGTTCTGAAGACTGCTAATTAGCAAATGGCCTAAAGGCGTTGTTTGCCAAACTAAGCAGAGTGCAAGAAAACTACAGCCCTTTCCAACACGTTTCCTTTGCTAGGAGTGGTGGGATACCACTGTATTTGTGATGATAATGAACTGTCTTGTCCCAGAAGAATCCCTAGCTAGCAAGATGTGTCTCGGTTCTAAATCCTTTCTGCTGGTTGAATTGTGAAAAGTAAGTGAAGTGGATCTGATAATCTGGCCCACATGACTCCTTTACAAAGTAAACATTATCAATGAACACTTGATTTCCTGTATCCTCAAGGAGAATTGCTTTGGAAGAAAAGACTGCTCATGAGTGGCTTTTGATAGCCTCTTTTCAAATGTTTATCTTCCTGGATCAGCAGGCAAGTCTTGTCCGTTAGGAGGGCTCCACTCTATCTCCTTGTTTGGGATACCAAGGGTAATTCAGGCACATCTGTATCTCGGTTTTCATCATGTTTTGTTCTGCTGTAAATATCAGTTTATTGACAGATATCAGCCTCTCTGATACTCTTCCGTTGGCTGGAGATGTGAAATTCCCCCACTCCATTTTTTATAAGAGCATCTCTCAGAGATATAATGAATGGCAGCAGGGATTGGAAAAAGCACCTGATAAGTGCTCAAAACCCAGCTTTGTTCATTCTTTGTGGTAATTTACCCTAATGTTTGCCACCTAATAATGCTTATGCTACAAAACAGGGGTTCTTAGATGATTAGCCTTTCCCACTATTAAAATACTGCATTCTTTGTGTTTGACCTGATTGTGAGAAGTTCCACATCAGGCTGCTGCTGGAATTGTTCTACATGAAAAACACATGGACTGTGTTGCAGGGCAGTCCAGAATCTCTCTAAAAAAATAATAAAATAAATAAGCTGTCACTGTCAAGGACAGAAGACAAGTGCAGTCATGAAAAAGATGCCATTTCTGCACATTCGAGGTGTCTGTGTAATCTTTGCTGCATAGCACAATTATTCTGCAAACTGTAATGCTTTCATTGTTAAAAAAAACCCCATCTTTAACCACTAAAAATACCTGTCTGTCTAACTATAATGTTGTGCACTTCTGCCCTATAGAATTAGCCTTGCAGAAAAATGCCTCAAGGCAAAAAGAGGCAAGTCTGAACTTGACCCACATCCAGAGATTTTGTGAACACAACTCCATGGGCTGTTGAGTTGGTAACAATTAGAAGTGCAGAAAGTTTTTTTCTTATTCTCTTTTTCCTCATGGCAATGCAAAACAAGAACAATGAATGCAAAAAACTGTGTTAGTACATCCATATCACAAATTGAAAAGCACTTAAAAAGCAGAAACTGAAGAACTAACATTCTGGTTTCAGAAACGATACCAGGTAATATTAAAGATGGTTAGGTGTGCATCTATAAGTCCAGCTGAATTTTAGTCACAGAAAATAAGAAAGATCAGCCTACTGCCTTGCAGTTTTCATGATGTTACCATGAGCTTCATGCTTTTGAGGGTTTTCTTGTTTTTCTTCTCTCCTCTCCTGAAAAAATTTTGCCTTTTGTAGTGGTTGGTTGCAACCAAGCACCACACAGCTGCTCGCTCACCTCCCCCCACTGGGATGGGGGAGAGAATCAGAAGGGTAAAAGTGAGAAAACTGGTATGTTGAGATAAAGACAGTTTAATAGGTAAAGCAAAAGCTGTGCACACAAGCAAAGCAAATCAAGGAATTCCTTCCCCACTTCCCATGGGCAGGCAGGTGTTCAGCCATCTCCAGGAAAGCTGGGCTCCATCACGCCGAACGGTAACTTGGGAAGACAAACACTGTCATTCCAAATGTCCCCCCTTCCTTCTTCTTCCCCCAGCTCTATATGCTCAGCATGATGTCATATGGCATGGAATATCATATATATATGTCAGTTGGGGTCAGCTGTCCCGGCTGTGTTCCCCCCAACCCCTTGTGCCCCGCCAGCCTCCTCGCTGGTGGGGTGGGGTGAGAAGCAGAAAAGCCCTTGGCTCTGGGGAAGCACTGCTCCGCAATACAAAACATCCCTGTATTATCAGCACTATTTTCAGCACGAATCCAAAACATAGCCTCATACTAGCTACTATGAAGAAAATTAACTCATCCCAGCTGAAACTAGCACACCCGTCCAGCTGAGGAGGGGGAGTGACAGAGCAGCTTTGGTGGGCACCTGGCATCCAGCCAGGGTCAACCCACCACCATCTTTTTTGGTGCCCAACACAGGGCATGAGGAATTTGAAATCAGGAATGTAACTGGGAGAGGTAACTGGCAAAACATAGACTGAACACAGCCAGAGACCAAAGGGCAGAATGATTGTGGGGAATTTATGTTGTTGTAATTGTGGTGAAGGGACAAGGGGTGGACTGTGTGTGAATTGTCTGCTTTTGTTTGGTTTTGTGATTATGTCATTTTGCTTTTGGTGTGGGGAATTGATTTTGCTGATGTGAGTGAAGTTTGTGTGATGAATGTGGATTTTAATGATAATTCTTAAATATGTGATTCATAGAGGTGAGGGGTGGAATGTATTGGGTTTGCATGGCAAGGTTTTGGTAGTGTGGGAGCTACAGGGTAGTTTCTGTGGCTGGACACCAGGTGCCCACCAAAGCTGCTCTATCATTCCCCCCTACTCACCTGGGCAGGGGAGAGAAAATGTAATGAAAGGCTCATGGGTCAAGATAAGGACAGGGAGAGATCACTCATCAATTACCGTCACGAGCAAAACAGACTCGACTTGGGGAAAAGTTAATTTAATTTATTACCAATCAAATCAGAGTAGGATAATAACAAAATCAAATCTTAAAAACACCTTACCCCCCACCCCTCCTTCTTTCCGGGCACAACTTCACTCCCGATTTTCTCTCCCTCCTCCCCACAGCAGTGCAGGGGGATGGGGAAGGGGGGTTAGGGTCGGTTTCTCACCCTTTGTCTCTGCCTCTCCTTCCTCCTCAGGGGCAGGACTCCTCCTCTCTCCTCCCCTGCTCCAGCGTGGGGTCCCTCCCACAGGAGACAGTCCTTCACCAACTTCTCTAACGTGGGTCCTTCCCACAGGCTGCAGTTCTTAACGAACTGCTCCAGCGTGGGTCCCTGCCATGGCGTACAGTCCTTCAGGAGCACACTGCTCCAGCACGGGTCCCCCACAGGGTCACAAGTCCTGGCAGAAAACCTGCTCCAGCGTGGGCTCCTCTCTCCACAGATCCGCAGGTCCTGCCAGGAGCC
>JANZLQ010000050.1:12545104-12622829 GCA_026212715.1 Elanus axillaris | reverse complement strand
GCTCCGGCGTGGGCTCCTCCACGGGCTGCAGGTGGGCATCTGCTCCACCGTGGACCTCCATGGACTGCAGGGGCACAGCCTGCCTCACCATGGTCTTCATCACGGGCTGCAGGGGAATCTCTGCTCCGGCGCCTGGAGCATCTCCTCCCCCTCCTTCTGCACTGGGTTG
The DNA here is from genome assembly GCA_026212715.1 of Elanus axillaris. Classification (NCBI taxonomy): domain Eukaryota; kingdom Metazoa; phylum Chordata; class Aves; order Accipitriformes; family Accipitridae; genus Elanus; species Elanus axillaris. Next base: position 12,622,660 of record JANZLQ010000050.1, on the reverse strand, counting down.
TTGCTCTCACGTGTTCTCACTCCTCTCTCCAGCTGCAAGTTCCTATGCAGTTTTTTCCCCCTTAAATCTGTTATCCCAGAGGCACTACCACCGTTGCTGATGGGCTCGGCCTTGGCCAGTGGCAGGTCCGTCTTGGAGCCGGCTGGCATTGGCTCTGTCAGACATGGGGGAAGCTTCCAGCAGCTTCTCACAGAAGCCACCCCTGTAGCCCCCCCGCTACTAAAATCTTGCCATGCAAACCCAATACACTTTTATTTAAAATCTTTTCTTTGTCCTATTAATTTCAAGAGGATACTTCTCATTATTAATACATCTCTCACGGACATACTACTTTGAAATTAGAAGTGAACCCATTCCTGACATTGCACACTCTGCTCTTCATTGTGTATTTTAAAAAATGTGGGACTGCTGCTTTGTTCATTGTCCCCTTAATTATCCTTAAGAAATATGTAGTCTTCTTATTAAAAAAATTAAATATATTTAAACTTTTGTTTTAAGTGCCTGTGAAGTCAATACCTTATATATTTTAGAAATACATAAGCTAAGATCAAACTAGGGATGAACTAGGGACATAGATGAAGTTTTAAAATACTGTATTTTTCTTTGGCCCATGTACCTTAAGGTAGAATGCTGTATTTGGAGAGAATTTTTGTATTTCTTTAAAATCCCATCAGCTGTAATTCCATAGGATGGGCTCGGGTGTATGTGTGGAAACACACTTGCTGCCGGCAGAAAGCATCCCTGGGTCGCCCATGCTACCACCATCTGTGACATATGCGCTATTTGGCAGAGGGATTTCTCTGCATTTCCGAGGCGGCAGGCCCCATCCATCCCTTTGCTGTTGCCATGGCCACATTCTCTCTCTTAGTATCCTTGAGTGGAGAAGAGTGCAATCGTGTTGCTTCCCCAGGAGATTGCCTATGTACTTCCCACTTCCTTGTGTGCAACATCAGCATGCTAGAATGATGATTCTTGGTGATGCACCCAGTAAAATATAGCAAGTTAATGAGACTTTAACCACAGAAGTGGGCAAACCAGAACCTGGTCTTCAGCTGGAGGCAGTTTGTGCTCTTCATTTTAGCATTGAATTTAGGAGTTGTCTTACTTTAAAAGAAATAAATACAAAGAAGTATTTATAAATATAGCTCTCCAAATACGTGATTATAGAACACATTATGCCTAGAGGATAGATTCAGGTTTCCCTGGATTATGAAATTTGAGTTCAAATTTTCAGAAAGAAGAGCAGCACCTGTGAGCTGGTTCAGGGATTATCTCCTCACATACTCACCACTTCATCTTATTTCACAGCAATCCCATAATATCAGCAGATATTCCTATTTTTGTAAGAATAGCTTTTGTTTCTCAGTAAATTAATCTCTTTTTGTTAGTTTGCTTTGGTAACATTTTACGTTGCAAGCAGCTGCTCTGTAAAGATTGATAGGAGGAGTATGTGATAACCCCACAAAGAAGCAATGCCAGCCTGCAAAGTGCTCTTTCTTTGTCCATGTGCCAGTGTTACGAAGAATCAATACAAAAAGAAAAATTAGGATGAGCAAGAAAACAAACATAATTGTGTCTCCACTGCTGTTGCTCTCAGACAAAGCTTGTTCCTCAATGTTAAAACCTTGTTGTTAAACAGGCAGAGGGGAAAAGATGATGTAATGCCGTGAGGTATGAAAAAATGAAGTAGTTTAGGACTGTGTCTTTCTCTAAATAACGAAGAAGACCAAGGTCATTTCAAGTCAGTGAAGCAGGAGCCATTCTGCTGTGCCCTTCAATTAAAGCAGGACTTGGGCCCAAATAAAGATGATTTTCTCTGCTGCATCCTTTTCAGACTCTGGCCCAGTAATGACATCTCAGTTTAGCATGATGACTTTGATAATCATTGTTATCTCAGGTATGCAGGGGTGGGGAAGAAAACAACGTCTTATAAATACCTACAACCCTAATAAAGTGACAATATATGCCACAATTAAGGAACGGGAGTTTTATTTCAGAGAAATCATGGAAACAGTTTAAGCAGACATAGGTAGAGATAGAAAAGATTTTAAGAGAAATAAAAATTTCAGCCAGCAAGCAAAAAAACAATTTCAAGGTCAGATTGCATGATCTTTTAATTGGGATATTAGTGGTGCACAAGACTTTAGTTGTATTATTTTTTACAGGAGACAGTTATCCAGCAAATGCAGACATACATCCTGTTTGCATATACTGTGGGATACAGAGCTGAGTAAGCATGGGGTTACAATACTCCCAGATCCAGAACAATAATTCAAAAATAACAGCCTAAAAATAAACAGAAGTATTGAGTGTGAGGCCTTCACACTGTCTCCTAGGCTGAGCATCTGTTCAGCAGCTGAGGTAGATATTTAGATTCAAAAGGAAATCTTAGCAATTTTGGATATGCACAAGCCCCTTTCTCCTATGAAAAGGGATTTTTACAATCTGCTATGCTCCAGAATGGAGAGCCACCTGCTGGGTAGTAGCAGCAGTGCTTTGCTGTGTTCACATACAGAGCGCAAACTACTCTCTCTTACTATTCTTAGGATTTCCATTTGCAAAATCTTCATAGCCGCCTAATTTTTTATGCTGGTTTTTCTTTGTTTTGTTTTTGTGTTTAGTTTTCTAGGCATGCAATTGTAGTTATTCTTTGCCAAACAGTATTCACTAATGAGGTTTTTTGTTATGACCGAGCTGGACAAACTGTTGTAGCAAAAAAAAGGAATCGCTTCAAAGTGTGAATTCACTTGCTCTGAAATGTCTTACAGATGTAGACCCAGTTCACCAAAGTTTCATGTGAAGAAAACGACACTTCATCAGATGCATGCTTGAGCTAGAGAAGAGGAATTAGTATCTCTCTTCCTGCTGGCTCAGGGGTTCAAGCACTGTGGCAGACTGGAAGGGATTTGATTCTGTTCTGTTAAAATCCACCCTCTGCAAGACTGAAGGCTGGATGTAGGCTGAGGAGGAGGTACCGATAACCAGATTATATGACATTCTAAACAAGGGCTTCCTCACTCTTCCCCATTGAGGTTGTTTCATTATTTATTAAAGACTGACATAATCACACACAAAAAAATGAGAGCGCTCTGAGACTGATTCTCCAGCCATGTGGCTGGGACTTTTACTGTTTAGGTAGTATATGCATCAATTTTCATGTAAGTTATTATCTATTAATACCCTTAGTATCTATTAATACAGTGAAAAAACATCAACAAGTTAAAAGCAAAGCAGACTGCCCATTATAGTAGCAGGGTAAGGCACTTTCTGGGGAGGTAGGAATTGGGAATTCAAATCCCCTCAAGCAAAGGAAACATCTGAGCTTGGAGCTCCTGAGCTGTAAATCCCTGAATGGTTCAATGAATCCATCCTTTCTTCTTGGTTTGCTGAGTCCAGGCTTTCTTTAGCACTGTTCTTTTAACAAGTTTCTGAAACAAGGTTTTCTCTAAGGGCAAATGAAGTGGTTTTTTTTAAAACACAAAATGACTTTTTTTAGGCACAGTAGGAGAAAAAGCCGGAAAAATCTATATGATCCACATCAAATATGGATATTTGATTCAAATCTTGTTTGATTCAGCTAAGTTTAAAAAGATCTCACAGCCTTAATTCCAAGTGAGGTATATTGTACTAAATACTCCTATTCCTACTGACATTTCAAAAAGAGCATTCAGAATGTCCTCCACCTATATTTTGTATCAGAGTTTAAAGAGACTGTTGGAAATTCAGGCAGTAAATTTTCAAATTTCCAAGTCTTGCAGGTAAACAGAAGCTTCGTTCAGAATTTCAAGTATCTTTTAGCCTGAGAAATATCTGGGAAGTTATATCTCTTTGCAGGAAAGAATGGCAAGTATAGTTACTCTGTTTGCTATTGTTTTAAATTATCATCTCTATGTAATCAGTTAACTAAGTAATGCAGCACAGTTATGAGAGGATTGAGTGTGCTAGATAGCGTAGCTCTTTTCTTGGAAGAGAAGTTGGAAAGCCACTTCTTTATATCCTGCAGGGCAATCCACCTTTCTTGCAGTGTCGGAGAGAGCTATTTACCATGCCCTCTCCCCATTTCACCTCATCCCCTTCTTTACAGCACAGTTGAATTTGTCAGAGCCTGCATAACATGCCCCCTGCTTTCCTGAAGCGTCAGGTGGACTGCATATCCTCAGATCAATCACATTGCACAGTCTGGCTGCTCTGACCTTGCTGCTCATTCACCATAAAGGTCTAATGTACATTTTCTGCCTGCAGTCCGTTTCTTTGTTGGTCTCAGCAGCATATGGGGGTAGCTGTGGGCTGAATGAGTGCCCTGGCAGGGTGCACACAGTCTCAGGAGCACGGGGTAAGCACCCAGCTTGTAGAGCAAAAGTCAGTCCAGAGTTGACATCCAGCCTCTTCAGATTTCTCTGTTTTTTAAAATATTGATCCTTCAACAGAATTCTTTCATATTTTTGGTCTCATCTTTTATTCCTTAATTTTAAAAAATGGATTCTCAGATTAATATACTTTATGTCAGAGGCATTTCTAATCTGAATGTCAGAGTAACAGTGACTGTAGTTCCACTACTTAGTACACAAGCTGCTGTTTTGACTAGAAGAACTTTCAACAAGACATCTCATCATCTCGGAAAAAAAATATTGATAGAGACTTCACGATGCCCTTTCATCATATTTCAAATTATTCTATAACCTTGTTGCTAACTTTTTTCACCGTAAACACAATGAAACAAAAAAAAATGCATAAAATAGGTAATTTCTTATGTTGGACATCAACTTTTAAAATCCTTATCTCAGATAAAGTATAAACCATGGCAGATGCTTCAGAATAAACCTTAACTGCTTTGTACTTTTCACCTGGTTTGTTGCATGCAGAAGCCTTTTATTGCAGTTCTGTCTTACAGAATCAGCTACTCACTGTAAGTATTCAAGTAGAGTTGCTGATTTTACAAACATGCACATCCACCTGTCAAAGCCATAATTCACATTAAACGGACACTGTAAAATTAACATTATTTTCTGAGCTAGGTCACATGTGATCTTAAGTCTGATGAAGCAAGAAACTAGGACAGAGACAGTTTGTGGTCCTAAAATTCCTGCTGTTATTGTCTAAACAATTTCAACTGGCATGCCTCCTATATCACTGGTCATTCAAAAAATTGCAATTTTATTTGGAATACCATTTCTTTGACTTGTAAAGAACTGTACTATTACAGGAATTGAAGCAAAGCACTACCGTATTCTAAACATCATAAGCTTGTTATTGAAGCAAGTTCAGCAGAGGGCCACCAACATGGTAGTGGCTGGAGCACTTGACCTGAGAGGTGAGGCTCAGGGAATGGGTCTTGTTCTGACTCAAGAAGAGGAAGCTTTGGGGTGACTTAACATCAGCCTTCCAAAACCTATGAGGACGTTACTGAGAAGATGGGGTGAGCTTCTTCTCAGAAATGCATAGTGGGAAGATGAGAAACAACAGGCACAAATTGAACCAAGAGGCTTGGACTAGACACAAAGAGAATCTTTTTCATGGTGAGCACAGTCCAGCTTTAAAAAAGGTTGTCCAGAGAGGTTGTACAGTCTCTGTCCATTTTAAGATTGGACTGGTTGAGTAACTGGGTCTGGTTTCATAGCTGACCCTGCTTTGAGCAGCGGCTTAGACTAGAGACAAGTCCCTGAGGTCTCTTTCAACTAGAATTTTCCTGTGAACCTATGATACACAGTTTTAAAGGAAAACTGTCTAGCAGTATGTCAAAAACATACTTAAACACAATATTGACACAGTAAGAATTACATGAGAAAACCTCTAAGGTTTAGCCATCTCAAGAGACCTCCAACAATGTCATGCTAAACTGAATTTGTTCTGATAAAGGAGCTTTGCCATGATTATACCTAATGATCCCTGAAGCCACAGGAGAATATCATTTCCTCTCCTTGTCACAGGCATGGAAATGTCTACAGCAAGGTTGACATTGGGAAGGAATAATTACAGTCATAGGAAGTTCTGACAGGAGGAACTCATGAAGTGAAGTGTCTCATCCTCATGTAACACTGGCTACGCACTAGAACGTGTTGCTTCTGCTTCTACCATTCTCTTTAAAAAATTTGGCATAAAGAAGCTAAATATTTTTAAGGCTCATATTATATTTTTGTAAGATTTCTAGACCTTTTTATGGAGTTATTTGAATTTTATTTATTTGTGAGATGCATGTTAAGTGGAGTTGTTTCTGCTCAGTCTAAAAGGACTCTTCAACACAATTTGCTGTGGCTGTCATAGTTTTCTATTCTTCCCCAGCCAGCAGGGTAAAATCCTATATGAGGTGTGCATAAAGATTTCATGTACTGTTGAGTTACATATTTAAAATATAGGTTATTTGTGGTGACTGCAGAGCAAGCTCTAAACCTAACTTCTCTTTTCTGCATGTTTTAACTACTCAGTATAGGGAAGTTTATTTCAATAAAGTGCTCCCTGAAGGTTTCTTCTTGTTCTTGATGTTGCTTTTGTGAATAAACAGAGACTTGCTTTAAGGGAGTAAATCTATGCTTCTGTCAGGGATGAATTTGGTCTGGATTTATCATGTCAATAATTTAGCACTTATGAACAAAAATGATTAAAATCCAAATTGAAATGTTCAGTGAAATACAACACTAGCATAGACTCCAGCAAATTGTCAAATGATGGCTTTCTGCAAAGGTGCCCATTCTTTTCAGGCATATAAGAAATATTTAGCTGACAACCTCAGTATATGAGCCTTTTCAGGAATAATTGCTTTCAAAATGAAGAGAACAGCCACAAAGTGTGAGTCACTACATCCAGTTGTGAAAAACAAAAACTAAATATATCCTACATGCTCTAATAGTCATATATGAAGAAGGTAGAAACTTTCAAACACTTTTGTAGGACAAACCTCCCACTTTCAAGTATGAAGCATAGAAAGAAATGTAATTCTAATAAATAAAATGTGTGGTAGTCAATGAGGATACCTTTGGAGTTCCACTTTTCAAGTACAGCAGAAAGTGAAATGGCCTGCTTTCAAACACCTTTTAGGTGTTTTGAAAGAATGTGAGATTACCATTCCTTTCAGACATCACAAAAACAGCAAAGTGTTCCTGTCCTTTATATTTTCTTTAAAGCACTTTGTGCATACATATATTATACTGAAATATTCTCTTATCAAGAATACCCGAGAAAAAGTATGAAGAGCAGCAAAATTTGAATGTACACAGACTTGAGCAATTGCATATATTTTCAGAAGGTTTTCTTACAATATCTCTCTCTCTTACCACAAGACACTAAGTGGCAAATATATCACAAGAAAAGAACTTATATGTATTGTGTAAACTGATGATCCAGGCTATCATTACTCTGTTACCAAAAAATGGATTGTGGTATTATTACCTTACATTTTAATAGTGAAAATCAGAGCATGATGCTTTTGTTCTGCTACTTCAGTTCACAAAGCAGGTAACGGTTCAGAAAAAGCTGGCTTCATCCATCTATTGGTTAGAAATAAACTGAAAAATGTATAGATTTGATCTAACAAGGAAATGCCTCAAAATCAGTGTGAAGATCACAGTTACTTAACAAGTTTATATAAAAGTTGTCATGAATATTTAGGTAGCAAAATTTACAGCTGACCACGAGTTAATCAGTTTGGTTAAATTTAGGAGAGTTGTGAGACAATTTAAAAGGACTGAGGAAAGGGCAGCAAAGAGAAGCATAGTGTAAGAGTTTCCATTTTGAAGAGCAGTTTTATGGCTGATAACAATGGTAGATGTCTGTGGCACACAGTGATGAAAGTGGAAAATACAGGAAGGCAAGAACAGAGAGATGAAAGAGAAATTTTAAATTAACAGGAGGACAACAAAAATCATAAAAGAGTTTAGTTCAGATGCTTTCTAAAAACTCAGAAAGGACGTAGAAGCTAATATGACAGCAGTATATAAAATAATTAATGGTGAAAAAGGCCAGTGTGAGTATTTACTCTTTCTGATGTGACAAAAGCAAACTGAGAGTAGAAGCCTTAGTTTTATCAACAGGCTTTTAAAAGATAAAAGAGTGTACTTTGCAGTTTATGCATATTTAACCTATGGAACTCACTTGTGTAAGAAATATGGAAGAAAAAGGTGCAGTAGAAAAAATAAGAAAAAGTCTAACTTTTATACAACTAAAAAAGATTTTACCACTCCTTTTGAGAAAAACAAAATTCCAGCCACTTGAGGGAAGGGTATTTCCCCCCCCCTCCCCCGGAAATATGGTTGGCTAGCAAGTTTTGTACACTTTGTAAAGCACCTCTGGAAGTAGCTAACTGGACTATTGGTCTTATCTACAGTGACAGTTCCTTTGTCTTTGCTGTGGTGCAGTGTAGATATATTCATTACCCTAAAAATGCAAAAACTTTGAGAGAAATTATGTCTTTAAGTGCAGATTCACACCTGTCTGTCAAAGATGAGCGCTACTTCAAAATAGCACCAGCAATAAAGAAAACCTGACTTTTTCTGTAACATGCTATTTAAACTCCACTTAAATGAAATTAAATGCTGTTTACTAGCAGCAATAAATCAATTCTTTATGTAAACAAGCAAGTCTACTACCACAGCAGAAGTTTGTGCTGCTTATATGTTGTCATGATGCTTCTGGGTAGGTCATTCCTTCCTGCCACCCCTGTTCTCAGAAGCACTTTAGATATCAAAGGGTAAGGTTGAAGCTTCATTTCCTACCAGGTTTGTCCTTGATATTAATTCAATAATTGTCATTTATGCCATGAAAAAGTGTTTTGCAGCAAGGTACAGGTGGGGTCTTATGATGCTCCGTACAAAATACAATCATCAAAGCTACTGATAACCAGGGTAGTAGATCAGCATAATGGTCTGATTAACTCAGGACTCCAGGTAGGTCCAATGGAGTGTATTTACTGCCTCTATGATTTTGGAAAATCCATTTAATCTTTCACTTGCACAGTTCACCACCACTAAAATGGGACAATCATTCTTTTCTTCGAGATATATTGAAAATACTCTGCTGTTGGTACTGGGAGAGGGAAAATTCCAATGAAAGATACATTTATTTTTAAAAACCATCTATTTTAGGCTACTCTTTCTTCTCTCCATAGTGGCATTTTAAAAGGTATCATTTTTTATTACTTTATCATAAGATGAATGGTAAAGTGTCTTTGTGATAGTTCTTGTCATTCTTACGAAATTCCTATGAAAGATACATGATTTTCCCCCTCTTTTTTGCCAGCCAACTGAACGAAGACACAGATAATTGAGCAGTTTCATATTCTACCAAATGCAGCTTACCTCTAATCATGTGTTGTCCATGTATGAGAAGGATTAGAATATTAAGGACTTAAAGTCAGGATTAGCTGTAGAAGCTGTCTTCATCCTCGGGAAACAAATTAAAGGCACTGGCTGTTGATTGAAAGAATGATTTCAAAAAGTCAGTGTAGATAGTACACACGCATCTTCCTGTCGCCCTATTTTCAAAAAGTGACTAGTATATGAATGTATGACAGCATTACTCCCATTTAGAAGAAAATATTTGTTTACTGTGCACAGGTAGGCATGGGAGATAATTTTGTTTAAAAAATATGAAGAGATCTGTTGATGGCAGTTCAGAATGTTGGTGACCATTCTGCCTCTTTATTTTATTACCTTCTTAGTTATTTGAGTCATACAGTAATTTGTCAAGAAATGTTTCATTTACCTTGACTTCTACCACATTTAGACATGTTTTTCCTCCTTCTTAAAGCCAGCAAAACAGCTGGCAGGATTGATTTCTGTGCCACATGTAATGAAATGTTAGACCAAAAATAGAAGAGGATTACGGACACTCAATGGCCAGTGATTTCCATACTCCAGTACACCACCTCAAAATATCTCAGCCTTCTTCCTAATCTGCATAACCTGCTGTTGGCTCGCCAGCTTCCTTCCTCCCATTTCCTTCACCACTGCTCAGCTGCAAGGAGAACCAGGTCCATTTTCAAGTACTTGTGCCAGTTAATAGAATTCCTGACCCCAAATTAGGTTTTGAAGTGCCTTATTTCTGTATCTCCTATCCTACAGTTGACGTCAAGGTGTAGGGTACACAAGGAGAGGGCTTTTTCTCTCGTGCTCGCTCTTCCCACTTTGGGTACAAGGTTCTAAACATTACTGTGCTCCAGCAGGTTAGGGTACTCAACTGGAAGATGCTGATTCAAGTGTGATGAGGTGGAAGAGAATTTGAAGCCCATCTCTCCTCTGTCCTATAGACAAGAGTTAGGATGGGGGAGAGAGAAGAGGAAAAGGATGCCTCCCCTTCCTTCCCACAAGACAGGTTTTACACAGGGACAGGTACTGCCTAAACAGCTTTACCAGATCAGACCCCACAAGTCAGCCAGTTGGGAAACATTTTGTGGTAAGGCTGATCGTAAGACTGGCTACAAGTAAACAGATGTCCTGAGGTGCCATGCATGCACCCAGCTGCAGAAACAGAGGTACCTACTAGAAATGTTTGCAGGGGAAACTGATGTGTCACAGGGATCAGATGCCTACAGAGGCGGCCTGCCCCACAGTTACTCGTAATATCAAAATGATGGATATGCATCCTTGAAACCCAGCACTCCTGTCCCCTTTGTAAACACAGCCTTGAGCATCTTTGTGACAGTTCTCTCTGCATTAATTCTTCTGGTTTGTTGTCTTTGGTCCTGCTGAGAATAGTCTAATAAAATGTCCTCCATCTAACACATTTAAAAGAATTGCCTGTTCCTATGTCTATATACCCATTTGTTCTTCATGTTCTAATGGCTGTGTTAGAGATGGGTTTGAATTTTCATGATCGATATAAATAGGATGTGCATTGTATCCTTATCTATTCTCCTCTGAGGGAATTGCTTTTAATTATTATTTAAGGTTCAACTCTAGTTACTGCTAAAACGAACTTCTGCCTCTAGCTTTAGGACTGAGAAATGAGCTGCAAATAAACATGAACTGAAATAATTAAATCAATTACTACTTTTGGTTATTTTACTGTTAATCTGTGTGCCTTTATATTTTCAGAATAACAATGTCCAAATTCATTTTAGCTGAAGTCTTTTTTTTTTTTTTAAATTCATGGTATCTTCTCAGTACTCAGAACTAGGTCTTGCTTGAGGCAGTCATCTAATTTGTAAAGAAATTTCTTCTCTAAGCTTTGTCCCAATATGAATTCTGACCAGTTTATATGTGGCTAGCTGAAATAATACATTAGTAACAGTTTATTAGCTTCAGTTGCCATTTATCTCCTTTGGTATTTATCTCCTTTGGTATTGTACATGCAACACGCTTTTTATGGTTGGAGGCCATCATTATAACCTGCCACATCTGTCTTTCAGATGGGCTGAATACACGTGTAATTTTGAAGTTAAACATAATAGCTTCTGTTTGGCTTCAGAAGCTCTGGATGGAGTGGGCAATTATTACCAGGTTTCTCTAGTCTTACCGTTACAGCCTTCTCTCATACTTTTATATCCCTTTCCCACACAGCACGAGTAAGGGATTGCCTGTCACTCAGCCTCCCACAGGCTGAGCCGCCCTGGACCATACGGGCGATGCGGCTGCCTCCCTAGCACTTCCCAGGTTTTCTCAGCCTTGTAGCAACCTGGCTGTTTCGTTCTCACCTCCGCCGCCAGAAAGGAAGGAAATCGTAAACAGAGAATGTGCCCACAAACGCCAGGGATGCAAGGAATGAAATTAATTAGCTGCCTGGAAAATGTTCAGAGCTAAGAAGGGGATCTCCTTTGGACAGGAGAAGATGGACGGCGGCAAGGGAAGCAGAAGAAAAGGAGCTGGTGGTGGCAGACACGTTGGTTGTGGGTTGGCAGTAGTATTTGTTGCATGGCGGTGCATTGTTCATGGAAGGCCAGCAATAGCCAAAGTACTGCAGGAGGTATGTGGAGATACAGAGCCAGGACCCCAAAATAATCTAAATTCTTAATTACCTCATAGGCACCTGAGGGCAAATTAACCTTCTCACAACCTCAGTATAGTTGCCACTTCTCCTTGCAGGCTTCTGACATCCTAGTGCTTACACTTTCCAGATGCCCAAGTGCCATTTCTAGGGGAGAACTGAGTAAGCCTTGTTTACTGCTGAGCAGCTGGGGTCCTCCACCTCTGCCAGGGTTCATGGACTGAGCATTCCTCCATCTGATATTCGGTTTGCGCTCCTGGAGCACGATGTCTGCATTAGAGGACTCAAAACAGAGATCACAGCAGTGGTAATCTCTTTAATAACCTGTGGGAATATAGGATGCACATTTATAATTTTTTCTCCTGGCTGTTATCACATTTCTTAGAAAAGTACCTTGGTCTTTCTGTTTGCATGACCAGAAGCTGAAAATACCACATCCTTTTAACCAAGTGCTCAGTTTTTATGAATCCCTCTCTGAAATTGTTTCTCCTCATTTTTACAAAAGAAAAAAGAAAAAACCAAAACCAGCAGACCTTTATTTTGCAACATATAATATCCTAGGTCCTTGCTGTGAACCTCACCCATAGTCCCTTCTCCCAAGGACATTGCAATTTACAACAGATTGGGCATGGAAACCAGAAGAAATGGCATTGATTTTGAATCTGTTCTTGAAATTCCTATCCATAAATTGAGCATAAATTCAGTGCCACAGATATACGCTCACTGTAGGTCCCATAACAGTTTAAATGTAATTGTAATGGTAGGCTTTATTTTTGAAGACTTATTTTTTACTTGGAAATCAAACCCTTGCTGCCTGACTGAAAGCTGCTCTCATTTATGTAAGTGTATAGCAGCTCCACTCGAGCCACTGGAGTTGTACCAGGACCGCTGAGAATACTATCGTCTTTAGAAAAGTATAAACTTATTAGGATAACTGTTTGATCTTATAAGTGAATTCAGCAAGCTAAAATCACCCTTCATCTAAAGCAGATAATTACATTAGGGTTAAATTAATTGATTTATGTGATGGTTATATCCTGGAGCCTGCCAGGATCCTGAGAGTATCTCTCTCTTTACTGCCTCACTTGCTTCCTAGGGTGAAAGTGATGGGACTGAAAGAAATGCGCAAGTTGCAAATGCAAATGTGCCACCACCCACTTCTCTGTTATTTATTGCTGTTTACATAGCAGCTCAGGTTTGTGTGACATATCAGGCAAGTAAAGCGTCGGGTTGCTGCCTGATAGGATAAGAAGCCTGATTGTTCACCACCTGGCTTAGGCATAACTGCTTGCACAAGATGAAGGTAATGTGTGCGTCACCTGATGGCAAATTTAAATTCGTCACTTTCCTACTCTCCATTAGATTTGTGCTTTATGCTGACAGTTCATGGAGGTATACCAGTATAAAAGATGCATGCTGTACCAGCTGTGCTCCTGGGACAGGAATCAGACATGACGGAAGTTTGCTGTTGTGACAGCAAAGGGGAAGGAAGAATACCTTGCACTTGTGAATCCTTTTTGGAAGTAACATTTAGAAAGGCAAAATGCAGATGAGAAAGAAGTGAAAATTTGAAAGGAAGATATTCTTCTTTCCAATACCTCCCCTGTTTCCCTTTATCTGTATGTGTGTTTGCCTTTTTACCTGTTTGTATTTTTTTATTCCAACTTGAGTCTCTGATGTTTTTAGAAGTCGTTTAAGGTCACCCGTAGAGAAGTATGGGTCATCAATTCATTGCTGCTAGGTGCACCATACATTACCTCAAGTCCCTTTAATTTTGCTTCAGACTTCAGCATGCAGACAGTCATATGTTTGTTTTACCTATCTTCATGTCGTTATGAACACTAGTTGAATATCAGGCTTCTGGTAACCATATTCATCCTTTAGACTCCCCTGACAGTAGAGCATCTGTGTAAAAGACACAGAGGAAGAGGGAAAGAGAAAGAGAGAGAAATAGAGAAGGACACACATCTTTGATCTATTCCAAGAGTAAGGAACGTCAGCTGAGACTTGGACCTTATTAAACCCCTGCATCTATCAATCAAAACCACTGATTTTGAGCAATCAGGCTTCATTAGCTCCATTTGATGCAGAACTACTTGTTTAAACACAGAGTGAAACAGAAGAAGTCATAGATGTCAATGTGTTTGTTAATAACTCTTGCTTCTGGTAGATGATACCATAATTTTCATTGAAAATCGAATTGTAGAAAGTCATGAATGTGGCTAAACACAAGCTGGGAAATTGTTCTGAGAAGAATATATTCTGTATCTTGGGAGAAAAGTAAAACATCCTAAAATCTAGCAGTTGCTATGGAAATGCTTAAATTAAATATAAAGCATGCATAAATTTTCAATATACCCAGCACTTTGGGAATTGGGGACATATGTTAGGGGAAAAGCCATATACATGAACACTAAGCAGAAGACATGGGATTTTCTTCTGTGGATCTGTGTATGGAATATTCCACTGGCATATCTATACTTCATTTTGAGTGCAGACCAAAGCCCACACTTGAAGACCAAAGTATTTCTGTGCAAACTTCAGGACAAGCCAGAAACTTGGGCCTGAGCCAGTTGTGCCACCAACTATCCTATCTTTGCTTGCAGCACTGCAGCTTGGCCAGCTTTGAGCAAACAAGCTGAATATGGAGTCAATTCTAGAAAGGCCCTGCATACCACCACAGAAGATGATGGTATGTGGTTGACCCTAGCTGACCCTGTGTGGAGCAGAGGGGAAAAGATGACTTCAGAGGTGCCTTCTGACCTCAGCGGTTCCATGGTTCCCTGAAGCTGGAACATGTGAATAGCCTGGTATCATGTTGCTCTTGCAACAGTCTGTCCACAGAGCTACAGAAGTTCTTCTGAAGAAGTAGATAAAGCGAAAAAGACAGGAAAGCAGGCTAAATTCCACTCCCTTACCCCCATTGTCTGTGCATGGTGGATTTGATGCGAACTAAGGATTTGAAAGTATGCAGTTTGCATGACACTCCAAAAATTGCCAGTTCCCTCATAAAAGACTCTTTTGGCCATAAGAAGGAATGCTTGGGAGCCATGCTTTTTACTAGGTGCTCAAACTATTGGCTCTGTAAGCTCTATGCACTACGGAGAAGATAGCACACCGTGGCTTCTCTCCTGACCATCATCAGTAGGTCCCAGACTTGTTGCACAGGCACAGGTGTGTGTACCTGTACAAGCTACAGTATCACAAGTGACTGGCTGGATGCAACACCTCTGAGGAACTACCAAGCATGACTAGTGTTTTGTATTATGGTACACAGGAGCTACCCTAATAAATCAGGCTTGCCATACAAGATACTATGCTATCTCTATTTGACATAAATTAAAAACCACAGTTCTAGAGTGAGGGTATAGCTAAAATAACCCTCCAGGTTTCTGTCTGTGGTGATATTGTTATGGTAAATGTCTTATCAGCCTGAAGACTGCAATTTACAGAAACATTCTGATTTTTCACATGTTTGTAAGGTGGTTTGGTTTTCTGTTTTGATCTTGTTAAATTATAGTTCAGCATTCTAATGCAAATTAAAAGAGAAACTCTGAATCTTCAACTTGCAGCTTCTTAAATATCAATTTCCTCTTTAAAAAAAAATCCATATCAGAGAAATGTCATATGAAATTGTAGACACACATACACACATGTACACTTGATAATGCAAGTTATTCAGTTTAAGTCCTGACTTAGCATATGAAGTGGCTTCCCTCCCCAAGGAATTTTGTGTCTGCCTGCTTCAGGGTTTTAATTTGGGAATGCACTTCTGGAATGGTTCTCAGAGATGAAGTCAAGAACTGGTGTCCTTTTCAGTGAAGCTAAATGACAAGGTGTGCTCCGAAAGTGTGCCTAATGTGCTCCATCCCCTGATGGGTTTTCAGACCACAGGACTGTGTTTGAATAGGTGTACTTAGCCCAGGACATGATACAGATGGTGACTCAAAGTAGCTGCAGTTGTAGGGACCCTGTCAAGCTTGAAAACCGCCAAAGATCACAAGCATAATCCTGACTCCAGTAAAGTGAAAAATAAGGTTCCCTTTCACTTTGGGGAAGGCCTATTATACCTAGAGTAGGCACTCTCCCCTAGCTGAGTGACAAGAATGAACAACTACAGCAATCAATTTGTAGATACAGCCACTGGATCCAAATTCATAATATACTCTGAATTGCACTTATCTGCAGAGCTAGAAAATACACTCTTTTGCACCCTTTAGTAAAGGCACATTAACCCTGCTGGACAGTCACGCTAATGGATAGCTTTAATAACATCATAGCTTCTTTGTTTGCCACTGTCCATGCAAAAAATAAAAATAAATTCCTCTGCTAACACAGCCTGCACCTGCCTGTCTTTTACAGCCATTTTAAACACTATTTTGTACAGGTGTGAGTGTTCATCATTTGTTAATAGGTGGCATGATGATGGGGAAAAATGTGTATTCATTCATGTCCTTCATCTGTGTATTTATTACTTCTATTTTTATTGGTTCATTTAGATAATGCTGGAATGCTAAGGGTTGAAGATAGCCATTCACATGTGCAAATAACACCACATCCTCTTCTGGGAGATGCCAGTAAAAATTCTGTTATGTCTGTATAGGCAGGTGTTTGATCAGGGAATTTCAGGTATATGATTATAATAATTCTTCACCAAGCAAAATATTCTGGCAAAAAAATCCAGAAGTAACAAATGGTACATGGTAGATTTTATTTTAGGCTGTAAGCTACACGCTGTGACTTCATAACCCATGGCACAGGCAAATGATTTTAACCATAGAGATAAATGTTACTGCATTCGTTTGAGACTATTTTGGCAAACATATTGAGAGCCTATTAAAGAGAGGATCAGGAGTCACATTTGTGAAAATATGTTTGGAATAGAAATTAAACTATAACATCTGCATTATGAGAATATACTTTTTAATTAAAAAGAACCTATTTGCACAGCTAATATAGATCAGAGAGTACTGGAGGAAGCTGTTATTGCTTGTCACAAGAGACACTGGTCCTCAGGTTTGATTTGATTCACATGTGAACAATATCTCAACGTTCAGATTCATGGTCGCTTGATTCAATCCAAATTGCATACTGTGACTATTATATTTGGTATAATACTTGAACACAGTGTATTTAAATATACTACATTGAAAATTAAAACCTTTTGTTTAGTCATAATTAGCAAATATAGTTATCAAGATACCACAGACTTTATTTCTTAAGGGGGGGGGGAAGTATTTAAAGAACAATAAGAAGTTAATATGCCTCCATAAAAATTTAAATGCATAGGGCCAGATTGTGACAGTTTGCTCATACAGCACTAAGGTACTATTTAACATGCTAATTAGGACTCTGCTTTTGAAGTGCTAGATTCCAATATCCTTATTAATTTTTGCTTATACTTTATTCCACATGTTGCCCTAATTACTACAGCAAGAATTATTTGTGGACTATGGTACTATTTAATTGAGGAAGGCTATGTCTGTAAGGAATGCGTTCATGTAACTTTTAACTCTGACTAAAAGTCCAAGTAAAAACTTTAAACCTTCAATGTTCTGAAATTTAAGGTAAGAATTTGGTGGGGGGTTGGGGGTCCCTTTAAATAATAGTATGAGTACTTTGAAATAACTTTACTTTGGTGGTGCTTTTAAATTTTTTCATGAACAATAGATGTTCTAATCCCTAAACTGTATGTAAACAAACCATGCTGCTTATTCACTGTACGTAATATATAAATCTTGGAGTTTTAACAGGGTACCTAAATCACAGTCTACTCAAATTTTACATTGGTTCATCCCTAGCACTGCTCGGTGGTGGATACACTTGTTTATAAACAATAAGTGTATGAATAACTGTCATATGTCTTTCCCTGTCCATTCTTCCCTGGATGGGAACAATGGATGGACATTTTTCAAGCTAATAGACACTGGTTTTGTTAAGTCAAGATCAAAGCACTGCACTTCTATTTTGCCTCAATTGGAGTTCCTGTTTCTAAAATAATAATACAATTTCTGATTTGTATAGATGTGAATTTCATAGCCTTCAACCACCTTCTAAGAAAGCAGTTTTCCATTTCTAAGCAATAATTGCTATTGTTTAATTTGTTGTATTGAATGCCCAATGTATTCATAAAGTAATGTCAAGGTGATTCTGGGAACATCAGGTCTTGTTGTCATGGAAACGCACATTTACTTACACAAACACATTTCAAGAGGAAAACCACTTTTAGAAAAGTTCATAAAAAGATAATTTTTTTTAATATTGATCAAGTTACAGAAAGAATTATCTTCTATTTTTTGTTCATATATGTTAACTGGGGTACCGTGTGTGGGACTGATGGTGAGTCAGTTCATACCCCACTAGCTGTCGAAGACAGTGGCAGGAGGAGATGCTATTTAGGGGGTGCATGTGAACCTGGCCACTTTCTGCTTTAGCCCCCTCCTCCCGTTCTTCTTAGTTTGGCAGGCAAAAGGGAACATTTTCACCACCACTTCCCCACAGTCATCTTGAACCAAAATGGTCTGATGTGTCTGTCGTCTTAATTTTTCAGTATTTCTCTTGTTCCATCAGATCTCAGCATTGCTTCCAAGGTTTATTTCTATCCTAGCTGTATTTGTGACACTCTTATTTCATCTCCTGATTAATTTACCAAAAGTCTGCTCTGCTGCGTAGAGAATCAAGTGATCGAGAATTGTCACCACTGGCACTTTTTCAAGCCTCAGATGAGTTGTGAACACAAGCTCAAGCTTCAGTTTCTCATTGGTAGGGAAAGCTACTTCCAGCAGAGGAGCTAAGATGTCTAACCCTGCCAAGTTATCATTTGGCTCTTGCCATAGCTGCTCCAGAAATCCTCAGTGTGGATTTACATTGGGGAAGATCAAGTAAGAGCTCTATAGCAGAACATTCTGCATTTTCCTGAGCTTCTCAAAGCACATCAGCAAAATTGAGATTTCCCAGGGCCATGCCACTGCTGCTTAATCTTACCCAGCTATTTAGGCTGGTCCTGCTCCGAGGAAGTCCTCCAGCACTGCAGCATGCCATCCAGTGCAAAGTACCAGAAGGTCACAACTCCTGCTTCTCCTCAAGTCTTGTCACACTGCTACCTTGAAGGGGATACGGTGACAGTGTAGTCATTGCTCAGGTAGCTCGAACAGCGGAGATTTGTCCTGAAATGTGTGGCAGGCTGGTGGCTGTAGGTGGATACCACAAAGGAGATGAATGCCAAATCGGACAGACCTAGCCGACACCAACCATCACCGTTCAGACATGTGCTGCTTTTCCTGCCCTCGTGCTGATATTGCCTGTCTGCCTGGGCTTATCTCATCCTCTGCCTGTCTTTCAGTGAGCAGTGAAAAATGGTGTGGAACAACAAAGGCACTGATGCACTTACTGTTTCTTTTCAGTGCCTTGATCTCAGAAATGAAAGCTTGGGTGTAAATGTAAGCTGTCGGGGGCTGTGCTGAGAAAGAGTTTTTGAGGGCTTTCATGTCAGCCCTAAAGGTGCTCTAGAACAATTACACATGCTCACCTGCTAAAATAAAATTATATAATAGGCATTACTAAAAAAATAATGGGAGGAATGATAAAATTCCTAAGAACACCCTATTAAAATAAAGGATGGATAGGTTCAGAGGACAGTGGAAGCTCTTTACCTCAGAAATAACCACCTCAATGAATTCTTCAAGGCCAGTGAAGATTCCAAGCTCTGCTGCCAATACTGGATGCTGAAACAATCCTTTTAAACTAACACCTGACACATCTGGACTGGGAAGATGCTTGTAGGTTAGATCATCTGTATCTACCAAGACAACTTAAAGTTCACAGGACAAGAGGAGAAATGTACAGCTATAGGTAGACACTGTGTATTTAGTTATAGAAAAAAATACAAGAATACATCAGAGCATGGTTACAGATCAACACTTCCTGTAATTCGTTAGGTTGAAAATAGGCATTTTGTCTCATCCAGATCTTTTAATACAGGAATTCACTGAAACAAAATCTTATAAATAAGAAAATGTACTTCTTTTGTCAAGAAGATGTAGGAATTGCAAGGTAGAGTAGGTTCAGACTTATCTGCTTGTACTACATATATATCAAACATATGCTTCAAAAGCCAAAAAAATCCAACTACTTGATATGGAGCTTAACAATGTAAAAAAACAATTCTATGGAAATATAAAATGGATTTTATGGTTGCTAGGTTTTGTTTCATGTTGGCTTGCTTTCTTATCAACTGAAAACTCTTCTGTTGTGTACCAGAGCAAAGGACCTGCAACATTTAAAGTGTGTGGTAGACTTGTGTTAAATGAAATCTGGTCTGACAGATGCTGAAAGAAGATAAATTATTTAAGAAAAATGTTGCATAAAAGTTTTACTGAACTGAGAGAAGGAAAAGATTCCCATGACTACCTGCTTTGCACTGAATAACGTCAATAGAAGTGGCAACACTGAAATAGCTATTTGTAGAAGAAAGATGGAATGTAAAAAATCAAAAATCTCCGTAACTGCTAATCTTTTTGTGTTTTGGGGGCATGTAACATTTAAAGTTGCTTAATGCAATTATTATTGATTCTTACGCCTATCAACTATTCCTATGAAATCAGGAGAAATACTTGGTGAATAAGATTTCAAGATTATCTATTTTCTTTTTTATAGATTTTAAACTATCTTAGCATGTGTCTATTCATTTAGAACAGAGTAAAGAGAAATTGAGAGATTTTACAGCATTTGTAGTTTTATATATACACTTTGGTCTAACTTGACCTTGGGCGTTATGGTAGTATTGATCCTGGATGTGGCTCCAGGGCAACCATAACCAGCATAGTGTGCTTTGTTCCACTCTTCAGAATTCAGGAAACTTCTAGTCTAATGGTCCAAGGAAGAGCAATAAGACATTTTAAAGAAAGATACAACTTGTCCATAGAGAAAAACACTAGGAGCTCAATATTTCACTTATCAAGGACTACGTTAAGAGTTCATTGGGCCAAAATTTGTAAATACCAACATAGGAACAAAATTTTGTTACATAGCCTTTCAATTCATTAGACAAAACAGAGTAAGAACTAAGGGAACCTGACACTAAATTCATTTTAGAAACGAGGAGCAAAACGAGGGCCAATTTTTTTTGCAGTCAACAGAATTGACTCAGCAAGAGTTATATAGGTTCATAATCTCTGACCTTTTTTTCTAAAAGAGGTGGTTTATTTCATACTGGAATTAATGCAAGGGAAATCTACATCCTGCATTTTGCCGAAGATGAGACAATGATCAAAATGATCTTATTTAACTGTAATGCCAGTATTAACTATGCAATCCTAAACTGCATTTCAGATTCTTTCTTTAAGGCATCGATTTAAGATTCCAAGAGTAATTTTAGTTTGCTGAGGGCTACACCTTTCACAGCCGAAGCAGAACGCTACCTAAGATGAAGGCATACTTTGTGTACCTTTAGTCATCTATACTCACCTCCAGCCTGTAGGCTTTACTGGCATAATTATGCCAGTAGAAGTTGTAACATGTGTGGTTCATTCATCGGTGTCATTCTGCTCTAATATATGATCAGTTATATTACCAAGGGTGAATCTTCAGAATTAATCTGTCAAGACCATGGATTTACAATATTACTGCTGATCATGTTCCTTAATTTAGGTATTGAGATATTGTTCTTAGAAAACACTGAGTAGTCATAAGATGTATATAAGTGTAAGAAAAAGGTAGTCTCAGTGAGTTTCCCCATGCAGAATTATTTTAGTAGAGAAGTGCTAAAATGTTCTTGTTGACCTTTGTTAGATAAAAAAAAAATCTCTTTTTTAATTTGAAATGACCTTTCTTTTCAAAATGGAGTTAGGTTATATCAAATAAGGTTAACGGTTTTAAAAGGTCAAAAACAAATTAAATCTTTTGAAGTAATAAAAATATATCTGTTGACCTGACCCTTATTTATTTATTCTTCCATTCAATTTTGGATGACAGTATGTAAAAATGTTTATATATCTGAGACATTACTAGTGTTGCAAGGTGGGAGAAAAAAAATTGAAATCTTCAAAATTCTATGAGAGACAAATGATTTCATGTACTTGCGCATATTAAGATGCACCTTACATTTGACTGTCAACAAGAAATTAGGCGTTGATTTTAGACAGAGCAACTTTCATGATGGGGAAGTTGAATCACCTAATTCTAAAAAGACTTTGGAGGAGATTTAGGTGCTACAACTTTTGCGATGTAATTATGAGAATATACTTATTAAGCTAGTCTTAGCGTTTATGAATTAAAGATTTGCTCAAAATTTTTGAAAACAAAGGAAAGACTTCCACTTAATACAACAGTTTCTGAATTATGTCTTAGTGCAGTCAGAAATTTAGCAACAAAATCTTCCATTAGTGCATTGATGGATCATCATCTAATGATTTTGGAGAGTTATTATATAATAACATGTGAGGAAATTAAAATGTCCTTCATGTTGAGAAGTAATCCTTTTTATTTGCCACAGTGCCTGCATAGGGGGACAGTGGTCTCCACTGATATTTACCTCAGAAAATGTCATGCAATCCTACTTTATGCTTCTCTCTTCTCCCACCCCTCATATGTATGTTTTCAAATCCTCTTAAAGAATGAATTTTTCACTTTCTGCATGAAGACAGTGTCCATTTGTTGTTGTCACTGCAATGCAAATAGGCATAGTAATAAATATTGTCAGAATCCATAAATCAAAGGAATTATAGCACTAAACAGAAAATATAAAACAATTGCAGAGGTGAGATTATTGCCTTCCTTGGCCCAAATAGCTGGGCATAATTGAGAACCTGAGAGTTTTTCTTTTTGGGAGGAGCAACCGATGATAGATTCTGTTAGCTATTGGGTGCAAATCTGGCTTATTTACAGGAAAAGTGCTAAATCCCATTTCTGTAAATGCCACAGAAAGAACGAGAAGTCATATCCTTGCTTACAACAAAAAGCCTACTTGCTAGAAAATTATCTGGAAAAAAAGCCTCTGGGCCTGCTGGGGCCACCCTAACAGTTTGTCTGTGGCTGTCCTCTGCATTTTTGCTCTACTGTTCTCCCTTATGCATTTGCCATCCTTCCACATTAACGCTGTCTGTTTCCATTACCGTAAGCAAGGAAGTATTGAATTGCTCCAGCAACCAAGAAGAGTGGCTGGCATGGCTTCCAGCGTAGCAGGAAGTCTAGTTAGGAAAAGAAAATAAAAACTAGAAGGAACTGCATGTCCAGCTTGTCAGCCATGAGTCTGGGCAGCTTCACAGGAATGGAGGGGAAAATAATTCTTCCTTCGTTTGTGAAGCTGATACCAAGAAGTGCACATTTCTGGAAGAATCTGTGCAATGCAGGAGGGTCTGGGTAGTAACGAAGGTCTTAATTCCTCTAACCTGCTTTTCTTGCATATCTTGGCCTTTTGCCCTCCCTTCAAAGAAAAACAAATGTTCTGTTGCTGCGAATGCTTTATTAAGTCTTTGTAACACTTGTCCCGCTGCCTCCATGCACATACACAGAAACGTTTCATTATGCAGTCCCTAGATATGTAATTGGGGCAACATTCTCCAAGGAAATAATATGATGTAAAATTTCTACTGAAGAGATCACTGAGTGCAGAGTGGGAAGACTTAGTCACAGTTGTTTGAAACACTTCATGATACAAGAGAATTTTACCTTTTTCCTTTCATTGCTAGTCTGCATTTGTTTGCAGGGATCACAGGGGTTTCTTTCCTCAGTCTAATCTATTATTTTGTATTTTACATCAATGCAAATAAATGAAACTGCTTGGATTAGGGGATGATAGTAATAAAAATACCAAGAAATCTCTGGGAACCTTTTGGGTCTCAAAAACAAGTTTCATTTAAATAAAAAAGAAGCACCACAACAGCAAAATAAAAATCATTATGTAAAGTGATGTTATAAATAATGCTGCTGAGAGATTTTCTTTACAAGTAAATGTATGGACACATTCACAATACAAAAGCTTATAAATAACTCTTCTGGCATTTTATCATCTTGCAATCACACTAACTTACAGTATGTACGTTTACTGCTTTATAGAATTATTTGTACAAGAGACAGATGGGGAGCTAGAAAGTAGGTTCGTTTTAGAGATATTACACTGTGACTATCACTGTGACTGTATTACGAGACCTTATTGTTTTGGGGTAGTAGGAATTACAGTGGTTATCTCTAAGATATTTGGGGGGGGGGGAGTGTCTGCCTTTCTTTAATTGCTTCCATCCACTTGTAAAGTTAGAGCTGGGTTCTGTATCTGTAGCAAGTTTAGTGATGTAAAATATCTACATTAATACTCTTGAGGGCCCAAAAAGTGTTAATACTTTTTTCCTTGGCTTAGATGGTACATCTTTTTTGTGTTTTAGAAAAGCAAATTGAAAAAAAAAGTGACCAGATAAAAAAATAGGGATATACATGTTGGTATTCCAGCAAATGTCATTTCATCGTGTGATCATTTCTAGCCAGCCAACCATTACAGAATTGCTGTCCCATGTGTATGCTGTGCTAAAATGCCACTTGGAATTAAGATTTTTTTTAGGAGTTCCAATGTAAACAGGATTTTTGCTGAACTGTTGGAAGAATTTAAATTTTGACGTTTTTGTGAAGCCAGACAACACTTAAGTCCCGTCCATTGACTGAGGTGTGGTGGGAAGCTGAATTTCAGTATAGCAAGAAAATGAATGAAGCAGAAAATACCCTGTAATCACCCTGGATAACCTAAAGCTATCCTTTACTTCGCGTCACAGGGGCAGGGGTTGTAGATTCAGATCTACATGAGAAACCTTGTATCCTGAAACACTTCCTACCACAGCTCTGTGCAAGTGCTCTCCTGGAGAACTCCACGAAGCCACTCCTGGTTTGAGTTTGGGAAGAAGGGGCATACTGGCCCCAAGGCTGACTTCTGGCCTGCACAGTTCCCACCTGAGCCTAAGCAGGGGGTTTATAGTTTAAAATAATACTGCTATACTGCTTTGCTGCAGTACTCACCACCACTGTGGAACCATTGGAAACTTCAAGAGCAATCCTTAGCTTCATTCATTAATGTATTTGAAGAATCTTCTCTGTTACAAACAAGGATACACTTAACTTTTCTAAAATTTTCACAAAACACAGAGCCAATTTTCTGTTGTTGTTTGCATCAATTTGAAATGCCAGTAATTTGTTTTTAATCTGTATGATTAATATAAATAAAAACTGGTTAAATCTAGTTACAATCTAAAAATTAGTTACAATCTAAAAATCACACACTTTCATTTCAAAAACTTTGCCAGGGGATATCATAAAGAATTGCAAAACTGATTTTAAATATGATTTCAAGTCATTAAATTTATTGAAATTGATCCTTTTCCAAAGAAGAAAAAGACTCAGATAGAGAAAGTTTTCTTCAATATTTTTCCAGTAAATTTCTAATTAAAATTTATAATTAAGATTAGAATTTTAGAAATTCCTAATTTTAATTTCTAATTAGAAATTTACTGTAGAAAACTGCTTCTATCTCTGGAGCAATGAAAACTGGAGTGAGAATTTTTATATCGATCATAGTTATCAGAAAGGAATATATTTTTTCTAACTAAAAAAGCAAAGCAGAATAGGCTGAATTCCTCTCAGATTTCCTAGGCAATTTGCCTAACCTTCATATGATGATGACTCCTCATCTACAGAAATGAGGTAACAGTTCCCTTTCCAATAGTGCCATGAGCATTAATCCATTAGTCTGGTACAAAACAAGTAAATCCACAGATTAGGGGCTGAAGGACTTGTAACTATTTCATGAAATGAAATTTTGTCTTCCACCTCAGATTATGGAAAAAAAACCCCAAAATTAACATTCCTAAACTTTTGATCCTTATGAGAAATTTTTCTATTCAGATGGGAACTGATATAGCATTCTGTCTTGCTGCAGTTGTGTATTCATAAATCAACTGTAAATGTTTTTACAAATATAAATAACATTATTTAAACAATTTGAAAAAAGCAAATCTAAATTCAAGTCTAAAATCATTTTCTCCTTGGGGCCTGCATGAGAGAGCATCAAGGGTGCACTCTGGATGCAATGGACATTGTGGTTGCTCAGAACCTTGGACTTACCTTCTACTAAACTCAGAAGAATTATGTTTCTCATTTCTCTTGCAGCAGTCATGGGGTGGCCAGGTGTAAGGATAGTTATTTAGTTGAAAACCTGCTTTTATGAGCAGAATCCTGCATTTCCATACTGGAAAACAGCTCTTACTATATGAAATAGTACTATGCTCACCTATTAGAAGCTGATTTTCTGTTCCACGATCAAATTGTCCCATGACTCTGAATCAAAGAAAAATACGTGAAGAAAAAAGTCTTTAAATCAATCACTCTCCTGGATCATTAGATTATTGAAGAAATGACGAAACTTCTCACTTAATCTTGAAGGGAAACTAAATTGGTCACTGGACTGCAAGAATACAGTAACAGTTTTGTACTCGGCTGAGCTACTATACAACATACAATGTGATTCATACGCATCTAAACCCAAGCTCAGATATGAACAAAGACAAACAAGCTTTTATTCTGGGTTGCCTACCAAATTTTTAATTGGAAGACATTCCAAATGAGCTACCCCAGCTTGGTATTGCATTTGCTATTTTATATTCATAGAAGGTATGACCACACAAAGTAATAAACATATGAAAGAAATTAGATCCATTTCCTGACAAATCTCTTTTTCATATCACAGTTGTTTTTTCTCTAAAAATACATCAAATTATTAAGTAATTCAAAAGTAGACAACCTCCTATCTTTCTCTTTCTCTTTTCATCATTAATTGAGAGCCTGGCTACAATATCCTGCATGTGAAAACTGTTAAAACCCTTTTGTGGAACACCTTTCTATATGGATATGCAGTTTAGCACAGAGGAGGGCCTGTTACAACATGCAAGTAAATTTAATTTCTTACAGAATTTATAGTATGAACTAACTATAATTATCCTTGGAGGAAAAAAAAAATTTAAAAAGAAGTAAAGATGATCTTCTAATTTAGCAAAGTCTGGGTTTACAGATAAGGAATCACATTTGAGCTCCATATGACTGTTAAATGTGCCAAATTAAAAATGCCAGAGTTGTCTAATTCATGCTGCAGACTAGCGATAGTATACAGTCATTATGCCAGTTAGACGGAAGCCATTTAAAGGGAAGATAAAACAGAGTGGGATGGTATATGAAGACCATTTTAACAGTGTGACAGAAGAGTATGGTCCTGTATTTTCCTATAATATGGGAGCAGCACAGTTTATTTTAAACCTAGTAAACTGAAGCTGCAGCTATTTACCTTATGTTTCATATCCATCTTTGGAGAAGACTGAGGCCTAATGTTCTGATTTTCTCACTGATGAAACTGCAGCTGCAGAAATGGCAAAATGTCACACTGGAAATCTGCTGCAAAGTGTCTTAGGAAGTTTGCTGAGATTGTCCACCTGTGAGCTGTGTTACAGAGCAGCACCAGAACTCTGTAAATAAGCATCATCTGCTGTTCTGGCAATGGGACCTGAAAAGGTGCCCACCTAGAATTACTTTAGGAAGGTCAAGGACTTTTGGCTGTAGAGAAGGAATGGCAATGAAGACATAAAATAAGTCAACAATACGTTAATTGTTGTACAAATATCTCCCCACTGCATGGGGTCTTTTCCAAAGGGATTTGGCTAGTATAATAGCAAGTAGGAAATTGTAGTTAGAGATGAAAAAAAGGAGATGAGAGCTGTCTTTATATGGATCAAATAACATCCTGCCCAGAAGGCACAGTTGCCTCAGAGTGGTTTGCCCACACCTTAGCCCGAGACAAGGAAAGCTGTCCATTACACTGCATGCATTTGCTTACTCAAGCAGAGCCAGACCCTTAAAGGAATTGCAAATAATTGTTCGAGGAAAACTGCACTTGCACTTGAAGCATGGCCGTTCTGCTTCCCTAACACGGGTCACTCTGGAAAGCAGCCTAAACCGAGCTTGTAGTTTTGTATTGCAAACCATAGAAAGGTGAAGGAACCAAGAGTCTCATTGCTGCTCAGCT
The DNA here is from genome assembly GCA_026212715.1 of Elanus axillaris. Taxonomy (NCBI): domain Eukaryota; kingdom Metazoa; phylum Chordata; class Aves; order Accipitriformes; family Accipitridae; genus Elanus; species Elanus axillaris. The sequence continues at coordinate 12,594,699 of JANZLQ010000050.1, read as the reverse complement.
ATTCGGAGGAGGCGTAGGAAGGCAGGAGGCACTCGATGGTCTCTGTCATTGCCCCTGCCAGGGTCCCTCCTGCAAACGTCTCTGCTGGTTCCAGGTGGCTTTAAGCTTCACTTCTCCCTCTGGCAGTACCCACCTAAGGCATCGCTCACCTACTACAAGGAGGATCTGCCAGCCCACCAGCAGACTGAAGAGCAAAGAAAATGGAAAGGCAACAAAGCTACAAAATTGACTAATAATAATTTGAACATGCACAGAGAAGGGATAGAAATGTTCTGTAGGTAATCTTTTTACTGGTTTGGGTTGCTTTCTAGACCTAGCAGATCTCATGTAAAACAAGCGTTTCACTGGTGATGATACACAACTCTTGTATGAAGTGAACAGATTGAACTGTTTATGTTCAACTGCTGAAAACACTCCAGAAATTGATGTCAGTGTCAGAAACCTTATTAGGTTTCAGAAGAGGTAGGAAAGCTTCAGCCTAATCACAAGATAGGAGGTCTTCAGGCTTTTGAGAATGACATCTGAAGGGCATTTAGATTGTTTTCTATAAAAGGAAAGGGCAAATTTCCAGTACATACATAATCACTGGTAGCATTTATGTTGTCATCCTCTCTCAAGCAGTAACAAAGTGCACAAATGGTGGATGATTAGAGAGGTCAGTGAAGTGCTCCATTCAGCTGTAATTGTAGAGTTTTTAAAAATTCTTTTGACATCAGAAAATATCATATGTTTTTTTAACCCAGCTTTTTGCTATGATTAGTTAATTCATGCAAAATCAGTGAAGAAACAGAATGGCAAATTAAAAGCAGTAAAACAGGAATGTCATTCTGCAGTAGCCATGAGTAATCAGCAAAATCAGTTCACTGTAAAATTACTGCTACCTGCCAATGCTTAACTCCACATGCACAAGATTTCAGCAAATTTTTGTTTAAAATACTACCACCTTGCAGATCTGGAAAGTGCTTTGAAAGAAGTGCTGCCCCATCTACACTTTTGCTAATGCTGCAATCAGTTTTCTCTCTTTTCCTGCTCCCCCTAGAGCACTTCACAAGATTTTCTTATCTCACATAGAAAATCTGAATACGCTGGTTTATTTAATTAACATAATTTTTACATTATCATTGCCTTATAAAATCTGGCAGTCTTTCTGCTAAGGAAATGGTACAACCTCCTTCTCTCTAATAGTATTTGAAAACAAGTTACGTTTTCCATTTCATAGCTTTTCTGCCCAGATCTCTCAGTTTTGCGAAATGAATGGACATATGCTTTCCAATTTTGAAGCAAATTTGTGTTATACAATAACCATATTGTGAAAATAAAAATGTAATCTGCCACTGACCAAATAGGACTTCTCACTTCAGTAATATTCTTCAAAATAAGGAATAATTCCTATTACTCAAAGTAGGTTAATAGTGGTAGAATCCTTCAGACGGAGTAGAGATTTTAGTCCAGCAACAAAGGGAAATAAACCACATGACGTTGTCCATCACGCCAATTGGAAGACTACATTATTTTCAAACTTTCTTGTTTCACAAAAGTACAAAAATGAAATAGAGGGAATACATGGCAGAAAGGATATAGAGCTGGGGAAATGAAGAGACAGTCCTGTGCTGACTCCCTGGTGTAAAGGGAGGGGAAAAAAAAGACATTCTGATGACCACAAGCTTAAATTTTATGTAGCTTCCGTAATTCCAGACCATGAGGGAACCAACTGTTGGCATACTGTAGCTCAAAAGATGAAAAAAAGTATCTTTATAGCAGGCTTAGGTGTAGTTTAAAATTTCAGAAAAATGTCTCTGTAGTACAGTCCTGTTCATACATCAGTTACACATTCAGGGCTATATTTGAATGATTTGTCTTGTGAACTTTACACTGTACTAGTCAAAAATGATGTCAAACATAGCAGGTTGTATTTTGACATGAAAGGGTACTTTCTCTTCAGTGCACCTAAATTTTAACATTGGGCTTTTGTAACTGATGAGGGAGAATGAGGTAGTTCAACTGATCCCCAGACAAACATTCATAGGACCTTAAATGTTGTGATGCCGTTTAATGTTTGCAGTCATTTCAATTCTTCAGCTAATGGTTCTTTGTTTGCCATCAGCAACCATTAGGGTGGAGTCATAAGCTCTCTGGGAGAGTGCATATTGCCTTCTTGGTTTTTATCTTGTCTTATTTTAGGACATCTTTTTTCGAAGATCTTTATTCTCCTGTTCAGGATTTCTACAGAAGTCCAAGAAAGGAAAAGGTTTTAAATGTTGATGTCTTGCCTCCTGCAGGATTTGCAAAGAAAATTGTGAATCCTTTGACTGTGCAGTGTATAGCACAAGGTTGTTTGGTGTTGCGTGTGTCCCTGTGTCCCATCCCCCCCCACCCCCTTACTTGTTACATTAATTTTTTACAGTGTATGAGGTCAGGGACAATGCCTCACATAAAAAAAAGGCTGATGGAAGGAACTGAGCTGCAGATTAATGCTGCTACCACTGAAATCCATAGCAAAATTCATACCAGGATCAAAGGCAGCAAGAATAAGCTTTAGGAAATTATTCAGATCTCTCTAAAGTCCTTCAACATACAATTCGACGTTTCAGTTGGTAAAAATGTGATTTTTCCTTATCTTCATATATTAATCACTATACTTCTGCATGAGACATTTTACATGTGTTATTCATCAAAAAGGGAAATTGCAAAGCCCACTGGGACAACCAGGTACAGAATGTTGTGTCTGGGTTGATCTTAGTTTAGCTGAAGCTCAGATCTGGTGTTTCAAAGTAGAAAGGAAAAATAGCTTTCAGTATTTCAGTGTTTTCTGTAAAGCAAAACAGACTGTAGGTACACACAGCTCAGAATAGTCACCAGGAGTAATCTGTGGTATCTCACTAAAACAGAATCTCTTAGAATCACATACAAGAAGCACCTTGTGTTCTTATCAATGGACACCATTAAAAGGCAGTTTGACCAGACCTGATATATATTCTAATTGTAGGCAGCATAGCAGCTAATAGCCATTTGCTCTTTGTGTCAAATGTTTTTTCTCCTGTTTTAAAAAATTAAAGGCCAAGAAGGTGGGGGGTGGTTCCTGCAGGTTTCTCTGAGTCTTAATTGTAACTTCTTCCTCATACAAACAGTCCCAATAGTCTGCAAGCCCTCTTGATTCTGCACTTTCATACCATCTCCTTTTCAAAATAAATGGAAAGCTACAAAGCTTCCAGCAGTATTAAATTTTGTGTAGATGTTCACTTGCTCTAACGGACATTTTTTCCAGATTTTTGATGATTTATACTCTCTTCTAAGCTGCTGCTGTATTTTCCATAGTAAATGGCCTTTGATTTAGCTCATGGTTATCAATGAAAAAACACCTGAAGCACAGCATTGCTTCATACATTGTTTATCAGCCATTTGCCAGTGACACGAGAACCGCAGGTAAAAGGAAGGATGACTTTAAGTACATTTCTTTTCATGCCTGTGCATTCAAGCTGTTTGCCTTGTAGAAAAATTAGATGTCCTAAAGCTGATAAATGTGACTGACACTGTTAAAGACAGAGTGACTTCAGACATTTTCTTTCTGGTTTGCAGTAGAGGTGACCTCACCTGGTGGTAGCTATCGCTATCATGCAGTTTTCCCCTCAGATCTTTACTTTTCTCTGTATCCCTTTGCAGGTTCATGGGTCTGCAGTCATCGCAAGTTACTTTAAATACTCTGCATCTACCCATCCTCAGCCTACTGAGAATAGGTTTAAGTACCTCTGAGGAGTGAATGCAAATGAAATCTGAATCCAAATATTTCACCTTTTATTTTTGCAGCCGGACCCTGCAGGCAGAGATATCTCCATCCGACCAATCTTGGAACACTGCGAAAACACTCACATGACAATTTGGCTTGGGATTGTCTACGCTTATAAAGGGCTTCTGATGGTAAGCATAGCTTGTTCTGCACAGCACTGACTTCACCTTCTAATTACTGATAGGCATGAACTGAATTATATTTGCTTTCCAGATGGCTGGGACAGAGTTAAAACTTCTTGAATGTATCTTTTGTAATTGGACCTGTTCTAAAGTTCATTAGGTGGTAGTATGTGGATATATACATATGTAAAATAAATAAGAAATTAATAGCACGCAAGCTGAATATTATAGATACACCCCAAACCAAGAAATTCCATAGTGAAAAGATGGGTCTACGAACAAGACAATTCCATAAATAAAGCCTGATCATCTGAATTCCTTTCGGTTCTCCAAAAAGGTAGGACTAGGTTATTCTAGATGTTTGCCTCTGAGTTGCAAATGTCCTTCAGGAGCAGTCACAGGAGACACAAGATTAATTTGGAGCCTGAATCAAAATAACACTTTTGTCACTGAGGCCCATCTCCACAAAAAGATTTCATTACTAAAATGGACCTGGGGAACCAGGAATCCTGAGCCTTGATAGTTTAAAAAAAAAATCCCCAAACCCTGTAAAGGTGACTATTAGAGATTAAAAGCTCCTAAGCCTGAAGATTTTAAAAGCATCTGATGTTGACAGTACTGACCAGCCAAACACCTATCTGGAGCCGAGCCCCATCTGGATCCTAAACCTAGATAAACATTACTTTACACTGCCCGAAGGGTTCAGTCTGTTCTGTGTGTTTGTAGCACGCCTGTTCGTTAGGACGCCCATGAAGGAGCGGCTCAGGGGTGGTTGGTGCTGCTTCCCTGGGGCAAGCCGGGGAGAGGGAGGTGCTGGTGCTGGAGCACACATCTTCCCTCTCCACCACGAATGCCCGCTCTGCTGGGCTGCGGAGCCCTGCTGCTTTTCACGCTGCTTTTTTTCAGGCTGAAAGATCTTTAAATATGCAATATGGAGTTCAGCAGGAAGGGATGAGAGCTCTTTTTTTTTTTTTTTTTTTAATTCTAAACAGTCAGTAGCTTCGTGGTCAGGCTGGTCTGCTCGGGAATGCCTTCAGGCAGAGGAGGCACTAGCACCCAGTGACTCCAGCTCCCTGGTGAGAGCTCTCATTCTGGAGCTAGTAGCCAAAAGGAAGCCTTCCCACTTTTCCATTTAAAAAAGAAAAGGAAAAAACCCCAACTTTTTGTGTAGATGCTATTTTTCAGAGAACGTCCAAGCAGGCTGTGAAATCAAGAGTTAGGACATACTTGATCCCCCCGAAGGGATCAGGAATTAGAAGAGATTCCACATGTCATCTCCAAGTGGCTCTGGATTCACAGTAACCTCAGCATGTAGCACAGCATTGAGGGATTTGTGTTTTGAAGGCAAGGACACCAGCAGTTAGGAGCTGTGATACTGACCCCCACTGGGGCCACAGTTTCACAGTAAGATATAACTGTCCAGTGGCATTAAAAAAATCATGGTTTATGCAAAAAAGCAGCACGCCACCCAAAGTTGTACCAGTACATTGTATGTGGAGCTTCTTTGTGGACCAATGAACTAGTCCAGCTCAAAACAGCTGGCTGCAAGTGAAAGGGAGCAAGGGCTCCTTCAGGCTGTCAGAGCCCCTGTACCCATCTGCAGGGCTCGTCTGCAAGTCCTCATGCGGAGCTGGGAGCTTCTGGAATTCCTACTTGTCATCTTTGATTCTTCCTAAGCTGCAGAGTGCCAGTTTCTGATTTTGTCTCGGGTTTAAGCCAAATCTTTCAGAGATAGCTAAACTGGAAAGCGTAGCTTTAGTACCCAGTTGCTGACAAGGTATTTAACTTTATTGCAACATTTACATTCTATGTAGTGATGGTTTGTATCTGTTAGGTCATTTAATTATCTTCAGGGATGAGGTTCTTAACTTTTCATCCCTTTTCTACTACATTACTTTATTACTGGTTTGACATATCTGTCAATAAATTCCTATTCTTCACTTGCAAGACTATTTTTCACTTGGCAAATTTAATTTTATAAGATTTTTCTTAGATAATTTATTAAAAGGAACAATGTTTTCCATACTTTTGTTACTTTCCAATCTTCTTGTATAGAAATTTTGAACAGTTCATGTTCTTCCAGGTAGAATTTGCCAGTGTCCCTTATACAAGTGCTTAAGACATTTTTCTCTGTGGTTCTGTTTGAAAAGTAAACAAGTAAATATATTTGGTTCACTTAAAGCAGTGTGAATGAACAAATCAAATTAAAATTCCTTTAAAAATATTGAAGGATTCAAATAAATGGTGGGGTTTTTTGCAAAAATAACTTCAATAATGTTTTCAATTAAAAATTAAAGAGGAAAAATAACATATATTTTAAAAATACATTCTCAGGTAATGTTCTTTGAAGTTTCTTTCAAGTTTGAGTCGTGCTGCATAGTAATCAAGCTGCATTGGTTCTCACTAGTCCTTTGCCCTAGATTGGTTTGTTGGCACGTATGTTGGACTGTTTTCTACAAGATATGTGACTCAATTTGTTTAAGTTTGCAAATGCCATTTGGCATTACTCACTATATTTATTTCATGCACACAGTGTTTCATAACTACCAGTAAAATATACACTTTTTATTACTCCAGTGCCCTTTTATCACACAAATCGCTACATATGAAAAAGGAAGATACTCTTCTGAATCACTTAAATAATTGCTATGGCGAGCTATACAAGGACAACAGGATTGATGCATTTTATCTCATAACCAAAGATGTTTCTGTACCCCACACATACTTTGCCTTTAGAACAAGAAACAGGACCTCTCATGCTGCTGCATCATTTTATAAACTTATCTAATACAAAATTCTGCAGTTTGTAATAACAAAATACTTATCTCTGATTTAACATTTAAAGAGCTAGTATTGCTAATTACAGTACAATGCACTATTTAAGGTGAAATGGCTTAATGATTCACTCGGACAAAAATTGTTTACAGTGACCTCTTGTTGTCTCAAAATGAGAATACAAAAAATTGGGTTAACTTAAAAAAGTATTTTTCTTTTTTGGCTTGAAGATATAAAGCAATACTTTCCATTCTGATGACTTAAATGCACTGATGCAGTGCACAAATCACTCGGGGTAAAGCACAGAAGGGCAGGGAAGGCAAGGCAAGGCAAAATAAGGGAAGGCATTACTCGCCAGGATGCACAGGTTCCTTCTGTATTAAAGTAGGCAGACATTAAAAGTTAGATTCACGATTCTTCAGTTGCCTTCGAACGGATGTGAGGAAATTCTTGCTAACTTCACGAAGGCTTCTCAGCTATTGGATCCCTCAGAACTGGTGACCAGAGAATAATAGGAAGATGACCATCCTAGATCTTGGCTTAGTTATAGTGTTAGTCTTCTTAGCGACCCTGGCCAAGTCCCACCAGACTTATGGGACTCAGATTTTTCCCACCTCAGGTTCAGCTCCTAAAATGCTACATACAAGTTCGAGGTCTGACTGTGTGTACATGGTGACCATCAGTTGCAGTATGTCTAGCTTTTGACTTCTGATGATGTAGACATGGTTGAGAAGTACCTTTATTTCACATATTCCAAAGGATGATAGAAATCACACCATCTTAAACTTACCAGTGGGGCATTATTAGTGAGCGCACTAACATTTTTCTGAGGGATATGAATTATTTTTCTGATCTCAGCCAGGAAAATACCAGGCTAAGTATGGATTGGACTCCTCTAGAATGCTTTGCTTATTAACTGCACACACTAGACTCATCTACAGTTTGGTTCCCTTCTTCTTGATAATGCATTTAATTAACATTTGACTCAAGGTGTACATATGTTGGAAGTTTCATTGTGTTGCTGACATATTATTACAGTTACCTATTATTCAGCTACTGAGAAACAGGTTTTCAAGGCCAAGGTATATTTTCAGTTTGGCGGTTGTTTTGTATATCAAATCCTAATTTTACTCTGTAAGTGTTAACTGAGGGGGGGGTTATGCTGTAACTAATATTACTGGTCACTTCTGATATACAGTTTTTAGGGTATGGTCCTTAGCTAACCTTGCTAAGGATGAAAACGTATTTCATGGTGGAGGTGGAAAAACTGATGCATATACATGACAGGACTCGGTAAAGGTCGCTAAGAATAAGAAATTTAATTCCTTTGTATGATTCATATTCCAGCATTCTGTTTTGGTCACCACAGTTGACATACTGCACAACACAACTCCATAACTGATTTATGGAGCCAAATAAGGTATTAATTCAACTAAAATATATCTTTGGGGTAATGTTCAATCTTAATTTCAAGTCTGAAAGAATCCTCTGCTTCCTGAGGCTGTCTAATCAGTAACTTGATTTTGTCTAGCTCTGACTTCCAAACTTTGAACCTTGGTGGGTTTTGCATATATGCTATCCCTCTTTCTCTAAAATGGCATGACACCTTTATTTCTAGGCAAACTACCCTGAGTTTGGCCAAATTTCTGTGACTTGACTAAAAATCTTACTGCTTTATGAAAATGACATCTATTAATTGTTTACCATTCTCCACCTTTGCTTCCTCTGCATTATTTTCAGCCATGATGTTATAGCCTCCTTCAAGTCAATGTACAAATATGGGACAGCATTTGGTTAGGAGTTTTTGGAAACATACCCTTTTCTTCAGTAGCTCCTCATTAATAGTTACACGTTGAGATCTATCACCTGGATTTCAATCAGTTTAAATTTGTTGTATTGATCTTGTAACATACTGTTTTTAAATAACAATACTGTGCAGTATTTAGACAAACACTACTAAGAAATCCAAGCAAGCTATGCTGCATAAATATGATTATTCAGTTTTTCAATCTCACTTAAAAAAATAATAGCATGTTGAATTATATTGCTATCTTTTTTTTTTAATATGATTTATTGCCTGAGTTCATGTATCAGCCATTCCATTAACTTGCTTAGGATAGAAATTACCATAATAGCTCTGTAATCACTGAAGATGTTCCACTTTCTCTTTTCCCATATGGCCTCCTTACATCTTAAGTGGAGCTTTGCCGGAATTCCAATAAATATCAACAATTAAGTCCAGCAGTCCAGACAACTTCTAAATCAATTACTAAAACTCCTGCATGCAAATTACCAGACAACAGCTTGTCTTGACAGGGCTTTCAAGAGCTCTCTTACTGTTGGATTCAGCTGCATTTCACTGTTTTGGCAAGACGTGAATGCATTGTTCCATCTCTATATAAATATAGGACAAAAATATTCATTAAGCATATCTTATCATGCTTCACTGCTATTGAATTTGTCATCTTCCAGGGAATGAATCACTATTAGGATTCCTTTTTCTCCACATACATTTTTAGAAATCCTTACGAATTCTGTTAAAGCTGCTAGCCATGCATTTTCTACTGTATATTTAACTTCCTTGTCCACTATAGATATTTTAGAACTTTAATTCATATTCATTATTATGAATCTTATTAACCTTTGTTACATTCTGTCTAGTCTTTGGCCAATTTTATTGCTTGTTTGGTTTAAATTCCACAACAATCAAAACAATTTTTAAGGTAAGGAAAGCTTATTTACACTTACGAAGTTTAGGGCAGATCATTTACAGCACATACCCAAACATCTTTCAGTTGCTGTTTGTAAATATTCCTGTTGCTTCCCCTTCTCCCTTCTCCAATAGCTTCCTTCACTTTGATGGCTGATCCTTAAACATTACTTTTCCAGTGTTTTCATGCACTTGGAAGTAGATTTGCAAAAAAGGAGTTGAGCACCATGGTTTAGACATTGGGCTGCAGTTTGTGCCCAGCAGCCCAAAGTCTTCAGTCAGCACTTGGTGCTCTTGCCTTGGTGGGCAGGAGGGGAGAGCGTCTTGCCTGGGGTACATGGTCCTCACTAGCCTGAAATGCCTCTCTCTGAACACCAGCAGAGGTTGGTTGTGTGACAGGCACTAGTAAGCAAATACCTGGCCAGAGTTCAGGCAGTTGTTAGTGTGCACAGAAGCAGAAATTTGGGCACCTACAGATGATGCTGTGGGTCGGCCTGGCCGTCCTTGCTGGATGCTGGGTGTAGCTTCTCACTACCACTTCAGGTGCTTAAGCCCTCTCTGTACATCTAGCCCAGGAGCTGCTTAGGAACAGCAGAGCTGTGGTGTGTAACACACGCTCCTCATTTTTACCATTTTACTGTATTTACTCAATATAGACTGGATATAAAGAAAATTTTTCTCGCTCTGAGGAAAGTGAAGCAGTGGAGCAGGTTGCCCAGAGAGGCTGATCAGCCTTCATCCATGGAAGATTTGAAGACCAGACTGGATAAAGCTATGAGCAGTCCGGTCTGACCTCGCAGCTGAGCCTGCTTTTTTAGCAGGAGGGTGCACTAGATTATTTCCTCAAGTCCCTCCCAATTATCATATGATACTATACCAACAATATGTCTATTCTTAATTGATCTCTTTATCAAATTAATGAATTTTATGTATAAAAAAAGAATAGTCTCCAGATTATGTTAAAATTCCCATTATTTTCTGAAAATACCTTTGATTTTTGACATATTTACTTGCATTCTTTCCTAATTCCCTTCATGATCGAAGAGTACGCAGAAGAAGGGACTGCTGCCTTCTCAATTAATTTGCATGATTCCAACTCATATTTGTGGTGGGTTTAGCACCAACCCATCTGTCCCGTATTACAATCATTAGAGAGGAAGATAGTTAAGCTTAGTGGTGGGGGAAGGTAGTTTATAGTGGTACCAGATATTTGTTATATCTTTAATAAAACATTGACAGCGTTTTAGCATCCAAAACATAAGTTACCATATGGTTTTGTAGGATAAATTTTTCCCTGCTATGACCATAAGGAAACTTAAATAAATTCTTGAAAAATTGCAGTATTCCCTTACACATCTCTTGGCATCAATTTTTATATAGCAGAAATAGATTTAAATTGTAGCACACACTTGTTTTTATCAGAGGTGTTTGATCGTTTTAAAGCGTTAGGATTGTCTGTGATAATCTTATACCAGGGACAATATAAGTCTATTTATTTCAAATGGATATTCGCTAATAGCCAATTGCGTATTAGTTTCAACTTAATTACTATAATGTGTTTCATGACAAAGCAGAATTTTCACAGGAGAAAGTCAAATACAGTCTGAATGGAAAGAAGGGAAAATATTTTATTAGCCTGTTGATTTGGGAGGCCAGAGTGTAAAGTGGAAAATTTTATCTGGATGCATGTTGTCTCCATAGCTTAGTACCACTTCTCTTCCATCTTGCCCTGGGCAGGACCATACTAAGTGCCCTGCAGCGTAAAGGACTTTGCCAAGACCTTTATGAAGAAAGCCCTTCAACTGAATAGCTAAATATAATATCTTGCAATTAAAAAAATATTTAGCTATTATCCTAATGCTCAATTGAAATATTAAGCTTCCCTTCAGTACTGTCTATCCAGAGCAGTTCTGTGAAAATAAACTAAATACACAGCTGACTTGTAGCAGAGCAGGGGAGTGAGTGATGCTTTAACATCAGATTGTACTGACACTGAAGGTAGGAGACCACCAAGGGTATAGTTTGTTCAGTTCGCTAACCTTACTTGGTGTGCTGGCAATAAAAAAAAAAAAAAAATCACTTCTCTGTGTATCTTCTTGAAAACTGTTCAGTACTTTTTACTGCCCAATTCTCCAGTGAAAACCTGAAAATCAAAATACTTTGTTTTTTTTAGTTTTGAAAATTCTCATTGAAAAAATCTGCAGCCATTCCACTGAAATAAAAATGTACCTATGCCTGTGATGATCTGGATTTAATGAATGAATGAACGTGAGTAGGGAAACCCACAATTTCAGCTTCACAGAAACTTTAGACTGAGAGATCTTCACAGAACTGACTCTGGAATTGCCTTTGTTTTAATGGGTGGCAAGGGGGGAAATCTCCCAGTAATCTAGCTAGAAAAAAACCCAAACAACACAGAAAACAAAAACCAACAAAAAAAAAAAAAAAAAAAAAAAACCATCCCCAGATGTAAGATCTTTGAAGTAAAGGCTTGCTTTTGTTCTTCCATGCAGCACAGCAGGGCTATGATCCACAAGTGAGCTCAGTTAAGTGTTAGTACAATACAGTAATTAGCTGCAAAGCTGCAGCCTGGTCCAATATATAATCTTTCCAAAACCATACCCTCTAGTTATTGTCAAGAGTGACTTCTGAACAAGATTGGAGACATTTCCTCTGGTATTTCTCTGCTCTTGTCTGATATCCTCAGTAAAATTTTCTTTCCTTTTCTTTCTTTCCTAATACTGCCTGTAACCCATGTTCAAAGTATAAGCAGACATGACTTTGAAATGAAACATGCAGACAAAACAATTTAAGGGCAGTACAGGACAAGAGGGGATATAGGAGGATAAGTAATTTCCTGCCTGTTATCTGCTAATCTTTGCAGTCCAATAGCAAGTTAGACACTTGATTGTATTAATATATGTTGTGGATCAGAAAACAATCATTACTGTGTTTAGCAGTAATTTTGGTGAACAAGATTTAAAATGAACTGGCTAGTAGAGTTTTGAAAAGCAGTGTTAAATGTTTTCCAATGCTTCAGCTACAAACACTTGTATTGCATTCCTAGCTATCACAATTTAGTCAGTACAAGATTTTTTAAAAATTAAAGTTTGCCTGTTAAACTGTAAACACAAATATTGTATTCTCCATAGTCCTGTTATCCCTTTAAGACTTTAATATAGATTTCTTTTAGTGACCAGAATTCTATCTTTAGTTACAGTGGTATAATCCTGTTGTCTTCAGATACTGTTTTCCCCAGATTTATACAATGATTGTCTCACAGCCTTTTTAGGTGCGCTGACAACAGAGCCTAAACCCACCATATCAGCTGCTACGCAGGTAATATTCTAAATAAGTGTAGTGTCAAATGGAAGCTGCGTACCCTCAAACACAAGATGAAACAAACCAATCTTGCGTGTGCAGTCCTTACTTTCAGAGAAAACCCAAAATAACATTTTATGACACTTTCTACATCAACAAGATGGTATTTAGTAGACCAAAATGGGAAAAAAAGCTTTAAGTTACCGACTAAGGACGTAGGAGGCCTTCCTAGTTGCATTCTCAGTGTGTCTTTGGTTGAGATCCCCAAAGGGACTTAAATTAGACCATTAGACTTGACAGTAGACTATTATGCTCCTTAACTTTTAGATAACTGCTTTCTATAGGAGAATGCATAGCCGTGAGTTATTCAAACTCCTACTGTGATGCACAGGAGATGGTATGAAACAGTGGGGACAGATGTGTCCTATCCCTCTCCGAATCTAGCACATTAGCACTGCTGAGAGCTGCCCGCCTCCATCCCGATGTGTTCGTGCACACCTTCTCTAAAGACTGTTTAATCGAAATGCTCAGAACTAATATCCCATGCAAGTACCCAAGTAATTAAGACAGTGAGTCTCATATAAAAACTGAGAGCTCTGAAAGAAGTTTGAGAGCTCCTTCTGAAGATAGCCTCTACTCTGGGGCTAGAGAGTACATCTCAGGCAAAATTTGGAATTGGGCCGTGTTGTCCAAACATGAAGCTATGCAATGGTCATCACCAGCATCATTGTCTTGAATGAAAATGGCTGCTGCTGTATTTGGGGTGGGGGGAGCAAGCTGGTAGACACACTCTGAGAAGCCTTTACCAGTTGAGCCCTCCAGGAGCAATAGCAGAAGAGACAGCTGCATTGCAAATCCCAGCAGACAGCCTTAAATATCAAATAGGCCTTAAATTGCATGGCAGTCTCAAGATTTAGGTGCCCCCAAACATAATGAGAAGTGTGATTTACGTAGCTGGGGAAAATTAATGTTTAAAGTTTAGGTACCAGGAGTAAAGAGCAGCTGAACTGGGGTATTAAGAGTCTGGTTTTTTAACTGGATCTCACAAGTTTCATATTCAAAACTTGTCAAGGTATCACGAAATCCGGACCTTACACTAACAATGTCTTCATCTATTCCTCAACCAAGCTATTTTAGGGATTTTTCAGGATTTTTGCAGTCATAAAAGTGAATCTTTCATTTGTGCAGATTGGCCGAGCCTCAGGAATGGAGACAATAAGAAGGGCATATGGAGGGAAAGCAAAGTGTCGTGTTCCCTCAGGAAGGCTCTATCTCAGAGGAGAATTCTTATCAACCCCATGGAGCCCTGCAGGCACCTGTAGCAGGCAAACAAGGAACACCTCTGCAATCACCACTGTCCTGGCAGCAGACTGCAGAAAACTCTCAGCTTTTATCCGTGTTTGAGTCTCAGAGATCAGCTGTAACATTTAGAAAAGGAGAGCTCTCTTCCTGATGCAAACATTTTACCAAAAATGCCAATAAAAATTAAAAACAATGCTCTCAAATTTATAGTGCATCATTCTGAGGAAACCCACTTGCTGCAAGAGCCTCTCCCTTTCTTTAGTTACCATATAAATAAATGTCTTCCTTTCATCTGGAAGATACTTAACCATTTTCCATGCTGTTCTCAATTATAAATGAGAATGGGCCAAACCATAACCCCCACAACACTGTTCAGATGATCTTTTTCCATTATAATTGATATTTTAGATTGCTTTATAACTGCCTCAGCTATAAATTCCTGCCCATTCGTTGTAATAAGTGCTGGCCTCATTTAAGTATGTTGGCTGTATTCCCAGAATAATGCTTTTGGTAGGGAATCTGTTCATACTGGGAGAAGTATGGGAGAGTGAGGAATGACCTACAACCCCAAAAATCTCATTAATAATTAATTGTAGCATGATAAGATAGAAATCCCTTTAAAAACATGATCTACACATACACAGAAGGATTTCTTCTACCCTGCAAAACAGCTCAGCCCAGACCAGCCTGTTTGTCAGTTCAGGGGCTGGCAAAGTGCAATTTTTCAGCAGAGCTGCGCTGCGCAGCACCAAGAATGCAGGGAGTGTGGGACAGGGAACCGCCGAGATGGTGGAGGATCTCGGGGGAATAGGCTTGTATCCTGAAAAAAGCTATCATCACCAGTGTACGTTCCCAGTGCAGCCAGGTCAATACAGTGGATGATTTGCTTCTGCAGAGCCCATAAAGGAGACTGTACGTTCCCTGCTCTGTCTGTGCACGGTGTGAGACCCAGCAGCGGAGGAGTGCTGCCTGCATCCTTCCTTATTGGAAGTATCATCTTGGTTACCTGATAGGCTCTGAACATGCGTTAAGGGATGAGCTGCTTTTCTGGCACAAAGCTACCCAGCTCAATAAACATCTTGCCCACCTCAGCTGCCCTACCGGCATGGCTCTGAGACCCCTCTCTGCTCCAGGGAGCTGTCTACATATACCTTGACCCCCCCAAGAGCAGCCCCCTTCCCATGCTCCGCTTTCTGCACTTTAGACTGCTGGGAAGGGCAGGGGAAGAGCCAAGGGACCAGGGTGAGGTGTGGGCTCTAGTTCTACTAGAGGAGATGGGTAAAACAGAAGAGGTAGGCCTGCGACAGGGAGGCAAGGGAGTGCCCTGGATAGGACCACGTCCTGCAGGAGCACGAGGAGGGGACAGGGTAAGATCGGTGCTGAGGAACTCTTGGGGAAAGATTGCAAGGGCAACTGCTGCTGCTGTTGCTCAGAAGGGCCATCCCTGCCTACCTCTCTTGATACGGACTGCGGCAGTGACGGCAGCACTGGAAACTGGGTGAGCGAGAGGTTTGCCTGGACTAGGCAGCATCTCCAACCTGCCACACTCCATGGGCTGAGAGTAGATGCCTAATCTGCCAAAGCCTTCCAGCTGGGTCTGCTCCTGAACACCTGGCAGGGTAACATATGTGCTGTAGGCAAGAGAATGAAACAAGCTAGCAGACAAGCTCAGCAATGGGAGGGCAGGGCTGGCAGTTCGGCAGTAAGTCCTGGTTGGAAGCGCCTGGGTGAGTAGGTAGGTGGCTGCAGCCTGCTAGTTTCTGTGGGAGCGCAAAGCAGCTGAGTCACAAGTGGTTGGGTTCGTTGCCATTGTTAGTCGAGGTAAAACCTAAGCAAATAATCAAGGAAATTTGCAGTTATTAATGTCCAGTTGTTACTACCGTTGAAAGCACGTAAGGGCAAAAGTGAGTTTGTACAGCAAACATAAGTCTGCCAGTTCCCAACTCACTTGTTCTTGACTGGCAACCAAACAGTGTTCTTCTAGTCCAGGTTCTCTGCCTTCGAAATTTTTAATGTTTTTCCCACAGGAGAAAAGCAGAAGGTAAATTTTTACTAGGCAACTGCAGTTAATCCCCAAGTGGCATCATCATAGACCTCTAATTTCCTGGATTACCACATGGGTTGCAGTTGTATAAAAAAGATTTTCTCCATGATATGGCAGTGGACAAATGTGATGGTCTTGAAGGAGGGGTACCAAGGTCAATGGGAGTGCACCTTTTTTCTTTCTCCTTCTTGTCTGTCCCTGCAGTGTGATCAGAAAAAGCTAGAAAACACAGAAACCATGTCTTGGGTCTTAGTGATGGTTCCTCTCTCTGTCCTTCCCTTCCCTCCAATACCATCTGCTCTCTGCCATTCTTCCCAGGGCACCATACAGTCTTACTGGGCTTTGCCTAGTCTGTAGTCTGGGTTACCTATTTACAACATCTTGAGTTCATTTATGGTCTTACTGTGTTGCCAGAGTATCTCTGAGAGGAATGCAAGAGAAAGAAAATAATTGTTTGCAGCAGTTCATGTTGTAGAAAAATCTAATTAAATTTCAAGGGATGAAGGCAGCTTCCTTACACTAAAGACTTTACCCTGCTGAATTGCAAAAGCATATTGCAAATAACAAAGTGCCTAAAACTTAAAAATACACCAAAGAAAAAAGCAAACAAAAAATTGCCACAAGAATGTTTTATGCCAGAAATCATTAGGCAACTGCAATTGAAAGGCCATTACCAACTCCCACTATAATAAAAGACATTATAATTGCAGCCTGAACAGCTAGGGTGACACTTTCTACATTGTATATTTGTCTCCCATGGGACACGTCTTGGTACTGCTGTTTATTAATGTAGGTGATAATCATACAATGAATGACTGGACTGATAAGAGTATATTGAGAACAACTGCTAAAAATAGCTACAAGAACAATACACATTATATCCTTACTGGAATCCTTGAAAACAAACAGGAAGGACTTTCTTTAAAAATTACTAAAAGTACAAAATAAAGGCAGCCATATGATTTTAAAAAAATCGTTCCCATCACAACTAATTCCAAGTTTCACATTTTTCTTGTGAGAGCAGGAATCTGTCCTAGTAAGCAAAACAAATCACATAGATAATAAGATATTGGGTAAAAGGTAGGTGTATATCTCTATTGTAGTATCACCTATATTTGTCAAGTTAGAAAACATACCAGTTTTAGATTAATGCTTTTTCTGGTTGTCAGCCAATTCTTCTTATAATTATCATCTTCTTTCCTTCTTTTACCATTTCAGTTATTTGGGTGTTTCCTAGCCTGGGAGACACGAAATGTCAGCATTCCTGCTTTGAATGATAGCAAGTACATCGGCATGAGTGTATACAACGTGGGGATAATGTGCATTATTGGTGCTGCTGTTTCATTCCTTACTCGGGACCAACCCAATGTGCAGTTCTGCATTGTTGCTTTAGTCATAATATTCTGCAGCACCATTACTCTCTGCCTTGTGTTTGTACCTAAGGTAGGTGAATTTGTTTAGCATGGGTCTGGATTTTTTTCCTTCTGTTTTGTAACTGTGATTTAATACGCAAGAGTTTGTTGCCTTTTCCAGTACAGGGGATGTGTGTGAATTCTAAACTAAGTCCATCTGTAACCTCTTGTCTCTGGATCCTAAAAGGAAGAACAAAGCTTCATGAGATTTTGGAGAAAGTGGAATATGCAAAATTACAGAAGTTTGAATAAATGTGTTTCTAATGCCTATATCTTTACTGAATCTGTGACTGGGGGAACAAGGTAGTTTTTTGTAATTTCAATGGAATAGTCACCATTTCCAAATTTTAGGAACTTTTTGGAAAGGGTGACAAGTGGGGATTCAGGAGGGACAGGTCCAGTTGTCTACTCTGCCATGTTTCTTATGTACCCTAAGCAAGATAATCAAGATCTCTGCTTCTATACCTACAGAACAGTAAGACCTTTTTAGTTCACTGGCATGCTGTTAAGTTCAACTATTGAACTATTGTAAGTTGAAACCTCTGATGTATTCAAATATGGTGGTACAACAGGCTTTATCAGTACTTCAGAGGAAAACTGTATGTACGCTGCAAATGCTGACACTGAAGATATATTTATTAACGGGTGTATTAATGGACTAAGTGAGACACAGACTGGGAGGCATATGCCTTCATTTCTTTTTGCCCCTTTGGGCTCTGAGGTTGTGTTTGTTGTGCATTATTGGAAGAACTGAGAAGACACCCACAGAGGGCTGGAACTTGATTATTTCACTTGCAGAGTTAAGATTTAGACATGAGTATGACAGATCCTGAATGAAGGGAAACTGATTTCTACGTAAGCATACTTTAGCAAAGCCTCAAGTTCTGGAGAATGTATTCGAAATTTTGAAGTAAAATGTATAATTGTATTAATTTTAAGTGATTTGCATAAACCTAGCTTATCACCCCAAATCAAATGCATATGCAGTTGGATGTCTGATACATTTGCAAGGCAAGAGTCAAGATAAAGGTCCTTTCACCTCTGAAATCTGTTTTTAGCTTTTTCAAATGAGTAGTGATAAAAAGTTTGTGACTCTTTACTGGTCCATGTTCAATCAATGTATTGAGCAAATTATAGGGAATAGGTTCTGGGGCTAAGTGGTATCCCTGGTGATGACTCTAAAAGGGGGACCAAGAACTATATGTGTAAAAGGAACAAGCTAACAAATTTGTCTCAGAGTGTTCCCTCTGAAAGAAACTAGAGGCACAGACTAGCAATAGAAGCTGACTGCTGATCTGCAAAAAAGCAAAAGTAATTTGTTCTCTGGGACCGACTAACTAGGATGTTTTTACAAGATCTGCAATTCACTTCTCAAATATTAAAAAGCTGTACAGACATATATATAGTCATATTTTTATTCTGGATCTTAGGGAAGAATCACAACTTCATTCTAAATTAAGGGAACATTCACAAGCACAGCAAGGGAGAGTACTTTGAAATACTGCAAGATTTAAGCGTGTAAGCTGTATGAAAATGCATACTAAAACTCTGATGCCAAAAATACCTCCACAGAATGTCAGAACTCTCTTCAAAGAGAAAATATTATTAATGCTGTGACATGCTCTTCTGCCCCTTTGCTTTCATGCTCCTTTGCCCATCTTTTTCTGCTGCCACAGGCTCTGAAATGACTTTTCTGTTTCCTTTTTTAACCCCTTCATCTGCTCTTCTTTTAAACCCCAATTACCCTGCCCTCATTTTTCCTCTCAGTTCTTTCTACTCCAAATACAAACATGAACCGTAGCCAAACATGAAGCGTGAAGTACTTCATCTCATTCCATGTATTGTCACATTACCAAATGCTTAGCTATTTTGCATTTTAAATGGTCATTGGATAAAGTACGAAAAAAAGAGGTTGAAGCAGGAGCTGAAATGCAGCACTTCCAATGCCCATGTGAGTGCTTTCACAGCTGGAGAGGTCTTCTTGCACTTGTATATTTTGCCCTACATTTCTTCTTGCTGTGCTGTGCCACAGTTACAGCAGGACGGCTGGCAGGCACTCTCTCCTGCAACCTGCTTCAGCACAGGTTTCACAACGGCCTGTCTGGACCACGCAGAAGATTAGATCTGACACCACCCAGTTTGTACATCTAGGTAAGGTGTCAGCGTGAGAGGCACCGAATCTTACCCCTTAACAAGTGTGTAGTCAATTAGTACAGTTTTGGCAACATAGGAAGATCACCGGTGAAATACTAAAGCCTGTGGCTCATCAAGTGCAGGAGATGATAATGAAGACTTGGAAGATTGCACTTTTTCATTATTAAACTGTGGCCAGACAGATGGAAGCAGTAATGTGGTTCTGGGCCAGGAAAGTACTTCTACTTCTCCGCCATACAGAGTAAACCACATTTCTTTTAACTAATCTTCAGCAGTGTCCTGGGCCAACAGTGCTGGAATTCAATTTTGCCCCACAGCCCTTTTATGAATCTGAATAGGCAACTATTCAATGATGTAGGCAAACTAGGGAATGAAACAAGACATTTTCCCGTTACTTCTTGTCCGCTCTAGTAATCTTATTTACTTAAAACATGGCAATTACTATACTTCTCCAGTTAAATGTCCACCTCATCCACTGCCATTTTGCTTAGCACCAAATGCCTCAGAACAACATGAGGAAAATCCCATAGTAGGGTAAGATAGATCAGAGAAAAAATGATTCATCATTCTCTCCATTTAAATGTATCCTCAAATACAAATGTTAATGTCCATTATACTGCATCTGATTTGCAGTAACTCCAGACATTCTTGTTATCCAATTAAAAGATGTCCAAATATTTTCAAAACTATTATAGATTTCTGGGTTCAAGGATATCTTGTAGAAGTGATCTGCAGAATTCAAACATACATTATGTATATTTTACCTGTTAGAAGTTAACCCCTATGTCTAATCATCTTTTTAGGGGCCAATATGTCTATAGTATTTTTCAGCATACTCATAACTTCTTTAAAAGAAGCAACCCTAATTTGCATTCTATCTTCATGAAGTAATTTTCCCATATTAATCCATGTTTATCAAAC
The DNA here is from genome assembly GCA_026212715.1 of Elanus axillaris. Classification (NCBI taxonomy): domain Eukaryota; kingdom Metazoa; phylum Chordata; class Aves; order Accipitriformes; family Accipitridae; genus Elanus; species Elanus axillaris. The sequence goes on along the minus strand of JANZLQ010000050.1, from coordinate 12,574,154 downwards.
TTCCATGTCCTTGCATTTTTTCTGCTCCATCCCTTTTGAGACAGAACACTGTGCTCACTTCTAGTCACCCACCGAGTGCATACCTTTGTTGGCTGCAATGGCATTAACACATTAAATCTGATCCAATTTCTTGTAGAGCAGCAGCAAGGCAAAATCAGTTCTAGGGGGGCAGGATTAAAACATTAATTTTCTGTGTTGGTAACATTTTTTGTCTATTTGGCATTGAATCTTTGTAGATATTCAGCATTGACTCTTTTGTCAAAATTGAAACTGCATGGATGTGAGGCAGCAAGACACAAGTTCCACTGACTTTATGGCCAGAAAAAAAGAAAAAAAAATCATCTAACCTCATCCCTTGTACAGTGTGAGCCAACAACATTGTCCATGGACTTTTCCATCTAATCCACACCACGTGGATTAATTCATTAGAGCATATGTCCTTGTGGCAAAACATCCAATCTTTCGATATAAACTCCTAGATGAAGATGAGTCGATGGATGGCAATACTTCTATCTTATATTCAGTTTGAACTTATACCATATCAAATTGCAGAGCTTTTATCTTGTAACAGTTTTGCCTGCTAATTTAAGAAGCCTTGTAATTACTGTTCTTCACCTTTAACTTCATTTTAATGCAGTTTTTGGTCTGGGAGTTAGACACACCAGTCATTACAGCCAGCCTAATTATAATCAAAGAAATGGGGGAGAGGAGGAGCAGGGGCTCTAGGAAGACACAGCTACAGCAGGTTACTCAGGACCTGGAGCAGCTGGGTCTTCATTATCTCCAGGGATGAATACTCCACAACCTCTCTGAGCATCTATACCAGCATTTGACGACACTCACAGTAAAAAAAATTATTTTCTGATGTTTAAATGAAATTTCCAGTTTTTCAGTTTGTGCCTCCTTTCCTTTCACTGGACACCACTGAGAAGAGTCTGGCTCCATCCTCTTTACTCTCTCCCATCACATATTTATACACGAGTAATGTTCCCCCCAGTCTCTTCCATCTCAAGGCTAAACAATCATCAGTCTCTGCTTGTGTCATAAAGGCTCCGATCCTCTTCAATCTTTGTGGCCCTTCACTGGGCTTTCTTCCGTACTCCCATGTCTTTCTTGTCCTGGGGAGCCCAAACCTGGACACAACACTCCAGGTGTGCTCACACCAGGGCTGAGTAGAAAGGAAGGATCACCTCCATTGGCCCAGGGTACTGCTGGCTCACGTTCCACTTGGTGTCCACCACAATCCCCAGTGCCCTTACTGAAAAGCTGCTTTCCAGCCAAACACCCTCAGCCTGTTTGGGTGGGTGCTTGGGGTTTCTTTCTCCCCAAGGGCAGGACTTGGTATTTCCCTTTGCTCTTGCTCAGTTTCAGGAGATTCTTGTTGGCCCAGATCTCCAGTCTCTTGGCATCCCAGTGAACAGCAGTGCAATCATCTGGTGTATCAAGCTCTCTTCCTCTTTGAGGATTATCTGCAAACTTGCTGAAGGTGTGCTCGCTTCCACCATCCAGGTCACCGATAGAGATGTTAAACAGTACTGGTCCTAGCATGAACCCCGAGGTACAGTACTTGTGACTGGCTTCCACAATCCTTTGAACATGGCAGTTCAGCCAGCTTTCAGTCTACTTCACTGGCCTCTTACCTAGTCACTGCTTCATCAGTTTGACTGTGAGGATGTTATGGGAGACAGTGTTGAAATCTTCGCTTAAGTCACGAAAAACAACTCTCTCCCCTCATCTATCAGCCCAGACATATCACTGAAGAAAGCTATCAGGTTGGTCAGGCAGGATTTCCCCTTCATAAATCAACAATGACTGCTTCTAATCAGCTTCTTGCTCTTAATATGTTTGGGAATGGTTCCCAGGAGGATTTGCTGCAGCACCTTCCATGAACTGAGGTGAAGGTGACCAGGCAGTATTTCCCCAGATCCTCCTCACCTCTCTTGAACACAGCTGTAACATTTTCTTTCTCCCAGACCTCAGGAACCTCTCCCAGCCAACATCCCCTTCCAAAGGTAATTGGGAGTGGCCTCACAATGACCTTGGCCAGCTCCCATAGTCCTCAGAGGTACACCTCATTAGGTTGTGTGAACTTTTTGTGTTCAATTGCTTTAGGGGTCTGGGTTTCTGAAGGCAAGTTTTACCAGTAAAGACTAAGGTGAAGGCAGCATTTGGTACTTCAGCCTTTTCCATCTCCTTTATCATCTGAAAAAGAAAATTTATTGTCTTCAAAGCATCATCCCGATCTGCAGACTTGGTCTGTAAATGCATGTCAGGGACCAAGTGCTTCAGTATCTCATCAGTCAGATCCCTCTCTATGAGAGGTTAGGTCCTTATTTCATGCCACAGCAGCTGCAGAACAGTTTCATGCTCTGAAGAACAAGTGAGACCAATTCCAAAATGGGGCTATACCACAAAATCCAACTGTGCTGTGCTTACAAAATGATTGCCCCTTCTCTTTTTTCAGACAACTCAACACCTTTGCATTTATGATGCCAGGCCTATGCTCTCAGGGCAAGGAGCTCCTTCAGCTTTGTCTGTATACAAATATATTTGTATGCTGCTTGGCAAGTAATCATAAATTCTGTATTCTCTAGAGTAATCTGAGTAGCTCTCTCGCCTTTGCCAAACAGCTAGTAGCTTTCTCTCCTCATGTCGAGGTGATATTTTCACGTTGTCACTGGGTGTTAAATCTTACTTTTATTTGCTCAAATGAAATATGTTTAAGGTTAACCTTTTTTTTTTAAGTGGCTTATTTAATTTATTTGAACAGATTTGGTTTATTTTGGGTCACTAAAACCTAATTAAGTTTCTGTTATCTCCAGAGTGCAATCTCCCATGAGTTCTTTCTGTTAATGCTCCTGCTTCATGCCTCTCTCAGCTTGAGTGTTACTTGTAACAGTGGGAAATGAGAAATTTCAGATGAAACTGTGCTTGGGAAGAGAAGGGATTGGTGGGTTGGTTTTTTTTTCTTCAAGAACGAATATATCATTTGAAAGTATAAATATATCAATGAAGGAGAAAAATATTTCTGATTAAATATTAAAATTTATTTTAAACATAATTAAAATCCAGTTAAATATATTTAAAATTAGTTTTTCCTATTTTTTTTTAAAAATTCCCTTTGCAAAATCATTTTGGTTCAACCTATTCTGTAAAGTTATTCAGAAATCGTCTCAAGTACTGCACATGGCAAGCAGAGCTCACTTTCCAGAATTTTGTACTTGAAAGTCAGAAAGGAACTCTTGGTTTGCCTGTCAATATTTTGAGATATGAAAGAAATAGCTGCAAAAATAAAACCGTGGACAGAACTTCTTAAGGCTTTTAAACCTTTCAGCTCATCACACTGAGGACAAATCCAGATGCAGCCACACAGAACAGACGATTTCAGTTCACCCAAAATCAAAAGAAAGAAGATTCAAAAACATCAACATCAGTCACCAGCGTCAATCAGGCCAGCACATCTCGACTAGAAGGGTTGCAGTCAGAGAACCACCGCTTGAGAATGAAAATTACAGAGGTATTGTTTATTGTATATACTGCCTAGGCAATTTTTTTTATTATTTTTTGTTGCAATTCTGTGATCTGCTTATATGTTGACTACTTTTTAGAGGGAAAAAAACCCTAGCTTTCCCCATAGAGAAATACTGAAATAATAGGAAAGATGTTTTCTATGAATAGCTAATTAATACAGCAAATACTTAGCAGGTGTGATAAAATGAAAATGTGCCTTAGCAAATTAAAATGAAACCTCCTCTATTTATTTGTAACAGGCAAATTACCCTGCTGCTTCACATGGACTTGCCGAGCACCATAGAGCAATAGCTCTAGAAGCACAACCTTTACATGCAAGCTAACAGAGACCCGCAGCCCCAGGGGCACTTAAGAGCTATCTTTGTTTCTGTTTATGGCTCAGTTTAGAGTCTGCTGTTGCTGTTATTTTCCAACCTTTCTGCGAGTTCGTTCAAAAACTTGCTAGACAGATTTTTACATCTGCCATGAAACAGAATTACATATTTTCTTAAGGTAGGAAAGACCTTTACAATCATGTAAGCTGACCTTTTTGGCACAAAGCCTGTGAAGCTTCTTCAGTCTCTACTGAGAGAAAGCTAAGTACATGGAGTGCATGAATTCCATTAGAGCTATAACATGTATATTTTTAATTATGTCCATCCTTACTCAGGAGACCTCAAACAATTACAAATCAGCCTTGAAGACTGCCCTGTTTGTGAGAGAAGATAACAATAACAGATCTATATCTTACAAAAAATGAACCTGTTCTTGCCTAGTCTATGAAGTGTTCTTATACCTTGAAGAAAAGGTATTTTATTGCAACCATTACATCTTCATCCAGATCTTAACTAACAACAATTGCCTAGGTAACCAAAAGGTGTTTACTCAGACTACCAAAGACACCAAAAGCAAAAGTTATCTCTGCCTTGTTAAAGAAATTTAATTCAGCTTTGCCAGGTCCCTTTCATCTGAGAGCCCTGCAATTTTTAATGAAGGCTCAGCTGACTACTGGCTCTTTCAGTTTCTTTATCCTACTCTAGTTTTTTCTACTAAGCCTCCTAACTCACAAGATCTCAGCCTGTGCCTTGCAAGGCTCATAATGGTGATCACAGGTAAGGCTGGTCAGGGCAATTGAGCCATGTTAGTGCACGCAGGGCCCTGCTGATCTTTTTAGACTTCGCTTAAATAGATTAAATTAAATACCCAGAACCAGTAGGTCCAAATAAGAGATTCATTGCCAAGGGGATTTGGAGCATGCCCTACTGTGGCTAGCAGCTACATCTCTGGTTTATCTCCCTTGAGTTGCTATGTCCCAGTTCTATAAGGAACCAATGGAAATCTAAATTCAGCACTTTTAAAATTCAGTTAAGCCAGTAGTGATTGAGACATACTCTGTGAATGGCTGTCCAGGATGCATCGTCCAGAGAGCATCCCAGATCACCATTAAGATGCTTGTATCTGGTTATTTTCTGCTGAGGCTGTAGCCAGTTGAATACAAGTTAGCCGCTGGGGAGAGCACCCTGTGTTCAGCGCAGTGCAAAAAGCCAGGGCTGTAGCAACCTGGCATTTGTGCTGTGGCTCTTCCAGGGAGACAGAAGGAACTGTGATTTTGGGGGGGATTCCCTCTCCTCTTATTTCCATTTTTTTTCTCTCTTGTAAAGTTATGCTTGCAACAGCAGTTTAGTGCTAGCTATCAGATTACACAGTTTAAGGCACAAAAGATTTAAAACATGGGTAGTTTTCAAATCACAAAAGTATAGAGTGTTTTCAGCCCCCAAACTAAAAGCTGTGAGTTGGATTTTCTTCAAAATTTCACACACACAGAGACTCAAAGAAAAAGTCCAACAGAGGTCTGTCTCTCTGAGAAAGGTAAAAGGAGTAAAAAGAATCTTTAGGGAAACAAAACATTCCCAGTAGAGTTGACTGCAGTCACTCACATGGCTGGACTTGCCCCTGATGCCATAGTTCACTTATATTCTCCTGTATGTTCAATAATCTGATCGACTCAACAAAGCGGTTATAACTATGTATGCAGCATTTGTACACATAAATAATAAATAGTTGAGAGGTTTTCAGACTGGGCTTCCTAATGCCCGTTTCTTTCTCACTCAGCAGTACATCTGAATTGCTTAAACTGTCAACTACTAAAGCTTATTCCTCTCATATGCCCTGTGTGCAATATCACAGCTGAACGTGGTTTGTTACTTGTAGCATGATTTGTAGAGGAAGTGTTGTAGTGCTATAAGAAAACTGTATTTGGCACAGTGTGGCAACTACATTACCACCTGCCTTCTAGTCTATTTATAGAAAGCTATGCAGTTACTGCAGATACCTGAAGCAACGACTTGAATTTTTAAGGATTCATACTCTTTCTGTTTTGCAGCTGGACAAAGACTTGGAAGAGGTCACAATGCAGCTTCAGGACACTCCTGAGAAAACAACATACATTAAGCAGAACCACTATCAGGATCTTAATGACATTCTTAGTATACGGAACTTTACAGACAGCAAAGGTGAGAGTTAGTAAAATCCATTAGTAGCTTAACCCACCAAGATTTTGAATAGCAATCTCATTGGATCAGTTCCAGAACACTTGGACCTTGGTAAGATAGAGCTTTAAATATTTTAGTTGCATTACAGAAAGCATGCAGATTCACATAATAAGCTATATGGTACCCACCGAATAGTTATTCTCTGTACATATGTCTTCTATTGTACGCCCTGTGTGCATAATACATGTGGCAAAGTGGGAAACATTTAAAAGTGTACTTGTGTTCAGAAGTCAAGTTTTCTGTGCTGCATTCAGGGAGGAAAGTCACAGAGTGTTTCAAATATTGTGAGAGTTAATTGTGCCAGCCTTCAGCAGTAGGAAGCCCAGTTTAATATGTGCTCATCTGAGTAGGACATTCAAATTCTGCTTTTGGACACTGCAACCAAGCACATAGAAGAGAAGCATGTAAATATTTCAGTGCTGATTTGGACTCTAAATGTAGAATTGAAGGCACTCATGTATGAAAATTCTTCCCTAGGAACTGATAAAAAACTGACGACTGTAATATTCCTAAGTTGTTTCTACTATGTCTCTTGCATCACTCCCTGAAGAAATACATGCAAAAGAATTGCTTCCATTAAACCTATTTCGCTTTTGGGAAGCAATAAGATCTGGTGCATCATGCAATAAAGAAGAAGACAGGGCACCCAGCTTCCATTTCTGACTCTAGAATGGATCTACTTTGCAACTTTTGGCAAATGACTTCGTACAGCTGAATAGTAGTATAGTATATGAAAAACTAGTTGCCCTGTGTTGGGAAGCCATAGACTTGCATGTTTGTTGCAATGCTAGGCTCAGGCTTCCTATTGATGTGGCAGTGTAAGCTTGGTTAAGTGGAACAGAAGCTACTCCTGTAAATACAGTTGTTGAAGAATAATTTTAGAACAGCAACAGTTCATATATGCTTTTGAAGTATACTGAAATTTTGGTTGGATAAGGTTACTTTTTCATGCGCTTTTTGTTTTAGCCTGGGTATACGCTTCATTGTGTAACTTGTGGCAAAAAAAAAGGAAGAGCTCCATAGAGTTCCCAGTGTCCTTTTTAAAATTAAAAAACAGAAGGGGGAAAAGGAGGAAAAGGAAAACGTAAATAGCTGCTGGAGGCGTGTGATTATTGGGCTGAGATCAGCAGCAAGAACTAACATCAGTGAGTGGGATGAGGCAGTTTTACCAAGTGTTTGAAAGGAACACATAGAATGTTCCACTCATGTCAGATGCTCCAGGAAAAATGATAAAGCATGAATAATATTTCAAGCAGAAAAGATACATTACATTGTGCCAAATGCCCATCTGAGTTTGGGTATGAGAAATAAAAATGCTTCTCAAGAGATACGCTGGGTATAAATTTAGGATGGGATGCTTCCCACAGCAGGTTGCACTCCATTAGCAGTAGGATGCTGGCAAAGAAATCAAGGAGAAAATATAACCTTTCTGCACTTACTTGTGGCTGTATCTACAAAAAACATCGATGCCTAACTGCTGCTTTAAGAAGCAGCATCCAAGATTGTGTGTGCTCCTAATTTTCCCCCAGTACAGTTCCCCAACTTCTACATTTCTACTGCAGGGCACATATTTAAAATGACCTGTAAGTGCAGATCCCTAATGTACAGAGTAGCTTAGAACTATGTATTATTGGGATTTACAGGGTAGATTCTTCCGAGTACTAAAGTTGCTGGATGCAGCTTTCTGAATGGACCTACCACATAAAACTCCACACAAAAGAGCAGGGGAAAGAAGGATGTTTTGCCTTGGCCATCTTTTATATTGAATAATTTAGAGCATCCATTCACCTGGGAATGAGGAAGACCTAGATCCCAATTTGCAGCAGGTGTTTGAAGCTTGGTCCCACATCTGGTGATGAACGCCCCAAGCATGAGTATTATGGAGTATCCTGGTCCTGACTTGAATGACATCAAATATTCATACTTCCCGACTCTGAGCTACCATGTTCAACAACCCTTGCTAGCCTTTTTCTGTCCCTCCATTTCCGTTTCGTCTGCCTCTTGTTTTCTCTTTCCCCGTTTCCCTGTCCTTAGCTACACATCTGAATCTCCTATTTTCTCTCACCACATCCATTCCCAACAGTCAACCTATGTGCTTAATTTAAATTTGCCATTCCAATCAAAATAACAAGGCTTTGGAGAATTCATGCTGCTGAGTCACTGCTGATCCTGTGCAGATGCAAACAGACATCACTTAAATGGTACTTAAAAAAATTATGCCCCTTACAGCTACAGGAAAGCTAACTCTGACTGACATAACTATGCTTTCTGTAGCTGTGTATTTCATGTAACTTTCTGTAAATGAATGTACAGAACCTTGAAATTATGTCTCCCTGATGGTACTTGAGTGAAGCTTCAGAATTGTAAATAATTTATTAGCATGACCTAGAAGTGACCATGTCTCTCACCTCCACCGTACAACTGGGGAAGCCAGACCAATGTTATTTTTAAGGTGATGACAAGGTTTGTGCCTACCTTGGACCTTGTAAAAAATGTGAGCTGAAAGAGAGGGAGTAGGACAGCGAAGAGAGATGCTAAATATAGCAGCTGACTCGGAGCTAAAAATCATAGCAGATGATTTGCCACATTTGCATTGTGGACATGGCTGAATCCTATGTCAGTCTTCTTTATAAAATACCTTGCTGTTCTGAAGGAGATCACATACAGAATGCCATGTAGTGTATCCCCGCTGCTGTTGCTTATACAAGGTCAGGGCACTGCGCTTCAGAGAGCAGATAATAATGCAGGACTTACGCAATGCATCTCAAACAAGTCCTAATCAAATTTTAATGTCATAGTACACTTCAGTAGGTTTCTGATCTGTACAGAGTTAAAATTCCTAACTCCTATAGCCAAGTGCTAAAGGAGGCTATTTGATTTTTCCCTTCCTTCCCCACTACCCTCATTTACTTCAAATATGGATATAGGGTACAAAAGTTAAATTACTTCAGCCAAAATAGACAGACAGCTGTGCACTCCCATAACTGCCTGACCTCAGGCAAATTTTCATAACTTTGGAGTTCCTGGTTAGTTATTAACAGCAAGAGCTCTTGGTGTAGCCTGGGAGCTCTTTGCTGGCCTGGGGACTCCTTCTTTACAGCACATTTCAATTCAGTACGTCTCATTTAAAGAAAGATATTATCCGAGACACTCATCTTTTGTTCACAAACGCATAATGTCCCTGAGACGTCTACAGCAATTGGCTATGTGAGAAAAGCAATTAGGAAATGTGGTTTGCAGTTTATGGTTTGATTGCTTTTTTTAATGCAGGCTTTTGTCTGCACTGCTAGATACCTTTGTGTGGTCAAGCAGTTCTCAGCGTGCTCCATGGACCAAAGCTCTGGGACCTCAGATGTCTTCTCCGGTTGAATTTGAAAAAGGCAACCCCTTAACTTCATTTGATACATTTCTCAGATGGTTTTGAGTCACGGCATCTGCTAGCAACATTAGCTTCTGCTCCGGCATTTGTAGGATCTGGTCGTCTTGCTGGAGCAGCAGAGCCCCATTAGAGCCTGGGTTTAAGGCAGGGATGGGCTGTGGGTGAGACCAACGCTTGGCTTGGGCAGTTCCTGTAACTGGCAGTGCCGTTCAGCAAGGAGAGCCAAGCTTGGAGACACGGCTGAGTTTTCCAGGCTGACATTTGGAAAAAGGAGGACAAATGCTTGTAACTGTGATGCTGTGTAGAGAGGAAGGTTGTGCCGCACGGCTCCGGGGAAGAAATACCCTGGCACGGGCACAAACCAGAGCTTCCCAAAAGGGCTCCCTGCACCCATGTAGATGGTGTGCCAGAAACAGCAGAGACTTCGTGAAGGTAGAAGTTATTTCTACTGTGCAAGTTCCTGCAGAGATGAAAGTTACTGAGGAGAAAAATATAGAGGGAAGATACTATGTGATTTGGGGTGGGGAGGGGTGGTGGTAATTTTGCTGCACTTGGAATCTTACAGTCTTACTCTGTTTGACTTCTATTTGACATTTTATTACATAAAATTATTTCTACGTGAATGATTCATAGATTGCAAGAGTTTCGTATAAAGCCAAGCTCAGACAAGATCCTGCAGGAGAATCTCCATTTATTTCTAACTTTGCCAGTACATTTCAGAGTAGTGTATTAGGGAAACTAATGAATGACAGCCATCCTATGGAAAGCACGTAAGAAGCAAGAGACAGCCTTGCAATAGTCCCCACTTATGAACAAACCTTTTTTACAAGTTGTCTCTCTGCAGGCACCCTAGCTTGCTCAGAAAGCCTTTTCTGGTTTGAGCCAGAAAACAGTCTTTACTCATTGCTGTAAATGGACTGGGAGCATTCATTTTCATGTCAGATATGCCTACATACTGTCAGTTGTAACCCCACTCCAGTGTTTCCTAGTGTTAGTTTTTCCCTATGTAAAAGCAGCTCAAAGAAAAACAGATTTCAAAGGCATGTTGCTTGTAAATGCAAAGCAAAACAGAGTTCATCTGTGACAGAGGGGGGAAATACTACTTCTATCAAGTTAGTGTGAGTCAAGCATAAAGCTTGAGTTTGAAACCACAGATTCAATGGAAGGGCTTTCAGAAATAGGTGTACAGGACTTTAAAGGACTGCTGTTTTAATGAAAGGATATAATTCATTATATCCTTTGTATATAAAGATATATAAAGATATGTATATGAGTTTCTATGAAGCCCAGCAAATGGATTCCAGTCCTGAAATTGGAGCTTGTTTCTATTTCAACAGGGAGACCAAACTCCAGAGGTTCAGAGCCTGCCCTTCCTTGCACAGAAATAACTCTGTAGTTAAAGGATTTTCTTCTGATTTAAAGTAGCATAAAACAGAGGAGAATCTTGCTGGCTTTTCTTTAAAAAAAAAAATCTTTTCAAAACGTTTTGAAAGTCATGTTTTAGACTGCCTGGTGCTGTGAGCTTAGCTCAGGAGATCTTTTTCTGATATATCCAGCAGATGATGTGATCATTTAAATTTTTCCTTTCATTTTACTTTCTCTTCATCCTGTTCACGTAAAAAGCAGAAACTGGCTAGTCTTGTTTCATGGTCCAAACAACAGAAGTGTGAAAAATTACAGTAGATTCAAAAAAAATCTGCATTTAAAGTTTGCAGAGTTCTTTAGTAAATCAGCAAGGTTATGTCTGCCAGCTCTTATAGGTCATTATTAAACCACACTTGCTTCTTCATGGAGCATACAGTATGCTTTCTAGCAAAGAGAAAACAACAGTAGAATTGAAAGATGTGGGGTGAAGAATGGTTCTGCCATCTAGTTGTAAGCCATCAGAGGAATATTGCCGCTAAAGCGTAATGATGAAGATGTTCAATAAAGCTGCAGTGTACAAATGTCAACAAAACAGGCTTCTAGGTAAAGAAATGCACTTTATAAAATCTAGGAAGAAATTGCAGCAGTCACCTGGTGTTTTCTGCCTGCAGCTGAACGGGAGTCATTAAAATGCATGATGCGTTTAAGCCAGACCAGGTAATTTTGACAGCACCAGGTTGCAGAGTGATTATACGTATGGCAGGTCTGAAGCAAGCATCACCCCTGGCAGAGGGAGCGGGGAGCAGCTGGGAGCAGTGACTTCCTCACTGCGCCTCTCCGCAGCCAGCATCAGATGTGCCCTTGCAGCTCAGAGCTTTGTAATTGGAAGTTGTTTCTCTGCTGCAGGTATGCAAAGGTCCTGAGGTAAAGCCTTCTGGCTCTCACTGACAACCGGGCAGCAGGTTTTGTTTTCTAATAAACCCATCAGTGAGTGCTGTGCGAGGCCCTTGAGATCTATTTGTCTTTTTTCCCCGATGGTTTTCTGAATGGAAAGTGCTCAGGCATCACTTATCCAGACTTCTGAGTTCCAGTTTGAGGTCGACAAAGGTGAAATTTACTTTGAAAGTGCTTCTAGCTAATGTAAATTCAATTTTGAAGGTAGTTAGATCATCCCAGTGCAACTTACTCAGTAGCATCTGCAGTGGCAGACAGTATCCTGAGAATGAAGGGCATTTTTCAGGTGGCATACTTAATGGACAGAGGAGGAAAACATGGGGAATTACTAAAAGCAGTGCTACACTTTCCAGGGGAAACTGGGAACTCAACTGTTTACCATTACCCTTAATTCATTTTCTTTCAGTTGTTCATGTATTTGAAATCTGTTTCCTCCATCCTTAAGTTTTTAAGTGCACATGGTAACAGTGTTTCTTCTTCAAGCTCCAGCTCCTGGAAGCATATGACTAAGTGAGAATCTTGCTCTTCATTATTTAAATGAAAGGTAAATTTAAAAAAAAAAAAAAAAAAAAAGAAAAAGAAAGATATTCTAGTTTCCATAACTGCAGAATAGAAATCTAACAACTCCTCTCCCAAAAAGCTTAACAAATAACAATTACCCAACTTTTTTGTATTTTGAAAGAAGCAAAGGAAAAAAAAGAAAAAAATCTCAACAGTGCAGCATTTTTATGTGGATTTTGTCTGTATTTTATACCTACACATTAAAACTTGTATATGGTAACCTTGTATACAGCAATTAATGCAGTGTATTAAGAGAGAGTCATCTGCAAGAGTGGTAGAAAAGGGTCTATTAAGAATAACACACAGTGATATATGGGCAGTTGTTGTTGAGGGGTGAGTAGGCAGAGAATATAATTTCTGCTCTACTTAAAACTAAATCTCCCACCTTTTTGACAGGGACCACCTCCTTCTCTCTCTCACACACACAGCAAAACTGAAAGCATAAGAAATACCTTTAGGGGTATACAACACCAATTAATACATGAAATCACATACTCACAAAGCCCAACAGTTGCATATTCCAGTCATTTGATGAAGAATTATATCTTCAGTGCCTTTGTAAAAGGTTAAATTGCTTATCTTGGCCAAAGGACTTGGAACCCTATAACAGTTAAATAATAGACCTTTTCCATCCCTAATTTCAAGGCTTACTCAAATCTTAACTTTGGTCTATATCATAAAGTCAGCAGTTTTCATTGTCAGCTTAGATCAGCTCAGGATTGAACATTGTTTTTAATCATGGAGGTAAAAAGTGTTCTTTTCTACATGTCTGTTTATAGATATCACAAGGCTTTTATGCAAATGTCAAGCTCAATATACATAGAAATGTGATATACAGAAGATAAAAACTGAACTCTTGTGACAGTAAATGCCACACCAGCAAACTTCAGACTGTCCTGAGATGATAGACTTCATTGCTTATCTTAGCCACTGTCAGATTTGACTCTTTGCTGTCCTCCCTTCACGTCTAAATCATCACTGAATCCTGTCATATCTTCCTTTTTAAGCACTCTTCTTGCTACAACTGAATCCCTTAGCTCTCTTCTACTGACGTTTTCTTGCCCCAACAAAAGCAGCTTCATGTGTTCTGATTGCCTCCTTTCTCACCCAGACCCTTCTCTTCCATGCAACAATAAGTGAAAAATCTTCTCTCCCGCTCTTTCGATCTGCAGCGAACCCCATGTCTGCACCTATTCACTTCTGGCCAAGTTGCTTGTTACATTTTTCACAGCAGAAAGTGAACACTACAAAATAATGCCAGGGATGACCATGTGGGAGGGCAATTATACATGTTGGACTTTGCCCTTTAAACTTTCTTTTTTCTGCTTCCAGCTTCTTTCCTCAGTCTTTGTTTCTGCTGCTTGTTTTGTCCCACCAGTGCTCTTTGATAACGTATGTATTACTAGCATGCTGGAACCTGGGCATTATTTGGGGCTTCTGAGCGTTAGTAGAACAGAAAAGCAGCTTAAGCCTTCAATACGCTCTGGGTTTTTCATGCTATTTTCATTTTCTCTTCAGTATTTTCCTGCTTTTCCCCCTCATACCCATTTTTACACTCAAAACCTCCAGTGTCATTTTCAAGAATTTACCTCTGAGTCCTCTTCCATGCTGCCTTAATGCCTGCAGCAATCACTCTTTCTCTGTGTGTATGGCAAACAACTGCTGGTGATGGATTTGGAGCTGCTCTGTAATTATTTATGAAAACTGTGCGCTGTCCTCATTACTCAGATGTTTTCCATGTGACTTTATTTGGCTTAACACAGTAGGAGACTTTGGAAAAGCAGGCAGGAACAGAAAGGATCCCTGGCGAAGACAGTCTTCTTAAAATGGCTGTGTTCATCTGTGTTTCGCAGTGGGACTGATGCCACAGGCTTCAGCACAGCTAGCCAGGGACTCCCGGGACACCCAAGGGAATCACGTGAAGCTACCTACAGGGAAAATTATGATCTTCTGCATTATCACTATGCAGAAAAGAGAACAGCAGGAGAAAGCTTAATGAAATCATTAGCTGTCCTTCCCGCAGACAGCCTATGGACCACTGCAACTGATATGAATCATATTTCCGGGCTAAATGATAACAGATAGTTAAATGACAGCACTTAATTGCTTATGCGATTGCAAGGGTAGCAAGGTTTCATACATCAATGAGATTCTAGTTTTTCTAGGAAAAGACTTAAATAAGAGGGTTTCTTCATATGAAAAGGTAACAATTTTTTAGTACAAGATAATATGATGGTGCAGTTACATTAATTTTTTACACAGTCGAAGGCTAGATGAGAGAGCATGATAGGACTGCATAGAGATGGGCAACAAGGTTTGGTTTGTGGTTTGTTTGTTTTTAAAGGTGGGGGGGAAGCAAAGGAAGGACAAACAAGGTTTTGTCCCTTTTCTGTTTCTTCATGGTAGTTCCTATGAAGGAGCGCATCATCAAAAGCATAAGAGTAACAAAGACTAACAGGGAAACCTGAGAATGTATTAGAATATAGGCAGAAAGAGTTTACTTTGTGGCATTATGAAAATCTGGGAAATTTTAAAATGAAACAATTTAAAAATGTTCACTTGGTCACAGTAAAATAAAATCAAATGTGTTCTCCATCCAGATGGTGAGAAAGCCATTTTGAAAAATCATCTTGATCAAAATCCACCAGCACAATGGGGCTCATCAGACCCTTCCAGAACAAGCAAAGATCCTATAGAAGACATCAACTCTCCAGAACAGTAAGTATACACCATTACATACTGGTACAGGAAGAGGCACCCCTTGCTCTCTCAGGTGTGCATGTGCTTAGGCACACACACTTGCTACTCTTTTACCCATAAATTACATCCTGGACAGCAGCTGCCTTGCTGATAAGACATTAATTTAAATTATTACATTTCATCAAAACCCATATTTCTCTTTCATGAAAGGGGAAGACTTTTACTGTAAACCCTTTCAGCCAGCCCCAGCTACAGAGAGAGCCTGGACCACCAGCAACAGCAGATGTGAATGGCACCTCCTGAAGCACCAGTGGGCAGCAACATTGTACTGTGTTGGCTGCCCGCCACCAGCTCACCATCCCCACCAAATCAGGAGGATAGCAGGGGCACTAGATCCTAAGGTGCCCCAAAGGCAAACTAACACACTTCCTTTCTCTTGTCAGAAACATCCATAAAATGATGTCTAAAGTGTCCGCAGAGAGTTACAGAACAAGCTGTGTCCAACCACCAGTGTATATTAAGGAGAGAAGAGGATGTATATAGGTGCACACATGTGTTACGACTAGTGTCAAAAGTCCAAGTCCTTCCACACACCAGCCAGAGGGGTTCATGCTGTACATAGCCATTTGGTTCTCTTTCAATCTTAAGCTAGCCAAGAAATAAAAACAGTCTGAGGGCTTTTCTACGTTGCCATAGCAGCTGGACTTGAGTTTTGGCATAGGAAAGCATGTATCAAGTAGTTTCCCTTAGAAAAAATGCTGTGGCTACAAGGAGAGGATTGCACAAAGCACTTGCTAAATTCATGGAGGGTTAAAAGTCTTATGGTATCAGCTTTTGCCTCCAGGAACCTATACAATAAACTCAGGTACTACCAGGACAGCAGGGCCTGCCGTAGGCCAAAGCTTAGGGAAGCACCATGCTCCTTTGTCCCTGCATCAGCCATTTCCCCATGGCAGCCCAGATACATGGGCCCCACTTCATCAGGAGCTGAGCTAATAGCTGTCAGGCTCCTGTTTTGCACACAGACAACTTCAAAGCTTATTTAAAAACAGAATAAATTAAACAAATTACTAGTCTGAGTCACATGTTATATCAGTGACAGCAAACCTGATTTCAGATAGCAGTTACTACCTTGTACTACCTGGTGCAGGGAAGCACATGGATTTCTAACTCTGTCCTTGCACATAGAAAAAAAAACAATGCAAACTTGCACAGGAGGTAACACACACACACACATGCACGCACACACACACACACACACACGCATGCACAAAAAAAGCCCCCAGTAGCTGAAATATCTGGTTAACTCACAAAAGCAGTGTGCTCAATGAGAAAGCTCTTGTGACCATGTATGGGGTCAGCAGAGTGCTTTCATGCATAGCTATTAGGGGTCTGTCTTTTTCCAGCATCATTTGTCAGAAATAATGTAGTGTCAATGCAATCTCATCTGCACACGGCCCCCTTACATTAAGAGAGATGCTAAGAAAAACACAGACACTCAGATAATCCAGTTGTCCCAATACAGATTTAATACGGGGGGGGAAAAAGAAAAAGACTTGGTGATAACAAAGCTTCCTCTAGGCTAGTGGTAACTGATGAGAAGACTGAAATGTCTAAAGGTCTTAAAGAGCGGGTCAGTACAAATCTGAAGTCACTGACATTTATGGAAAGCAAGTCCTGCTAAATCAAAACAGTGTCATTCGGCACTTGCACAGCTGTGACTGTGCCAGGTCCAAGGGTCAGTGTTTTCCCTGGGGATGTGTTGGCAGTTTGGGTACCAGAGCCACACCACCCGGACACAGTGGACCTGCCAGAAAGGAGAAGTGTAGCCATCTTCAGGTCTAGGGTTTTTTGATTCCCTCTCTTCAACAAGAGATTTCCTCCTTCCAAACTTTGCGCTCTTTAAGAATATCCTTCTATATGCATGGGCTTTTTTTTCAACTTGTGTGGCAGCACTTCTGGCCTTCCATCGTTATTAAATATATCCTTTTTGTCAAAAAAAAAGGAGTTAAAGACAAGCTGTAGTTTCTGCCTTCTCTTTCTCATTTCACTGCATACATAGGGCATCTGATAGAGAGGTAGTCACACAGTTCACTGAACCTATTTCTTATTCAACACCAATCTCAAGGACATTAGTCTGAAAAAGATTTCCTCTTTTCCACAAACCTATGAAAGGAGGACACTAAGATAATAATTTTCCTGCAGAAATGTAAACTCTTTCATGCTTATAGCAAAAAGAAGCATCCCAGCTTCCTGTTATTGACAGCACTCAGGAGAGCTGACATCTTCCGGTATGAAAGCTCTTGCATAGTGCAGAAAGGAGCTTGATTTGGGATTTTTTTTCATTCTTTCTTACCACTAGTGTTACATTTGACTAACTGCAAATGTGATCCCTTATTCTACAGTTGTGTCCAAAGTGAAGGCACAGCAGTACGCACACACTTCATGCTCAGCAGTGCAGGAAGTTGTTTCATGTTAGTTGATGGGGTGATATTTATATCATCTCCATCAGAATGTGAAAAACCTTTGTTTTGTGCTTGGCTCAGATTTAGAACCCTGCACCTAAGGAAAAATGCAGGCTGTATGAATGTAAAGCAGCTTTAGAGCATGAATACAGATGACTCACAGTTCCCGTTGCCTCTTACTCCCTTTCCTGCTGAGCAAGACCTGGTAGGTTATCCATCATGCAATGTAAAATTTGCCATACCTAGTCAGACCACCAGACACAAGGAACAAAGAGTAAGTGCTGGCTGCTTTCTCTCCTGTTCACACTGGCTACACAGTGTAAATTAACACTTCCTACAATAGGCAAAGCAGTGCTGGTGCACAGGCTCAAGCCCTGCACTTTGGTTTTCTATGGTGCTTATTAGCGTACTCCCTAGCATAGTTGCATCAACTTGTGCTCTCCTGGTTAATGCTCAGGCACAATCTGATATTCAAAAACCCTGTTTGCAGGGAACTTAGCTGCGTGGGTGGAAGCTGTACCGTGCCAGTTCATCTCAGGTCCAGAGAGCAGCCTGAACCAGTTTAGAACAGATATAATAGTTCATCTCCCAGTAGGCTGGGGTGTCTCTCACACAAAGTCAACACTTTCCTGCTGGGCAGTCCTGCTTACTTATCTACAGATCCCATCAGTCAGCTTATCTGCATGATGGCCACATGAATACATTCAATGGGATGCTTTATGTGATCTTCAAAGACATTCTTCTGTGCACCTTCATTCCTGCATGTTGTCCCATCTCATCAGTGACCTACATTCACTGAATTATTTTTTGGCAACATTAAAATTTATACTGTTGTCATTTTAACAGCAACCATATGTAAGTCTTCCAGATCTATGAGTAAAGGTGAGGATAGATTTCTGCAGGACCCTGCTAAAACCTGCCGTTTTGATAGATTATTTCCTATATATGGTCATTTTTGTAACCATCAAAACAGCTAATTGTTGTATAACCCTTATGATAGAAACCACCTTAATTTTTTTCAAGCTTTTAGCAGCATTTAAAAGACAGTCAGATACCCTGCTGGAGCCAGTTATGTCAATTTTAGTAACCAAAAATTCTCATCAAAAAAAGGTGGTTATGACTGGATTATTGCATTAAAGCCATATGCCTCAGCATGAACATGCCTCTGTTATTCAGTTTCTTCACTGACAGTGGTTCATATTAGTCTATCTATGATCCTACTCAAATCTGTCATTAAAATAAGGTGGATTTAGAATCATTAGTTTACTTGTTAGTACATCTTGCTTTATTGTAGTCTTTTAGAACTTCTCCAGCTTCCCAGCATTTGCTAAAAATCAAATTAATGGGCTGAGGAATTGACTGAAATGATCCCTGAATGCTTAGATACAGTTTACACACTCCCACAGCTCTTCAGATGTTTGACTATAGCAGCAGTTGTTTCAGTCCCCCCACTTACCAATGGATCTCATCAGTGGCTTTCTATAGCAGAACCTAAATATTTTTCAAATGCCTCTGCTCCCTTTGTAGCATCATGCATTCCCATGTGTGTACCATTGTGTTCCTATGTGCATTGACATTGGAAGTCAAGTTTTTACTTGATTTTATTTACCCCTCATAAATGGCATTTCTGTACAGAGCTGAAAATATATGCCCTATTCTAACACAGTACCTTGATGAGTGGCTGCTCTGTATGTGGCACCTTTCCATCACCTTCAGCAGCTGCCTATGATTCTGTGATTCTAAAACTGCTAATACTAACCATTCCTTCCCCAACATACTTGACCATATATAAAATTTGACATATCTATATTGTATGGACAACTCGAAACAAATTCATATAGAATCATAGAATGGTTTGGGTTAGAAGGGACCTTTAAAGGTCATCCAGTCCACCCCCCCTGCAATCAGCAGGGACATCTTCGACTACATCAGGTCGATCAAAGCCCCATCCAACCCAGCCTTGAACACAATCACGGGGCATCCACAACTTCTCTGGGCAACCTGTTCCAGGGTCTCACCACCTCATCGTAAAAAATGCCTTCCTTATTTCTACTCTAAATCTACTCTCTTTTAGTTTAAAACCATTACCCCTTGTCCTATCACTACAGGCCCTACTAAAAAGGCTGTCCCCATCTTTCTTCTAAGGCCCCTTTAAGGACGGGAAGACTGCTATAAGGTCTCCCCAGAGCCTTCTTTTCTCCAGGCTGAACAACCCCAACTCTCTTCTCAGCCTGTCTTCATAGGAGAGGTCGTCCATCCCTCTGATCATCTTCATGGCCCTCCTCTGGACCTGCTCCTACAGGTCCGTGTCTTTCCTGTGCTGAGGACCCCAGAGCTGGAGGCAGCACTGCAGGTGGGGTCTCACCAGAGCGGAGCAGAGGGGCAGAATCCCCTCCCTTGACCTGCTGGCCACGCTGCTTTTGATGCAGCCCAGGGTACGGTTGGCCTTCTGGGCTGTGAGCGCACATTGACAGCTCCTGTCCAGCTTTTCATCCACCAGTACCCCCAAGTCAGGGGGGTACTCTCAATCCCTTCATCCCCCAGCCTGTATTGATACCAGGGGTTGCCCCAAAAGCATTGACAAAATGTGCTCGGCATGGGGGAAGGGAAAAACCACTGATATTGGAGAAAAACAAACTACAGCGAGTGAGACAAGGTACAAGATTCACTTTTGCTAAAGGACAAAATAACAGTTCTGTTTGGATTTTGTTACTTTTTTTGTTTTGTTTTGTTTTTCCCCTTAACAGTTTTGCCTAAACTCTTAATTTTGTGTGAGTCTCCAGGCTACAGTCCTCCACCCCAATTCCAGGAACGAAGTTTTCAAGTGAAAGTAAACTTTTAAGTACAGTTAAAGCAAAATTTGCCACCCACTGCAGCCACTGTTGGCATAGCCAAATAAACATGCTTTGTCCATGGTATGGCTAAGACTTAAATGGGTGGAAAAAAAATCCCATTCACTTGATTATGCAACTGGATTCTATTGGAATAGCTTCAAAAGCTCTTTAATGAGAAGTCTGTAACAGTTGAACAAAGTAACCATTTCCACTGGTGGGAAAATAAGCTCAGGCAATTCTGTGTTTGACCCCGCAACGAGAGGCAGAATGACAATCCGCAGCGTCAGGCTCATAAGGATTCAGCACGTGGAAGCAGTGAGCCATGCCACCTCTGCACTCCCTGGGAACGAGGCACGATTTCATTGATAGCACCAGAAAGAGTCAGGCACAGTAGCAAAATAACAATGAATGGATTTTGTGTAGTCCCAGGAATGCATTGCCAGCACTACAATGATCAACACTGTGGATTAATATTGCATCAAACTTTTAAAGGGAGTTTGGGGGAGGGGGGATGATGAGAAAGAGTTTCCCAGCTAGGCAGACTATAACTATTTCCACCGCATCTCTGTATAAACAAGTCTTAGTCTGTAGTGAAAAAACTAAAGAGAAGCAGATCACATTTCTTTGTGTTTGAATTTGAAACCTATACTGCTTGGTCCCTGAGCGGTGCAATGAATGCCTTGGTAGCTGTCTCTGCTTCCTGACACAAAGTGGGAAAAAAAAAAAAGAAACGTTGTTTGAATCAGAAAGGCTGTCCAAAGGCAAGCTTTCAAACATACACTTCTTATAAAGGCCTATCTATACACAGTCATTATATCAGATAACAGGGAAATATAAATTTAAAACTCTATTGTACTGATTCAATGCTTTGTATGGGCATTTTTCTTCTGGAAACAAAAAGCCAGTCTTCGGGTCAGCTCTGTCACTTTGACACCTATCTTCTCTTAAAAAAGTCCCTCTATGTTTCAGGAGCAAATGTCTCCAAATGCAGAAGCAATCCTGCTACGATAACATCTTAATAACTAAAAACCTCCACTGGATTTTTATTTTATATAAGGTGCCAGCATACCCACAGCATGGGGATAGCAGAGCCCATGTCCCATGGCACTGTCCTCTCTACAGAGAGGAGTTAATTGGGCTGTCTGTGAGCACAGTTTACTGTCCTTTTAAAAAAACAACCAAAAAAACCAAATCAAAACAAAGCCCCACCAGTTATGATGATGTGGATCTGCTTGGAAAATTGCATACAGGAAGTTGGGTTCCTAAATACTGAGTTTTGGTGTGGGTGGAAGGTTAGACTGCTTTAGAGTGCCAAATCCTGAGTCCCACAGCACTGACTGTGGGTACTCAACAGCGTTCAGCACCTCAAAAGCACAGACCTAAACTGCAAAGAGGACCTACTTGGAAAAAGCCTTTAGTCCGAATTCCCTCCCTCCATGCACCTGTGTTTGCCTTAGCTGGTTGCAAAAATGCCACCGTTAATTCTAACATCCTTGCACGAAGTGATGCATGGCTTCAAACTCAGCCTGTGACCTCGTGCATGTCCATGCAGCCAGCTAGGGCTCTGCATGCAATAGATCACTTTGCAAGGGGTGGGGAGTTATTAAGCCCTCTGCCCTCATTGCACACTTAACTTTTTACAGTATCAGCAGTCTAACAATTACTCTGAAAGTGCCTGGGAATTTCAGAAGGTTGTGGGATGCTGAGAATGCACCCTTAGATTCCTTTGTCAGGTCCAGCCTGTCAGAAGGATTCCCAAGGGGAAGTAACACCTCGGTGGCATAGCTCAACAGCAGCGAGTGTAACGCTCCTGGCATTAACCCTCTCTATCACGGTGGCAGGCACAGAAAATATCCTTGCAGCAACCTGCAACCATACCAAGCTCATAATGGATTCTATTTTCCTCTTGGCTAATGCTCCTCTCTCTCTGTCTCTCTCGCAGCATACAGCGTCGGCTGTCTTTGCAGCTGCCCATTCTCCATCATGCCTACTTGCCATCCATAGGAGGAGTTGATGCTAGCTGTGCCAGCCCCTGCGTAAGCCCCAGTGCCAGTCCTCGGCACAGACACGTGCCGCCCTCCTTCCGAGTAATGGTTTCGGGGCTGTAGGAAAGGGAGATCAGTGCTTCCCGAACTGCTTTTAAGTACTCAATGACTGGACTAAACATCTGACCTAGAACTCTGCTACAAACATGTAACATTGGCTCTTACTGCGGAGGAACTACTGCTGAGGCCGTCGTCACAGGAGTGCCCGTGTAACTCGTGTGGGAAGGCAAAGGAGAAGGACACAAGGAGTTTGATCTGTAGCCTTATTCATGGAGTTTTTATTTCTTCACGTAGAAGTCACTGAAAAACATTTCTTCCCAAATTTCTACTAGCAACAAGGAGGCTGGGAAATACGGATCTTGCAAAAAAGACACTGGGAAAAAACAACAAAAAACCACTCAAATGTCACTGAGCTTTATGTGGCTGCTGAGAACATGCAATTCTATACTGTATCCATGTAAGGAAAATACAATGGTTGAGCTATACCATATTTATTGAAATAGATACACTCATTTTTACAAGAGTTGTGTTAAATTGCTGGAACCATTCTGCACTGGTTAGTCTTGCCTGTTTTCATTTCAGGGATGATGTTCAATAGGAAAGGAGGGTTATGAGAAATGATTCTTTGGGTGGCATTGAGACTCTGCAGTGCTGTGAGCAGGGTCACCTCTGACTTGCAGCTGTACATGAAACCCAAGCAGAGGCTGAAGCTCCAGCTATGAGTTGTCACCAGCTGGAGAGCTGCTGGTTGGAGGCAGAGCACTTCACCCTTCTCCAGGGATGATGGTAGTGACTGCTGACCATCTGCAGCTTCATTTTAGCAAAGTTTCTGCACCTATTTCAGAATAAACACCACCAACCATAATGTACTAAACTGTCTGGAAAAGTCCTGAGGCTGATAACTCAAGAAGCTGAGGACAGATGGTTAATAAAGTCTTAATGTCACAGGACGGATTGTTTTTCATAGTGTGTTTGAATTATGTCACGCATAATTACAGTAAAATTAATTTAGTGGACTGGGGGGGGAGGGGTTAGGGCACAGCACTTTGCTGCTGCAGGCAAAGCCTGTGGAGCACATAGATGTGAATATACACTATGTTTGCTTTGTACCTGCGTGTGTGACAGTTGTAGCGGATAGTAGAGAGGACAAATCAAATTTACCAATAGAATATTTTACCTGAATCCTAAAAGGACTGTGAAAAAAACAGCGGTTTTTATACTTTAGCTCCATCCCCTGAACCGAAGTAATTGGGAGGAACGATAGTGGCACACTGTCTGGATGAGCTCTGGAGCCAAACCCTCGGGCACAGGTGAGGCACACGTGCAGCTTCTTTTTCCAAGGGACTGGAAATGTGGTATCTTGCTGCCAGGGCTCTTTGCTAAGAGCGGGGGGGGGGGGGAACACATGAAGCACCCACTGGGCTCTCAGTTTTCTTTGACCAATGCTTGTGAACCTCAGACCAAACCTTTGGAATGACGTTTCTACAAAGGTTTATAAATCAGCAATGACTGAAGCACAGCTGAAGAGGTTCATTAGCTGAGGGACTTAACCACAGCTTTGACAAGCTAGCATAAATCTCCATTAAAAATAAAACACACCTCATAGTGGCCAAAACCAACATGAATATGTATCTGAATCTTACAATCAGGAGCATCACAAAATATTTCACTTGGCACATACTGTAAGAGAGGTTATGGAAATACCTGTAGCTTTTAGAACAAAAACATGTAAGTATAAACACAGATAAAATAGAACTCATTACTCTGTTTAAGCACTAAACACTGACGTTGTCACTCAATGTGTATTGACAGTATTCTCTTGCTTTATTAATATCATCAGGGCCTGGTTTATTTTAAAAGGAATGTTAATTTTTAAAAAGAGAAAATTACAATATTGTATATAATGTATACACAAAGATCTCTGTAGAAATATTATTCCAACTTAGCAGGAAAAAAAAAAATTCAGAAGTATCGGACCATTGGAGGTGAGTGTGTGTGTGTGTCTGTAACTTCGTGAATACTGACTGTGTGACGTTTATTAGGTTTAAACCATGCAGTACATTCTTTGTCTCAATGATACTGTAGTTTCTCCCATAACATTTTTTTTTACTTTACTGCAGATAACAAGACCAACCAAGTGAATATAGCTATTTAATGTTTCTGTTCTTTTATACTGCAGCAAAAATGTACTGTAAATTTATGAAGAGGCTGTGCCCCAATGGCATTTTCCAATGATGTTAGTGCACAAATGCTTTAAACTAGACTGGAACTGCCAGGATAAAATGTAAATGAAGAATTTCTTGTATAACCTTATACTGCATGAGATCAATTTTTAATAAATTGTTGCAAATCTGTTTTTATGAATAAAATACATAAAACCTAGCTTTTTGGACTTAGTGCCCTCTTCCCCCGTAGCAAAACCATTTTTAATGTGTAAATGTGTGTGTCTATATATATATAAACATACATATATATAAAAGCCTCCCTAGAGAAGGAGGATTCCTATTACAACACTACATTGTCATAAAAAGTCAAAATACATGTCCTAGTAGTTGAAGGGTTCACATCTAGAGAAAAAAGAGAGAGGAGCTTCTACCCTGAAATACAATTACTGCAGTACTCGTGAGTGAAGTCTAAGCCATTTTTTAAATGGGAAAATAATCAAACATATGCTGAACATTTACATCCAAACCACACTTAATACATGCACTATTCTCTCTTGCACCAGAGTTAGTGCATTTAAAAAAAAAATTTTACTATTTCACGTAAATTATTGAAGCTGAGCCAATCTTCTAGCTCTATAGTAAAATCTCTGCTTCAGCAAATGAGAAGTTTCTGAGAATAATCACTGATTGTTTCAAGAAGGCAAACACTAAACTTCTCCATCCAGTTTCATGCATGTAGTGTGTTTTGTGTCTTAAACCAGGTTCTTCTGCATGGCAGAACAGGAGGCGGGTGAGAGTGTAGTGCAACAAGCCAGCTGGAGGAAAGACCATTTTTAGTCATTTGCTTTGCAACAGGAGCATCCTCAAGCCAGCAATAAATGACATAAAGCCCAAGATGAGGGAATTCAGAGCCACCACAAATGTGTTTTCTCTAGATTTCTGATGCAGCTTAAAAGTCCCACCAAACACATGCAAAAGGGAAAATACCAGTGAGGAATGAACAGCATGGATTGTGGATCTCAATGCAGAATACCAGATGGCAGGCAAAACTCAAACAGATACACCAAAGCTCATTCAGATAAGAAAAAAAAAAAAGTCGAGAACGGCTTTATTTTGAAACCTATATTCAACCAGAAATTGTGGGAGGATGTGAACAACTTAAAGTTACTCAAGAGTAATAGGAAACCAGAACAAAGCAAAACGTTGCTTTAAGAGGTCAAGAAAAAAACAAGAGGGTAATGTGAGGGGAGCAAGTTTACTCTAACTCTTAGTTCACAGTCATAGCAAATACATTTCTTATGAAAACATAAAATTGCTATTGAACTCATGGAAGATTACTAATGTTGCAGCACTTCTTTGAAATAATAAACTTGAGGATGGTAAGGGAAGAGCAAGGGGCACTTTTTCAGTTTTCTCTTTCTTTTAAAAAACTTAAAATCTTTCCTTAAAGGTTTATAATCAAATCTTTTCTGGTCTTTTCAGAATGTGTTTGTTCATTACAAGTCCCAGTACGGCGTGCCTGTTCTCCCAAGACTGGATTAGTGTTTCTGTCCCTTTCTGCTCAGGCTTGCTTAGCTGCTGGAAGCCAGCCCAGCAAGACCTGTCCTAGCACTTCCACGGCACCCTATGGATATCAGCAGGGCTTTACTGTGTGCACATACCACGGCCCAAAGGATGGGCCGGTCTGCCCATTCAGCGAACTGACTCTCCCTGTCACTGACTTGTTTAATAGGGATTTCTGCTCACTGCCTGAGAAGACTGACAGGTTTATTACAGTGGCTTAAGTATAATGATTTTTATCTGCATCCAGTTCTTATATTTACTGACTGCCTTTTCCACCACTTGAGATGGTGAATAGTACTTATGGCCATTTCTTTAATATGCATGAATATTATTCACAAGCGCACTTTCAAGAGCACTCTGCCTCTTGAGCCAATCAGGATTCTGCCAGAGCACTACTGTGCTTATCGCTACTGGCTAAATGACATTGCAGAGGAGCATTAACGGGTCTAGGGCTGCACTGGAAGAGGTGGGGAGGAGATGTCCAGAGCCCTTGCCAGGCTGCTTTAGAGGCTAAATTCAGTAGAGCTCAAATAGATCTGAGGAGAGAAGCAGGAGGTGGCAGTGCCAGCTGTAGGTACCAGCAGCAAGCAGCCTCTGGGCTGGCTCACTAGCAGCAGCATAGCAGAAAGGAGCTCAGATGACCTTGAGCTTCAGGAGAAAGGACAGACATCTTCATGAGTTGGCAAACACAGGCTTTGACTAGAACCGAGGTTTTTTTATCTCCTGACAGGAGGTTATGTGGCAGGAGCCCTGTACCCACACACGTGGGGTGCAACTTAAGCCGAGAAAAGGATCATCAACTACGTTTACAACCTACAGCTGTAACCACTTCAGGGACCACATCACCCACCTACCTACTACTGCAGTCAGCAGTGTGGGATGCCTGCTTGAGCAGGGGAGCTGCCACTGGTACAAAACCACCCCACAGACCTAAAGACGTCCGTTCTAGCAAGTCAGTTTGACTGGAAAACAGTGTGTGTGTGCGTGTGTTGCAGAGAGCACCGGCAGGACACTGGGCAAGCGCAAGCAGCCCAGCGTTAATGGCCTGGAAAACACCATGAGGGCCAAGGCGGATATATCCATGCTACCTCCTGCTATGGGAATTTGTCAAACATCTAAAAGCAAAACCCATTCTAAGGACATACACACACAAGCCCACAAGCCCTCCCCTGCTCAGAATTAATTCTCCTTGGCCCTGGTCCACTCTGCCACACATTGCAAAACCCTGAGCCTGCGCAGCTGAACATCCCCTGTTTGTCCAGGCCTAAGGAAGAAGGAGCACGAAGCAGAAATGAAAAACTGGAAAAGAGCAGGCAGGAAATATGTGTATGGCTTTGTACTCATAAAGTGCTCTGCTGCACTGTTACCCAAGTGGCTCCTACTCTGCCCTGTCTAAGGGTACTCCAGTATTTCCAAACACCAGGGACTCCTCCCACCAGACATAGGGATGGAGACATCTCTTCTAGAGGAGGGAGGAACCTCACATCCTCACGAAATATTCTAGGCAAAATAATAGTCCACATTATTAAGTAGGACATCAACAGGTAACACAAATCAGCACAAGCCTTGTTAGAAGAAAGCATTCCTCTCCAGCATACTGACATCTCTCTTCAGGAAACCTCGTGTTCCTATTACTTTGTACACATCTGTACAACACAGCACTAGCTTCCCCAGAGAATAAAACTGTTCCTCCAACCTGAGAAACCCTTCGCTTTATCCCCCTACTAGAGCTATGTCTGAAGCAGAGAGCCACAGACAAAACAGCAGAGATGATAGTCATCTCTCGAGCGGTTCAGGAGATAAAGGGAGACAGCAGTGCTAGGATCACCTACCCAAGGGTGCTCTGAAGGGCACCTGCAGTTGTAGATGCCACTAAAAGACTTGCTGAGAAAAGTAAATTGCTAGGCATAGATCAGCTTTTTCTCAAGAAAGGTAAAAGGAAGCAAAGTCTTGGTTGCTCATCTTAAAGGCAGTCGCATTTCCAAAGACATTGACTCTCCCCATGATGAATGGCAAGTAGAGAGACACTAACAGTAACAGGGGGAGCAAGGACAGTAGCTTCAAACTAGGGCTGCAGAGGGAGGGTGATGAGATAAAGGTTAAAGACTTTAAGTTAACAATTCCCGCAAGCCCCACAACTCATCCTAACTGTCAACACTGGAAATAGGTCCTCTTCAGTTTGCCTTGGCTCATACTTAGGTCACTGGAAGACACTATTTGAAAACAGAGCTAATGGAAGAAAAGGACAAAAAAATACCAATACCAAAACAACCAACACACACATATGAGAAGATGGCTTGAGAGTCATAAAGATGCAAATGAACAAGGGACTCAGCTGCAGTCGCTTCTGAGGAAGACACATCAATGTCAGCATCAGATACAAGCACCCCTCGCAAAAGATAGTCACTGTCATCCCACAAAGCTAGCTGTACAAATGAAGCTGTTAAAATTGTCAGAACTGAAGCCAACACTATCGCTAACTGCCTTGGTGTTGCTAGTAACTAAAATGGGAACAACTTTCCTCCAAATTTTGACCTCAGCTTCTAGTGGGCACAGAGTTTGACATGCAATTCAATACTTCAATAGCCTAGGCTGTTTCCAGGCTTTCATTATTACTGGAGGCCTGCAGGGGTGTTAAGTTTGCAAATTACCAATCCTTATGAAAATTTTACAGCAACTGGTTCTTACACACACACAGAAGTATGTTTTTTAACTGGACTGCCTTAGTCAGGGTGTGGGGAGAGGGTGTATTTCACTATTCTCCCTATGTATGCACTTTTTAATGTTTTCAGAGGCCTCCACAGAATTTCCCTTGGAAATTATAGACTCTCCAACTTTAAGCTGAAACTACATCCGAAAAGCTGTCATACTGCTGTTGTAATAAGGAATATTTGTCTAATAAGCATCCCTGTTCTCTGAGGACCTTCCAGTCTTCCCGCCCCCACCCCACCCCCACT
>JANZLQ010000050.1:12517547-12538133 GCA_026212715.1 Elanus axillaris | reverse complement strand
TCCCACTAAAGCACTTCATCCTGACCAGCCGGAAAGGGAAACAGGATGAGGCCACTGGTGCTGTCTGTGGTTTTGCAAGTGCTGTGTTTTCTGTCCACACTGATCTGTGCAGCCAGCCATGGGTATACATGTCCTGTGTGCCCGCAGGGCACACCTGCTCAGCCTTGCTGCTGGCTGCAGCAGGGGACATGGAGCTGCAGCAGCCTCGCCTCTGTCTGGCTACCAGATTTCACAGCTCCTAACAATTTCTTCCCCAGCTTGCAGCTGAAGTGTGTAAACAGCCTCCCACATAATTTCCTTAAGGAATGGTTAACAGGACATCTTGCTGCTACCACAGGGTCAGAGTCCTCAGACAGCAGCAACTGCTAGTCCAGCAGGAAGGTCACTCTGCTGCTTGCCTGCCCTGGTAGAAGCAGTGAGACTTGTATGTGTTGTTATTATCTGCTTTCTGAAGCCTGGTGTTCACCTAGATCATTGGCCTCAGCTGCATTGCCCAAAAGGCATGACTCAAGCAATCAGCCATGGTTTATCGTCCTCTTTGTCCTTAACAGCTTAGCTGCTGCCACATGGAGAATTCACATAAGTTATGTTCTTCTGCCCCTTTTCCTCCTCTGCCCCACTAGCCAGCTTCCAGCTTGATTTGTTTTTTCCTCTCCACTGCTGAAGCCTTCTGGCAAATCACTTCAATGAACTCAAGAGATCGCTGTAACACCCAGAGAGCTATGTGCCACCAGGAGCTGCTCACCTCTTCGCTGCCTCTGCCTACCATGCCGGTGGCTGAAGCGCAGACCTCCTAGCTCAGTTGTGAGGCATGGATTCCTGCCTGCTTCCCAGCACCAGGAAAGTTTGGGAAGACATCAGTAAGCAGAGTTAACTTGCCTCAGGACCAGAGACCAGGTGGTCAGATGATGACTACGGCTAGATCTGCCCAGAGAGTTTTAAACTTGTCCTTCCTTGACGCTCAGGACCTTTCCAGCCCCAACACCAAATGCAACAGGTTTCTCTAATGAGTGTGGTCAACCCAGCAAACAAACACATCCCAAAATGCAAGACAGATGGTCATTCCCTGCCTGTCCAAATTTTCACTTAAAGGAGGAAAAAATGAATAGGGTTTTTTTTGTTATTTTTAATAAAATCTAAAGTGATGTCAGTATTATTACCAGAGGCATGTTATAAGGAACCTAAATCTGATCTCATAGTTCTCATTATCTTCTGTTGTCTGGTAGCAATTTTTAGGGTTTTTTTCCAGTCACTAAGGGAATGAGAAAATTGGACCTATTCTGTTTCAGTATACCAATTTGCTGCAAAATGTTGATATTCTTAGACAGCAGATGCTTGGAGTCTTGCCAAATGGGAGAAGAAAATTGACATAGGTTTTCTGTTGTTATTATAAGAGTACTGTGTATTTATAGGTCTATAACATATCCTCACCTCTGTAACAGTCTGTCAGACAGCTGGAAGGTTTCTAAATTATATGAAAATACCAGTTTTAGGTTCTGTCACTACAGATACTTAGAGCGGCCAAATCCAGAGAACAGAGCAGAAGTCTACACCAAAAGGATGAGCCAGATGGGAGGGCTTTTACATGATGGCAGACCCCACCAAACGTTCTGACTGCACAGCAAAAGCTGAATGAATTACTGAAGTAGTTTTTCCTTAGACATCCATTCATGTTGGCTATGGTATATGTGAGCCCAGATGTTTCCTTCTATTGTATTTTAAAAGAACTCTTACCGCAATGGATATAACAGTGTATATGTTTCATTCCTTCAACAGCTGCTGGTGAAGAGTGCAATGGTTCCAGCTACTTTGCTGGGGATAAGAAACAGTCAGGGAAACTAATGAAAGAGAAACACCAAATGCGTGAGGGACTAGGAGGTCCATTAGTGCCTTTTACCCTTTGTTTTCCACAGCATTTCCTCCCCAACCTAACCCATCTTCAAATCAAGAAGTGTTAGCTAGCGGGAGATGCTCAGGTGATGTCTTCACAGCCAACGCTTTCTCTGCATAATTACAACACTGCTGGAGCATACACGCGTGAGGCTGCTCTGGCAGCGCTAGGCATCCTCAAAGAAAGAGGTTGTGTTGGCAGGAAGACAGGTAACCAGGCCTTACAGTTGCTAACACTGTTTTATTGGATTGTGTCTCTGCTGTTACTTCACTGGTGACTCTATAGTAGGTTGCTTGAGCCTTTAGAAAGGTAGCTTTCTGGAGGCAGCAGGCTAGTTTTTGCAAACTTACAGGGGTCTTCTTTGTGTGGGGTACTTTTGAAACCCATGATAAGAAGTGGATTATTCCCCAGTAAAACCATAGACAGAATTAGCAACAAAGAACAGACCACATACCTAGAGAAAATTACTTATTCAGTACAACACAAAAGCTAACAGCTATGAGAAAACCAGTTGAAGGGGCTGGCTGCCCAAAACGTATTTAAGGGATTTCAGTTTTCAAAACCACTTGACCCTTTGAGTAGTCTGTAATCAGACATCCAAACAGAGGTATCTAAAACCCACGACTCATTTCTGAAAACTTAAGGCAGGAGATCTCCCTCTCAAGAAAGAGAGGGTGCGCTGTCTCTACATAGCTTTCTAATTTAGGAAAATATATTCTCTTTATACAAAGATGTTGGCAGTCCTACCTAGCTGTTATCAACTCTGTTTAGACTTTCTAACAAGACACCACATGGCGTCTAACTGCAGAGTTATAGAAAGTTTCTAGCTAAATGGCTTACTGACAAAGTTGTCTGCTTTTAAACTACACATAAAATAAGTATTTAAAAAGTCATCCAAACCTCTGGGCTCAAAGGTAAAATATATTAAAAGAAGAAAATAACCGCGCATATGCTAACATCAACCATCATTAACTATTCACGAACCCCACTAACTCTCACCCATCAGCCTCTCCTGATCTATCCCATTCTTCTCACCCAAGAAATTTTGCAGCAAAATCTTCAGATTCACAAGTACAGTCCCTGTAGAACAGCATAAAAGCTATTTCCAAGGTCAAGGTGTCTTCTGTTGAAAATACCGCGTATCTCCGCTTCCTTCAGCTAAGCTGTGAGATGTCAGCTTCAACGCTTCAGGCAATTGTACTTGTCACCAAATGACTCAAGAGAAGGTTGGCCTTTAAGATATTTGAAAACTTTAACTGCTTTCTGGAGTACTTCAATTTGCAACAACAAGAAATTAACTCAAGGTTGATATGTAATGCAGAACATGGGGTTAATCACAATTTAACTGATGGGCTTGTTCACATGAAAAACAGCACATTTGGAAAAACGAGGTAACTAATGACTTTTAGAAAGACTAAAACTCTTGTATTGGGTACTGGTTGGCAGATACAGGGCTGGTTCAATTTTGAGAGGCCTTCACTGAAAGCTCACACCTAGAAATCTGGAAGGTAAATTGTATTTTCTGGGGCCTCAAGAACAAGCTGAATGCAGAAGTGGTGTTATATAAATGAGCTTTAAACAATCAGAAAGGGAGAACGGGGAAGACAACATGCCAGTATGGAAGACCTGAATCAATCCTAAACCCCAGGGTATTTACATCTTGGAGGACAGCTGTAAGACCCTTGACCATATCTTCTTTCAGCTCTTTTCCTGGTTGTATCACACTCTCACTTTAATGCCCAAGTACAAAGAAATCCACATAAGGGACAAATCAACCTATTGCACAGAGGAAATATTGCCTTTCCCAGCTAGGTAAGGAAGCCTTAATAGAGCTGGTGATCCAGGCTGCTAATTGTGATGACCTGGCTCATCTGTCCATCACTAGCTAGGATTATTTTGGCCACACCTGCTGCTATTATTATGAAATGCATGTTCCACAAATCTTGCACTCCAGTTACTTCTGCTGCTCTGTCTTGCTGGGCCACCACTGACAGCAATCCCAGATCATCCCTTAGATGGGTTGTGCTATGCTCCTTAGGAAAGCCACAAAGACTGAGTGCAAACTCTCTCTTCCTTTTAAAAAAGAAAGATCCCTTGGAGAGACTGCTTTACCTGCAGCTTCTTCTCTCAGACAAGCAGGTTGCTGTTGCTGACTAAAACAGTACTGGACCCTAGCCCACTTCAGGCACACTGGGTAGCCTAAGAAGTGACTTGAACAGGAGTCACAGACCTTTACAGTCTCTAGCCCAAACAGCCCCGAGCCTCTTAGGCAAAGACCCCAGGATAGAGGGGAGAGGTGAATTCCAGAAAGGGTTTGGACTCTGCAAGGAGTGAAAAGGGCTGGGTTACCGCTCATGTGTTCAGCTTTCCCCAGCACCCACATAGCCCTCCCAGCTGTGGGACGACAGCCTACCCAGGTTCAGATTCCCTTCCTCACCAAAGAGAGATCCCACCAAAGCACCTTCTCTCACAAGTGCTTCCCACATGGAAAAGGAGGCCACTTACCACTTAATAGCACAGATACATTCTTCTGCCCATGTATAACACATGGTGAAGCTGTACAGACTAGCCAGGTGTGGTTTCCATCTTCCCCATACAGGACCTCTGGAGTCTCTCTATATCTCTTCCCTTATCTCTCTTTGTCTAACAGAGAAGGATATTTTCTTCTTCCATTACCTCTTTTGCCTGACTGTTGGATTAGACACCAGTTCCCAACCGAATCCCAAACTGGAAGGGGACAGATACATGCTAGGTATCTGAATAAATGAAAATACTCACAAGAACATCTTGATTTTGAGATCTCCATCTCAGAAATAATTTCTTAAAATGGCCTCAGGGTGCCAGCCTGCCACCTGCCTCCCCCAGGACCTGGTCTCTCAGTGGAACAGGGCCAGCACCCCACTCTGTTTCTGTGGGTGGGGGCTGCCACTGCAGCAGCAAAGATTCTGCACCCCCTTCCCCACCAGTCCCCTCAGTACTGGCAGGGCAATAACCCCATCTCCGGTGCAGCCACTGCCACCTTCCCATTGTCTTTCTTTGTCACCATCATGGTCATTGCCACCACCTGTCCCCTCCTTCATCTGTCATTAAGCCACAAACATGGTAAATCAAAGGACTCCAAGGACCTTGCTATAGTCAAACTTGCTCTAGCTGGCACAGAGTGGACATGCTGTCTCTAGTTTCTCTGTCCCACCCCCTAAAAACCAAAAATATATATATATTAAAAAAAAAGGGGGGTTGACAGATGGAGAAAAAGCAGGGTCCTACCCTCACCATGGCTATCCTCCTCCCATTGCTCCTCCACAAGCAAAGAGTAGCCCCATCCGCCTTATTACAGACCCGCCTGCTCCAGCAGGGCCATTTAGAGCCAGTTGCCCAGGACAATGTCCTGATGGCTTTTGAATATCTCCAAGGAGGGAGACTCCACAGCCTCTTTGGGTCCTCCTGTGCCTGCGTTTGACCACCCTCACCATAAAGAGGATGTTTCTGATGTATAAATGGAATTTCCCATATTTCAGTTTGTGCTCATTGTCTCTCACCCTTCCACTGGGAACCACATCCTTCCTCCAGAGATCACGTTGAGTCAAGGCCTCTGCTGTGCCAAGGGTACTTGCTTGGGTCACTGCAGGGGACCATGTCCTGCAAAGTGACACCTGCCCAGGGCCCCCAGCAGACTCTGTTGGCTGCCTCTGTCAGCACCGCTCCTACCGACCCCTGCGTTTTCAGCTTCTCTTAATTAGACAGAAAAAAGCCAGTACACAGCTGCCTCCCCACATCTGTTTTTCCTTTCTCTGGTCTCCTTCCTTGTCCTGTTGCCTGGATTATTCCTGCTCAGTGCCTGTCCCCACTCTGCTATGCCTTCCTCCCCGCACCCTACCGCTCGCACCTCTGCACGGTCTCTTCTCCTTTACTAGCTGCACCCTCGCATCAGCCCCACCACCTCTCACCAACTGCTCAGGGCAACCAGAGGTGAAGTTACCCTTACTCCCAGGCAACCCAGGTCCTCACAAGAGGATTATACTGAGCAGCCCAGCTTTACCCACCTTCAGGGATCTCCGATACCTCTGAGACAGGACTTTGGCACAGTCACACTAACATTTCAGTTTGTCATTTTTACTGCCTGTCCACTGACTTTCTCACTTTTATAGTTCCTATTAGTTTTCCCAGCACAAGTGTCAAATTTAACAGCCTACAGTTTCCCCCTCTCTCCCCGGAAACCTTTTTAAAAAACTGGCATCATACTTGTAACAGGCTTATTATACAGCAAACCAGTTTTAGTGAAGAGGATGTAGATCAGCTTTTGCATCCTTACATTCTCCTTTAGGAGACTTGGGTGAATATCTTCTAGTCCAAGTGATCTGGTAATACTCATTTTGTCTGTTCCTTCCATAATCTCTTCTGCAGTCACTTAAGACTGGGCAACTCAATGCATGACTTCTCTATGATGCACTAATCAAAGATGAACTCTGCTGTCAGGATCCTTTCCCCTGAAACGTCCACCCTTTTCCAGATGGTGGGAATGGGGAGCAAACACTCCGCTCTCTCACACACCCACTCCCTGCCTACTGAAAATGTATTTTTTTTATGCCCACGCTCAGAAGGAAGAAATAGAAGTGCTGCAGTTTCAGTATACTCATTTTGTTGTGAATTTATACAACCTTCTTGCTTTCTGCTTCCCCCCCAAAGGCTCAGAGAGCCAAGCGAGATGCTTTCAGCCGCTGCTGGCAGCTGACCCAGGCGCCGAGGACCGCCGGCATCAGGTACTGCATTTCCCCGCTCCTGCACAGCCCGGACCAACTGGCCGTGGGCTGGTGGTACAGCGCAGTCAAGTACTCCGTACCAAAGAATAAAACTTATCTGTTACGTAAAATACTTGTGATTTCATCTGTCTTGCAGAAGATGCCTTTGTTTAGCTCAGATTCCTGCCCCAGAGGATCACACAAATGAGATGTAAATCCATTCTTGTTCCACCAGCAGCAGAGGTGGATCCTGCCTGCTCTCTCTTTCAGAGGACTGGCTCTCATGTCTTTACACACTGGCATTTTTGAGTGGTTTGTTCCCCCGCCCTCCCATCTCCCTCACGTCACAGTAGCTTACATCTCTCTCCTTCCTTAGAGGGCTGTTACGGTTTTGAAAAGGCCTAGCTCCACTCTGTTGGCTTTGACAGGAGAAAAAGTCTCTCTTCCCAAGCCTCACGCTTACAGGAAAGCCCATGCAGACTTTTTAAATATGTATCATCCCACTGCCTTTTATCCAGGAGGACTGCTGTGGATTTCCATTGCTTCATTATGCAAAAAATATATAATCAAATATTCTGCCAACCAAACTGGCTGTGAAAATGAAATGTTACGAGTGACCCAAATAAAATTTAACTGCTATGTTTCTCATCCGCTTGTAGCAAAGGGAGGGCCATTGCCAGCTCTGATCCCTGATTACAGATTACAGAAGCAAGATTCCCAGTGTACTTCAGCTGTTTATATATTTTTAAAGAAGAACAAAACAATTAGTTTGGTGTAGAGTGCTTCAGATATAGGATTCTAATCTGCATTTCTACAGTCTTTCAGGAAAACACTCATTTCTGTCTAAATGCACATAGGTTTGCCACCGGGATGATAATCCTGATGTGGTTTCACACTGATTGTCAAGGAATTTTACTGTGGCATAGCTGATCAGAGAGGAAGCGGACTCACAGGTGATTCTGTAGCTCTCTGGGTGGTCTGTAAAAGCATCTTGCTTCCTTACTTCTTCAGTTTTAATACAAATGAGAATTGTTACATATAATCCAGCAAAACAAAATAAAGAAGTGAGAATATTAAAAATTGGTTTATGTAGTGTAAGCAGCAAGGTGGTGATGAGACCCCAGAGAAGCTACTGATCGATTTTGTTGCCGGAGAGCAAGACAATTTCATTGCTAAGAAGCACTACTGAGGAGAGGGGAATTGCTAATACCACAGCAGCTCCAAATAGCAACCATACTTTTGCTTAACCGTATGCTTGGGCAACAGCATGGGCAATGAAGCGTAGAGGTACTACTGGTGTCCCCAAGATCAGCTGATGGTTAAACTCAGTACATCCACCTCAACCGTCAGTGACCACTCTCAGGTAAAGGATTTAGATTACCTAGAACAAAATTTTGTCAGGAAAGCCTTGTTTTGGGAAGTGAGGGCTGCAGTTACCAGTCCTAGACCTGATCCCTCACCACACTGCTTCTGCCCTCCTCACCTGGATGAGGAGCCCACGCTTAGCTTCGTGCCAACCTGCTGCGGTCAGATTCAGGTGTTATAAAGCCTCACCTGGAGCAGATTTCTATCAGCTCTGGTCCCACCGCAAGTGGAGGGTTTCGGAGAAGATCACAGCTGGTTCCCCACCAGCCTTGGCCTGCACCACATCTTCCCGCCTCGCGCCGAAGGGCCTGGTGCTGGGCCACTCTCTCTCCTCACCAGCTGTCCCAGCTAGGGCAGGTTTCCTTCCCTTTCTTCTCCCTTCCCTCCCAGACTAGGATCCAGGACAGCTTCTCCTCTCTCTAAACATAAGGGAAAAAGCAAAGACGACCTCTCCCGAGCAGCATAGAAATGCTGCCTATGCTTTTCACCCTGCACTCCCAGGACTTCAGCTTCATGTCTGACATCATTTACTAGGAACTTGGAAGAATGCACCCAATATATCTGTTTAAGCCGAATAAAATCCAGGTACTTGTTTCATCGTCCAAATGGAAATGTTTTTGTACTTTCCTACAAGAGCATTAATTGTTTCATAACCTCAGTATTCAGCTTCTTTCCTCAGTTAGTTGACAGTGTTTCCAGAAATACCCATTCATCTGCTGGTTTTGAAGGACAGCTAAAACACTTGCACAGCAGCAGCAGTCAGGGTGCATCAACTTTTAAGTCAAAAATAGGACACTCTCCTAGCATTAAACTTTGTCACTTAATTTTGCAGTTACACTGATTTATTTTTTTAAAACAGTTTGGGCCACTCTTTTCATACAAGATTGTTTAGAAAGGTACACTATAATGGTTTTCAAATTATTTGTTAATGCGGGCCCATATCAATTTCTGTTATCTTTGCTGTCTCTCCCCTTATATTAGGAAGGGACTTTAAATGACTATCTTAATTCCAGAACAGATAGCAGTGCCAAGATGTATTCCTTCTGCCTACTCCTGCCATTCTCAAAATGACTGAATTGTCCAAATTCATTGCAGCAATTCTTTTCAAAATCCCATTTCACTGTTTCCATTGGGTTTCCTAGATGCACGAGTGACTTTCCAGGCAACACTTACGCACAGAAAACCATTCAGCAGGAACACCCTACACATTCTGTACTCCTAATGAACGCACAGCTTTTTACCTGCCCATTGGTAGCTTTACGCGGTGGATAAACAAGACTTCTTCTTTCAAAGCCTGCAGCAGCCTCCAGAGCCTCCCCAGGAAAGCAACACTCCCACAACCACCCTGCAGCCAGGTAAGCCAACACTGCATAGAAATGCAGGATAATTACAGCTTAATTTCAGCAGCAGGTGCAACTCACTAACCCACAGGCGTTTGCCATCTCCTGGGGAGCAGAGGCAACTCGACTTCACCAAGAGAGACAGAAAGAGAGAGGCCCTGTGGGGAAAGTACTGTGAAAACGTGAGCCTGGGGAAGATGTTGAAGCCACGCTTAGGTTTTGTTGCAGCTACATCTATTCTCTTTCCTCTGTGGTTTGTCTCTCCCCATAGCCAGGGACCCTCAGGCCTGCTGATTTCAGCTTGGTACCTGAATCATCCTCGGGTTTTCTTCACCTAGGCAGGTGGCAGGTGGGCAGGCATATTGCTGGCCAAACATGGACAAGTGGTGGCTGGCATCCTCGCAGCCAGACTCCCGAGCACCCGAGCCAGTTTCCCTTACACACGTTCTGCATTGCAGCTTTACCCTTTCCCTGATCACCCTTGTGCTGCATTGAAATGTCTGGCACACTCCACGTACCCATTCATCCATCGGACACGTACACCTGGCCCTTTCTGGAGTTATCCCACACGTCAAGGACCCCATCAGCAAGTCACGGTGTGCATGCAGCAAGCCACGCTGCCAGCCTGGGCTGTGTCCCTCTGTTTTCATTCATCTGCCGTCATTAGCATTATTCTGCCCATTACAGGAACATGACGTTGTTGCCTATGTTTTTATTATCAGTCTTACATTTCAGTTACTATAAAACCAAGCCAGGCTGGAATATATACTTTTTCACATGGCTGGAAACTGAATGGAGACTAGCTGCTTAACCAGCAAGAAAGCAATTTTATTCTTTCAGGTGCTTTGTCCTTAGCCTAATTACTAAGGTCTGTTTTATATTTTAATTAGTGTTACTTGGTTTGTTCAGGCAGTTTTAACTTGCTTGTTCATCCCTTTGTAGGTAGGAGGTGTCCTTTGTGAATACAATCAATTTTGTTTGTAAGACCAACAGTAAGGAAGTCATAATTTTTAAATAAAGCATCTTGTAATCACTTAGAAAATAAATATATGAAGTGTTTTGAAACTGCAATTACCTAGTCCCTCTACTGAAGCAGAAATCTGATGGAGGAACAGGACATTGTCTGAGGGAAACTGAGGAACAGAAGTTCAGTGACACACTGAAAATTTCTGATAGAAAAAAAGACAAATAAAGCAAAGTTGTGATCTGTATTCAATTCAGCCTATGGGAAGTCTGCATGTATTATCCTCTACATCTCCTTCCCTCCTTAATTATCTTACCAGCTTCAGTGGCTCTCAATCTCAGGGTCACCAAAGCCACTAGCTAGTAACCTGACTGCCAACAGCAACAAAAGACTCAGAATTGCCAATGATTATTGTTTTATCTCCCTTCAATTCACAGCCAGTCCATAGTGAAAAGGCCTTCTTAATGCCTGTCTGATGATATGGAAATTCACACTAGTGAGTGAAAATAGCTGCCCCTCAGAAGGAAGTACAAGCCCAGAGCTACCAGTCCCTTGAGGATCCTCAAACACCAGTGGGAGCAATTTCCTCCTAAGTGCCTGTCCCAGATGTGCACTTATTCCCCATTCTCCATCACCCTTAGGTGATACTTCAGCTTCCTCTGGTGAAGCTGTCTGAAAAATATTTGCTGTGCAGAGATCAAAGAGAAGCAACAATTAAAACTGGGCGAGGGCGTTGCTGAAGTTTAAAGGAGAAGTGCTGGAAGCCATTCAGAGAGAGAAATGTAGAGATGATGGGCATGTCATTTTGCAATACCGGAGCTCTTTCTGATGTGTGATTTCACATGGCTGTAACTGGTGGAAAATTTTCAGAAGACCTTTTCAAAACAAAGTTTCGGAAATACTCCAAACTTCCTTAGGCTCAGCTCAAGCAGCCTTAAGTGGGGGGGAAGAGAAGGGGAAGATTAAAAAAAAAAATGGAACACAGGCCAGTAGCCCTCCCTTTGCTTTCCAGCTTTTCACTACCCACTTGTCAGGTAATAGCAACACTAAGACTGCTGCTATTGCAAGCAGCCAGTTTTCTCTGGGCCCTCCAGATCTGGTTGGGATGACAGCCTTACACAACGAAGCCGCGGGAGCCTGTGAAGAAAACACCCTCAGTGCTGAATTGGCAGCTCGGTGCAGGAGGCAGAGCTGGCAGTGATTTAATATGTCTTCCTTGCACAGGCGCTTCCTCGCTGCAGCCACCGCTGAGGTGCCTGGAAGAAGGGCTGTGAGAGAGAAGTGCACGTGAGAAAGAGGAAGGTTTTGCTATCTGACCAGTACCTAATGCTCCTGCTGAAATATTCAGGGAGAGAAAAGGGTATATTCCTTCAACCACCTCTTCTCTTTTGCGTCCTGAAATTTGATCTCAGTGGTTTTCATGTGTGAGAACCACTAGCTACCGAGTAATGCCTTTAAGATATTTAAGGTCTCATCCTCGTGACACAAACACAAGGAGGACATTGATAGTTTCAAGGTGTTAGGGAGAATGAAGTGGTGGGATTGCTGCGTAGAAATGGTAATGATCTCATTCACAAGAACCGATGAGGGCCAGAGATGTGTCTTTTAATGAAAAAAAAATGTAATACCAACAAATATCTGTAACACGACCCCAAAGAGGCTCTCAGAGAGGCTTTTAAATAATTGAAGAGGGAGTTTAGATGCTGCTGAATGGTGATGCTCTGGCTTTCAGGCTAAGTTTTCTGAAGTTTACTACAAAGACTCCAAAGATGGAGTGCATTCTAGCTTGAAATCAGAGCTGAGCGAGCATCAGGCTGCACTGGGATCAAAGTTTGTTAATATTTTAATGTTTCTAACATGTTGAAGAATGCATGAAAACTAAGCCTTGGGGACCATCCTGCGTAATTTATGTAGTGAGTCATTACCAGAAATCAAGGCTGTAGTTCTGCCTTCCTGATAGCAGATTAAATTCTGGCTGTTATCAATAGTCTAATACTGATCTCTAAAACAACCTCTTCTTCCCCTTCCATATTTTAACAAAGAAAATAGAGAATTAACCTGGTTCAGGACAATAAAAGGCGATCAGGAAAAGATGTTGGAGCTGACTGTCATCAGCTATACCACTTCTCAGGCTAGTACAGAGGCAAATCAGATCAGCTTTTGGCAAACAAAACAGTCATGCTGCTGCTGGAATAATTGCATGCATTGTCAGAAATGCACGTAAAGGCTCTTCAAACATTCTGTCTACCTAAAGTCAACTCTGGCCTACTTAAAATAGATGTCTAGAGAGCAAACATGATCTTGTAAAAAGCAGCACTGTGAGGCATGAATGGGTAACAGTGATCACAAAAAAGCTGGTATTAGTGTACATGTGAAGGACTCAACCATAGGACAAGCAGTAGCAGGCTGGCTGCCCAACAGCAGGATATGCAGGTGGATTAGGGAAAAGAGAGACCACTCAGGGATCTTCTTTGCCCCTTTGCCCACAAAAAACCAGCTCCACGGGCAGAGGTGTTAGGATAGGAATCTTCCCAGTGAGAGGGTGATATAGCACAAATTTCTCCTCTATGTAGGAAAAAAGATTTGTCAGCCTTAGCCGGCAAGCCTTAGCTCTGCAGTGAGCAGAATGAAGGAGTCCAAATCTCCAGACAGCTTTGGACACTGAGAACCACTGTGTCATCCATGACATATTTTGGCTCCCTTGCTGTCCCCACTGCCTCTTGTAATTCCATTTTGCTCAGAGCAAAATGCCAAGGTGAAACCCAGGACAACTCATTTGTGGCCACTCAAATAGTAAGACAGTTGATGAGAAGGACTGTACCTGTCTTCCTGACAACAAACTTGCTGAAAGTCAGAGTTGTCTTGGGATGTGTCCCCCACTGAAGGAAGTCCATATGGATCACACTGCATTGCAATTGCTACTTCTTTTGCCCTCCCAAAACATAATCCTGGGCATTAGGGGAAGATCTGCTGTGCAGAGGGCATTTGGATTCAGTTCCAGTTTCTGGTCTCCAAAAGCAATGAGCTGTCTCATCCCTGCCACAGCTGCTGCCCCATTTATAGTGGGTGGGATAGAAGTGGAAGTACTGGGTTTCCATGGTTAGGGTGGGACCTTGTCACTTGTTGAAGTGACTTGAATGCAAGCGAAGACTATGAGTTTGGCTTGGTCACCAGCCCCAGAACCATCTCATTTGTACGGCTGCTGCTGGCCAAGCTATAAATTGAATTCAGCTATTTTAGGTGAGCTTGAAGCCTCAAAGAAGAAAAAGGGAAAGCAGATTAATGTTTTCCTATATCTGATAAAGCATCAGACCTCAATATATCAGGCAGTCTTTTAACATGACAAATAAAGAAGCAAAAATTGTACAGTTCTAAGTATACCAGTATGACTGGCTTTTACCTCATTATAAAAGACTATATAGAGTGATACAAGTTTTCACCCTAATTTGAAGCGACAAAAGAATTTGATTATTTTGTTACATCTTTGCTCATCCCATCACAACATGATTCCCCAGAAGGTTTCATAAAGAATGATGCATTTTTCTGTCTGTGTCATGAAAGACTATCCCATCTCAGAGGTGTTGCAACATGACATTGCTTCGGTGTTTGTAAAGCCAAGGGCTTTAGGAAACAGAATGACACTGTGTAGGGGCCAACTAATCCTGTGGCAACCTGGAGAGTGCTACTGCCTGAAGCTCTTAAAGAAGCACCAATCATTGATCTGGGCCCGCAGTGGATCTCCCAAAATAGCCTGGTACTGACTATCCTACTGGAAAAGAGAACAGCACAGCCAAAACCCTGCAAGCATCTGGCACCAACATGCCTCCACATGTCGTGAATGCCTGCTAGCAAAGCTTCATATGGCCATTATCCTATGAAAGGTTCATTTGCATATCTGTGCCACTTGGGAAGTGAATATTGTTTATATTATCCAACAGCTGATGACAAAAAAGAGAATGTCTGCCTGGGACACGGTGTGCTTTCTGAAGCCGAGGTGAATTGGTTGTCTACAGACACACTGCCATGAGACATGTCAAACTGCTTTGAGATTTGAACATGGGAATGGCATCACAGTCAAAGTTGTAACTCTGGCCAGTTTCAGATGCCACCCTGTTGACAAAATATCGCACATGCCTAAAAAAATCATTTCCACCAGGCTGCAGTACAAGGTGGGAAGATGCCTGTAAGAAAAAGACCCCAAAGAACAACCCCAAGGGCCTGCAGCCCAGCTGCAGGAAGACTAGGCTTGTCACCACCACTAGCTGAGGGGATGGTGCAGAATATGAATCTCAGATCCAAAAGCACGTCAGTCTCCACATTGACCTCTGAGCCTGCCGCACCAGCACCACTGTCAAGAGCTACTCCTACCGCATGGTAAACTACGTCCCTGTGACTCAGACAGTGCATATGGCACCTTTAGAAGAACACAGGGATACGAGAGCTTCTTCAAAAGCATATGTTCACCTTTCTCCCACACCTACACAGAAGCGCAAGGTGCAGAACAGGCTCCACACACACATCATCGTCATCGCCAGAGTACAGTCTGCTCCCAGGCAGGGCAGGGGTTTTTGCAACCACTGAGCTCTTAGGCAAATCTCAAAACTCTATAAGGTCTTAATTTGTTGTGCTTCTGCCTCACTGAAGCTGTGCTTGGACTGGAATCAGGCATTTTTGCCTAGTTTGGGCTGGCTCTTTGCCTGTGTCTGAGACACCTGTTCTCACCCTCAATCAAACAGCCATTGTGGGAGGAGGGGATAG
Source organism: Elanus axillaris (assembly GCA_026212715.1). NCBI lineage: Eukaryota > Metazoa > Chordata > Aves > Accipitriformes > Accipitridae > Elanus > Elanus axillaris. The sequence continues at coordinate 12,523,076 of JANZLQ010000050.1, read as the reverse complement.
GAACAACTCTGGGCAAAGTTTTTCTAACAATTGTTTCCTCTTAGAGGCATATCAAAACCAAACTTTCATTTGCTTCCTCAAGACACGTGGACACAAGCGGCTACTGCCTTTTACATGACCTCTTATTGGTTAGTAGACCACATTTTGGTATCTTATAGATGACCAGTCAACCCCACCACCACTGTAACAGAACAAGTCTCTAAGACCAACAGCACAATCATGCAAGGCCTTCCTTGCTTTTGGAGAACCTTTTTTAGCCACGTTATAGTGAGTGAGTTGTGGAGGAGCAATGAAATGTTTCAAACTTCATTTACTTTTTAAAAGATCTTACTGATTAACAAAGTGCTGCCACAGAAAAAATCCCCACAAGTCACTGCTCAGTAATTCAGCAGGGTACAATAATTCCCTCCTATGTTATGCAAAAGGACAAGCTGAACAGCTACAGCACTTTCCTCTGGACTTAAAAGAATCCATGATTTGTTTGTTTTTAAATCTGTAGAATCCTATGGAGACTCTTTCCTCTCTGCTAATTTTACTGGCAAGGTCAACTGGAAAAGTTTCCGGCATCTACCACATCTGTTGGGAGGCTTTCCACACAGCGTGAAAAGCCCTCTCCTGACATGGCTGGAAAGGCTCTCACCAAATCACAGAAGTCACTCACCAGCCTCCTCTATTTTTACTGAGTCAATAAAGGAAATTCTTACCACCATGATTGACTGATTCTTTGATGGAGCTGCAAAGACGCAGGAGGCATAATGTCAGCTGCTGCGCAGACATCTCAAACGTCTCAAATGCTGCCAGTACCTTCAGTCTTGGGTTGCAGCTACCCTGTTATTTTAGTATTAGGTTTATCCTTTAACAGCAAGCACTAATCGTTCCACACAGCGCGGCAATTCTGAGGCCTCTGCAACCTGTCACTGCAGACCAGAATGATATTAGAAAAATCAGTTTATGACTTAAATGAGGAAAGAACAAAACAGTCCAAAGACAAGAAGCTACACTCTGTCACATATACCCAAAAGATTGCATCACATGCTTTAAATGTTTCAAATAATAAAGTTTTTATTTGTTTCAAAACAAAAAAGAAAATTATTTGCCAGTACTTTAAATGAACAGCTTGGTTGACTAGGCACTCCCTGACAAATATTAATAAATGAAAAGGTGAAAAAAGAGTAATAAATACTTCTTTATTAGTAGAAATATTGTAATGTTGGGGAAGAGGCAATAAGCTCAATGAAACAAAGAGTACAGCTCCCATGGAAGGGACACTTAATTACAGCAGGACTCTTCAGACTGGAAAAGAAATCCATGGGTGGGGAATACACTAGAGGTCTATAAAATCAGGAATGACAAGGAGACAGTGGAAAACAACTAATTCTTTTCTTTTCTAATACAATAACAAGAAGGGAGTAAATGTTCAAAACAAGAGATGCGTCTTCTTACTGGCACAGACCTAACCTGGGGAATTCTTTCCCACTAATCACTGGGTGAATTATGGGTTTGCATGGGTTCAAAAAGCAATTCGACAAACCCGTGGAAGGAAAAGGAAATTCATCAATAGCCGATAGGCACAAGGATGCTTCCTCTGGTTGATGTTCCTGAAAGATAAGTCACTGGGATCTGGGAGAGCTTCACCGTACAATCCAATATGGTCGCTCTTCATTTGCAAATCACGGCTGCCTTGAGGAAGTGCATGGGACTTCATGAGCTTAAACCCTTCCTGGGCTGTCCACACAGTTAGGCAATCTTTCAGAATACAATACACAGACAGGAAAACAAGTCCCATTTTACACTTCAACAAGGTTAAGTAAGAAAAATACTTTTTTTTTTATATCCTCTTCAGATTGAGATGTTGGGACGAGGGACAATGTATATAACAGACAATAAGACCCTGTGTGATTAGGAGGTGCTCATCATTTTCTGAAGTTGTACAGTCTCCCAGCTGCAGGACCAAAACAGAAGAAAGTATGCTTTCAAAATCAGCATTCATGATGAGAAATGTTTATCACTGAAACACTGCATTTAAACAAATCAGAGGAGACCAAATACCTGCATTTGAATATATTTGTAATTTATTTTGATTTTTCGGGTATACATGGCAGGTGCTGGAGACAGGCACTTATCCTTTTTCTTACATTGCCACCTGGTGGTCCTAGGCATATGGAAGCAACAAACTCCAATTTTTCGGTTAAATGACCACACAGTTTAGGCATTTAAAACAGCACCCAGTTCTTTTCCTCTGAGATAGAAAATAAGTACTTTTTAATATAGCATTTGTAGGGGTGAGGGGATATTTGGATTTAACACCAATATGTGTGGTGTAGTCAGCTCTTGATTATCTAAATAAATGGCTGCACTGGCCACCCCAGGTCACAGGGAAGCAGTTACTATGGATTGGAGCTCTGCTGTGGGCTCTGGACACCCACTTGGGCTGGGTGCCGTGCTCCCTGTGGGCGCTCAGATAAAGGCAGGAGACAAGCAGAGCTTCCAGCCACAACCAAACCATCACCTCTTTCTTCTGCCCTTTCCACTTTGTCACAGGTGCAAGGACACTTAACTAGTATGAAGGGGGCTCTTTTGTTCCCAGAAACAGTGCTGCCACATGGTCAGAGTGGTGTCCGACTTCACATCTTGCGGAGGCATCGGAGTACACTGCACAGTGGGTACAGGGAAGACGCCAGCCCTGCAGACACACATGTTAAAATCTGCAGCTCTCGGTCTCAGGTTTGCATCGACACACACGGTCAAGCGCATGCAAAAGAATATCGTAGGAAAGGGACATGATAAGGCTAGTTTAAAGAAGAAAGCATTACAAACTTGGACTTCACAGGGCAGGAAACGGTACAATAGACTTTAGACTGCTCTACTGTAACAAGACCATGTGTACTGGTCCAGTTTTGGGTCCCTCAATTGGAGCGAGTGCAGCAGAGGGCCAGCATGGAGGCGAGGGAGCTGGGGCGGTTGCCCTGTGAGGGGAGGCAGAGGGAGGGGGCTGGTTCAGCCTGGGGAAAGGATGGCTTTGGGGGAAGCTGGTAGCAGCCTTCTGATGCCTAAGAGGAGGCTGTGAAGAAGATGGAGCCCAGTTCTTCACTGTGGTGAGTTGCAGGAAGATGAGAGGGCGTAAGCTGAAACAAGAGAGGTTCAGAGCTGATATAAGAAGAAATTATTTCACCACAAAGACAGTCAGCAGTGAAACAGGTTGCTCAGAGAGGCTGCGCAGCCTCCATCCTTTGAGATTTTCAAGACCAGCCTGGAGGAAGTTCTGAGCAGCCTGGTCTGATCTCATAGCTGACCCTGCCTGGAGCAGAAGTTTGGACTAGGGACTTCCTGAGCTCCCTTCCAATTTTAATAATCTCATGCTCCTATTGCTCTGTGAACTACAATCTGTTTTTATTTCAGTTAACAAAAGCTCTGTGCTAACAATTTGCAGTAGTACTAACCTACAGAAATGCGCTCTTGAGCAATTAATGGGAATTGCAGAATTTCACATCCCAGACATAACTCCCGTTTTGAGCTACAATAATACTTTTTATGTGACAAAACATACCCAAATTCTTTTTGATGGGTAGAAAAAGTTGAAGCTGTCCCTTGCCTAGTAGTAGTTAACCAAAACCAGCATTTACACCTTTTTATTGGCTTTACCAGTCTACATTTTGTGTACCCATAACTATAGGGGCGGTCTGCCAGCCTGAATCAATGCTCACTAGCTGTGGAGAGGCTCCCACCTCAACTAATCCCAACGGGCTTAGTGAACTGGAACTGTTACTGAACATTTGCAATACAGAGAGACTGTATGCACAGAACGAAGAAGCAGAGGTTTGCCCAAAGCACCTGTGGTAGGGTCCTACATCACACCTTTAACACCCATGTAGGTCAGACAGACCCACCCTGAAGATCTATGCAAAGCAACCTACAGGCATCTTGGGTGCCTCCTTGCACTGCAGCTTTTTCAACCTCCCTGTCTGAACATCTTCTGCAGAGAAAGAGAAACATGTGGCGTAGCTTGGTGCTCCCTGCAGACAGCGGTGAAGACTTGTAGCAGAGAATCAATAGGCAACTGCCCCATGTAGGACTGCCTGCCATGTCAAAGCAAAGAGCTTAAACAGCAGAAAGCTCCTATGCTCTAAAAAGTGTGTCTGTGGAGTACAGACATTCTCTCAGAGAGGTACATCTTTATATGAAAACTCCTAGGATGGAGACTCTCCAAGATTATGGAACAGAAAGGCAAACATAACGATTGCTTTATCTTGAAAAGCACTAGGAGAGCTTCCCTTGGGGAGACTGCAGTCAATTCATTTTTGTAGAGGAGAAAAATTCCCCCCAGCGGCAGGTAGGCAACTTATACTTCAGCAAGTAAGGGAGGGTATGCTGCTCACACATACGCCAGTAATCTGCTGTCAGGGGAAAAGGAGGTAATGAGACTGGACAGCCTGTGTAAATACCAAAAGCCCAGAACCCAGCAAAGAAAGAATCAGACACAGAGACATAGAAGGCAGAAGAGAAAATACCAAGAGGATGTTACACTCAATGCGTATAAACTCTCTTAGGATCATGTATTAAAAAGCACAGGATTATCTTACAATAGGAAGAGGAAAAAAAGGATGTTGAGAAAATAAGGATTGATTATGTGATGATTTAGGGGCCTGCAAGAATGGAGAAGGGACTAAGAAGGCAAAACGCCTTCTTAGAAGAAGGGTGGGTGAGTAAAGAGAAAAAAAGCTTAGAAAACACCCACAAGATCAGGTATCCTGGCTTGCACAAGCTCTTGATTCAAGGGGAAACAGCTCCTCTGCAGTAAAAAATCTGGTTGCTGCATCCCTTGTTATTTCAGTTGGGATCAGCTGGAGTCTATCTATGTAAGGGTGACACTACCGTAACATGGCAATTACCTCGGGCATAACGCCTCCTCTCCTTTCATCTGTACAGCAGTACTGTTGGCTGAATCTCACAAACACCAATTACATGGAGCAGCTCTCTCGGAGGACATCAAGTCCAGGGCATGGCTGGTTGGTACAGGTACCCCAGGGTACTGGAGCTAGCCCCGTTATTATGGTACAGCACTGGGCTTTGTCATATGGTCTACCCTAAAATCCCTCCACAAAGAGTGAGGGATCATTTTTAGTTTTATTACTGCATTACAGTGTAGATGAGTTACTGCAGAAAATAAATGATGCTAGCAAAGTTTGAAAATGCCACTGAACACAAACTACTTGAATACAGTCACCAGAGCTAGGTACACAAGGCAAGAGCAGGAGCTGTGCTTGAGTGCGAGTATGGCAAAGGGAGCCCATAGCCTTCAAGGCTTTCTACCAGTGTTACCGATTTGCCATTAGTTAGAAGTGATTTTGATTCTAATATGAATATGGAATTATGGGAAATATTTTAGTAGACTGTATATCTAACACATTTAATCAACAACCAGCAGCTGCTGTGAAATCCTTTGTACAGCCCTGTGTCAGGACCAAAAGAATTGGTCACAATCAGTGAGTAGGAACATTTAGAACTTTAGATAACAGGCTTAAGATTTAA
>JANZLQ010000050.1:12482997-12517447 GCA_026212715.1 Elanus axillaris | reverse complement strand
CATATGTTAATAGTTTCCTGGAAAACTAATGGATATGTATGACATTTCTCGGAAATTTAATGAATATGTATAACAGGGGTGTATTTAACCTGCATAGTTAGGCTGGCCAGGTGCACACGCTGGGTGGAGTGATCCCCCGTGTGCCCAGCGCTGCAATAAAGGAGCGCCTGCTTCTTAACTGCTCATTGCTGTTAAGGAGTTTTATTCCGGATTTCGGTAACACCAGAAACTGCAGAAGCAGGATAAGGGGGATCTGGTGGTTGGCACAGGTGGAAAGGCAGCCCCTGGCTGGGGAAGAGGAGTGTCTGAAGGAAGGTCCCGCAACTGTACACGGATGTGCTGGTACACAGGGCAAAAGTGGGAATGGTTGGAGGGTCGAGGGCTGGGAAGACATGGGGTAAAGATGCTGCCCTGCCACCTCAGAACTACCACTGCACATTCTGGTAAAGTACTGCTGGTACTACTAGCTAGCATTGCTAAACTGTGCTCAACAACTCCCACCTCCAACAGCTTCCTAATGCACTAAAGGCAAATTCTGATTTCTGTACTGTCAGAGATTTTGTCTCATCCTTTGTACAGCTCCAGATGCTCCTTAAAACAGAGCAAGCAATATTTTTGCTGCCCATTTCAGTTATTTTAAAGTTTCCTTATTTGCAACAGCCACTTCTTTAAAGTGAGATTCTAGTCTAAATGAGGACACAGCTGTTTCCTCCTCTTCCCTCATCTTCCCAAGAGCTGCAATCGGCAGTGAGCCTCGGAGCATTCTCATTTCTTCCCGTTAAATATTTGGGAAAAAAGAGATTACTCAGAGTTGCCAAAGTGATGCTTTTGTTTCAATAGCTGAGAGCTCAATAACTGACTTCCTTGAAATTTTCACCAGCTTCTAGTTACTTCTGAAGTCCCAGCCCGCAAGACAGATGACAGCAGAAGAATATACTATTATTTTTTTAAGGCTTAGCGTGACATGGAACCTGTTCCTTCTTTCCCATTTCATAACGGAAAAAAATGGGCACAATCGATAGCTCACTGCCAGCAGCAGTGTTTAGAAAGCCTGCCATGTGAAGCCTGGGCAGGTGTTCCTAGAGCTGAATGTCAGCATCTCTCATCTTCTCAGTTTACACAAGCAGCTCGTTTTGTCCTCCAGAGCCAAGTGGACTCCACAGCATCCTCACCTCTTAAGTCACTGTTAGCACACCTTTTTGGTCTGACACAGACTTGAGGATGCCTACCTACATCCTGGCCTGACAGATCGAAGATGGCTTCAGATAATCTAAATAACCATTTGACTTTAGTTATAGATCTCAGATTATAAACAAGACCCACACCATTTCTTGCTTGCTTTTCCACATATGTTTCTACTGTAAGACAAGACAATCCTACTCCCTTAAGTCTGACTACATAAAACAATTTGTTCATGTCCTTGGCCATGAAGTCTCCTCAGAACAAGCATAAAGGCATTAAAATATTTTTGATAGTGTGCATCCAAAATATTGGTGGGATGGCTTTACCTCAAATATATCAAAAGGTATTAGAATATTCTTTGCAAAACTTTACCCCACCAATTTTTTTCAACTCCATTCTCCATGGCACTAAACAATGAGCAGAGAATTTCAGAGCACCACGTACATTGCCAACAGTTCATTTCTTAAAGCATTATTTCAGACTAGTCCAAAAGACTAAAGTTTATTACACTTTCTTCTAGTGCATTTTTGATAATCAGTAAAAAAATAATTTTCAGTTATTTATTTGACTAGTGTCAAGTCTTTGATGTTTTGATCTTTAATTAATTCTAGAGTTTCACCTTCAGTACCAGAAGATGTATAAGGCCCCTTACATGTTCACTAAAACAAAGGAAAAAGCCTCAGAGAAACCACAAATTGTTTTCTCCTTTTGTCTATCCTGTATACTAGCTCTTTAATTTGTAAGCTTAAAGAAGTGGGGTTTTTGTCCACATAAAGATGCCAGAATTGAGATTTGTCCCTGCAGAACCTGAGGCTCTCCTTCTTAATGGGGCATTTTCTAGGGGGTCTTTAATGGGACACTTTGGAGAGGCTAATGGCACCAGCTTATTTACATTGCCTTTGAATCAGGTAGGGGGAGATAAAGCAGCAACATAACTTTTCAATGAAAATCTGAGTGGAAATAAACACTATGGTGTGTAGTATTTGAAAGCAGATGCCACTGAGATTCAGACTGGGATGATTACAGGCTTTTGAAATATATTTATGGCTACAGTTGATGCAGAAAGATGCAACAGCTTGTATTTTAAAATGAAAAAAGAAAAAAAATTTGGAGACTTACCCACCAACTGCAATGTAGGAAGCCTGGAATTGAGATTTTGGGATAAAACCTGATACTACTGTTGTGATATTTTCCAAGAGCAACCATATGGACAAAACAATAAACTGGTTTTAAAGATGGATGTTCTGTATTGTTTTTCTTTTGGTACCATGCAAGCTTTACATCTACTGGTAAAGGCCATCATTAAAAAAAAAAAGACAATTAAAGCATTAATTGCATAAGAGCAAAATATGAGGTGAGTGTTGGCATTTTGTCAGAGCTTTAGTTACATATTTGTAAATTGGGGTTTTTACCCTCATCTCTTAAGAGTACACCAATTTTGTCTCTTGGTTTACATACCTGGGCACACATCCTTACATGTTATTTTAATCAACTGGATCATTTCATCCCAAGTCTCTCTGAAAGGTAGAATGTTCAAAAGTAAATATCCACAGATTTTATAGGCTTGAAATAGAAGAAAAAGAATTCCATCAGTGTCTAGACAAGAAACTGCACCTTGAGCTCACGCTGGAGACAAAAATCCGCACATAAAAGCGGTAATCGCAGGAAAACTAATGTAAACTCACAATCTGCAAAGGGGCCATATCTGTGGGAAACAAGGCCTCATCTGTGTCAGTGCTTATGGCAACATTCGATTAAATACATGCTATTATTTAGTGGTACAGTACACGAGCGCATATGTCAATCAGCCCATGGTACTTCAGAAGGTAGCACTTTGAGGGCTGCAGAGGTGCTAAGCAGCTTAGCTCTCCAAACCCGCATAGACATAGTTCTGTGCATTTTGGATGCAAAGGTTGGTTAAAAAAAACCCTCGACAGTGAAGTGTAAATAGTGCTACAGAGAGCCTCAGTTTATAGGGGATGCTCTATCAGCTTTGTATCCTGCTAATTCACAGAGGTTTAAAATAAGCATGCTGCCCTTGTCCAAACTGGTAACAGAAATTAAGACAGAAACTCAGAAATATGTAATACTACCAGAGTTAGAAAATTCATGCAGAGCATTAGGCTGCTACAGGTGGGTTCATTTTGATGTGTACCGTTTGCCTCTGGGCTTTCATCATTTGAATGCTGTCCTTACACGTTACCTTAGGACTGGCAGGACAGCGTAGTGTAAAGCTGGGACCATTGTGATTCCCGACAGCAAGTTTTTACCCCTGACCACTGGACACGATTGTCCATCACATTGTTAAAGGAAAACAAATGCAGTATCAGAGGCTGTGTTGTGAAAAGTGGGGGCTTCCTAAGACTGGAGTCAGCAGAGCTTATTTGATAGTCTTGAAGATAAAAGGGAAGAAATAAGTAAGATTATCCTTACCTCAACTTTGTTTTTATTGTGCAACATTGAACTATCTGCTATAAAGAGGATAACACAACCAACTTGTGAAGTATAGAGGCTAACTCCATCTTCCAAAACACACCTGAGTGCAATTACTTTTCATTTAAGTGAAGCCATGAAAAACAATCACATTTTGGGGGTTGGTGGAGCAGAAAGTATGGGTAGGAATGGAAAGAAGCATGGCACTTCTCAAGAGAGAACAGAAATTACAGACCACCAAGGAAGCATAGAAGAAAAATGTAAAAATAAAAATGGATACTTAGAGAAGTTAGACATCTTGGTAGGTAAATGGGACTATGGTCAGGTCAGTCAGGTAAATATGACTGAAGCCATAATTTTTAAGTTTTTTCAAATGTGTGAAATAGTATATGAACGTATGCACTATTTTTAATGAACTAAATACAGTCTCTCTTAGTAATACAAGAAAAGCACATGGAAGAAAATGAAAGTGTTAGCCATTCAGTAGACAAAACCAACAGTAGATTCTTTCGAATAAAAACCTAATTAAGACAGTTTTGGGGAAAAAAAAACAAAAAGGAAATATAGCAAGGCAGCATTTGATTCCAGCAGTATTTATGAAACCAATAAAACAAGAATAACGAAGTAGAATGAATATAGTAAATATCTGGAAAATGCCTGCTTTTCTCCATTTTCTAAAACAAAGAAACCAAACAAAAGAGAAAACAAATTTTCTAGGGACTCTTATAATAACCTCAAAGGGTACTATTTTGCTGTTTAAAGAACTCCGTTCTTCATTAGGCAGCCAATGCTACACCCCAAATGATTGCTGTAATTACACTGATTTTTCCTTGGTATCACACCTACATTGATCCAAATAATTTCTTGATATTAGATGAGATAATGAAATCAGTATCTGACTTGTTACCCCAAAGCTGACTTACACGCTGGTTTGAATAGACTTTAGTGGATTCACCAAGAAGATAAAGGTGTGTGTAAAAGTCACGACCACTAAATGCACAGCAAAGTGATACGTGAACAAAGTTAACATCATAAAAAATGAGTGAAAATAAAAAGTCTCTATTACAACAGTTTAGACTTGGGAGATCAACAGATTAAGCTGATGTATTTTAAGTGGGAACAATGAGGTATATTCTTCAATGCAACTGAGTCACAAAAGTCCCCAGGGTAATGGAATGTATTACTAAATCATGTAATAGCCGATGCTTGTTTAATGACAGCATTTCACAAAAGAGGGACGACTAATATGACATTTCACTTTTGCCTATGCACAAAAGTGGCTGCATGGCAAGACGTACTAGTACTGGAAAGTATTATCCAAATTGTAGGTAGAGATACTAAATTAGAAATGTGAAACAGAATAAAGTTCCACTTTGGGCAGCTTTTTAAACCTCATGAATGATAAGTTACGTCTTTCTTTTGCCAGGACATGGTCTATGGTTGTTTAAAAATTCCTGGACAACTAAAATACACTACTCAAATGCTTAAAGCGCACATGTAAGGAAAGCACTGGGTACCACAAGTAAAATGTAGAAGTCGGGTTTTCATTCCCCCAAGTCATTTTAAAGAATAATTTTTTTTAATGCTGAAAACAGAACTAAAATATAAAAACCTTTAAAACATAAACTAATTATTCTGAAGAGAGTTTGGCCCATCCTGAAAGAACTGTACTCTTTATCTTACGATGCAACACAGTAAAAAGTTAAACACAATTCCAATTACTTCTGCACTACCAGTTTGGGTAGCAAGTGGTTTTGAACCAAAAATAATTTCATTCCCAAAGTTTAACTAATTTCTAAATTAGACTTTTGAATCAGAAACACATCTGCTGAGGTAAAGGCTTCTTTCCGCAGTACTCACCATCTATTACCATTCTATTTAAATTACAACCCTATCTGACAAGTAAGTTAACCTGCTTTCACTGGAGTAGATAAGGAGCATCAACTGAGTTAAGTTTAATAGTAATAAGGAGTTCAAAAAAATTCAGTACTCCACTCACAATCCCAAGTACAGTAGAATCCAAGTCCTGGCAGCTTCCCAGCTACCCTTGGAGTTACAGGGAACAAAGCTGTCTCATTATCCTTCTCCCACAACCTACCCCACCTCCTATCCCTCAATTCACAATATACACCAACCAAAAAATGTAAAATACTTCATACCCCTGGAACTGCAGAATTAGAAAAATATTTGACATTTCAAACTACCACAAAAGTTGCTTTATTAAGTTACATGTCAGATGTTTCACTTTCCATGGCAGAAAACAGAAAATTCAACAATCAAAATAGCTAAAAGCTGAAATACAATGTTGTGAACCTGTTCTGCACAGACAGGCCTGCTCTCTTTGCTAAAGAGCAAATCTGTTGACATTGAATATCTTAACACAGTGATCAGCTCCACAACTTGCAAGCTGCAACCACTCACTGATGTTCTGATCATTATGTCCAGCTCTGCCCACATGATGTCTCCAACATAAACGTTTCACAGCAAGAGCGTGACTTTGGCTGCAACGAAAAGAAAGCCATACATTAACTGCAAAATGTCAAACACAGTTGGGCATATGAGTGTAAACATCAACATTTATATAATTAGTACTCTTCTGTTAACACTACCAACTGAGGAAAAACTGACTTGTGACAACCAGCAGGTATTAAGTTCTTAAAATATGTAGAGCCATTAACACTAATGACATTTTATCCTCTCACTCATCAATAATTTATACAGCTATTGATTTCAAGTTCTACCACATTAAGCTGCAGGTCTACCATCTCAATTACTGAGATATGACAGGTTTCTGGCTTTTAGCCTGCGATTTCCTGTTATCTGGTGTGTCTTTCCAATTCAAGCACACACAGGCCAAAGTCACCATCAACTTTCATTTCTGGTACTAGCAATGCCAGTATGTGAAAGAAGAATGTATGAGAGTGCTTCAAGTAAAATATTCAAAGTCCCTCTACAGAGAGTTTCTCTAGCTGTCACCACAGCAGCAACACATATAGCTTATCATTCCTTTGGTTTCTGCTAGAAGCTGCTCTCAAAAGCTTGCTGTCATCCACTCCAGAAAGTTTTGCTGAATATATACAGATATTGATTTTTTTTTCCCCTGCTCTTCAGTGTTTTCTATCATCTTATTTTATGGCTAAAGGTAATAAAGCTTATAAAGCTTTTTTTTTTTTCTGGTGGGGCCAACAAAGGGTAATGCTTCTCAAAGCATTTGCATAGCATGAAGTATTTGGGGGGTTAACCCCCCCCCCTTGGTTTTCATTGGGATTTGCTGGTTTTTTTCAAGAAATCTAAATAACCAATATTTTTATTTCCAAGTTTTGCTCAAAAACATCTTTAGACTTTCAGGACCAACCTTTTCCTAAAAGGATAACAATTTCTGATAAACAAATAAAGCAGTTTCATGTAATTTTATACTATAAGAACAGAACTCCTCAATAACAGTATTTCCTTGCTCCTAACTTACTTCAAAAGACATACCTGTTATCCATCTCAACATATGTAGTCCAATCAGTTAGTGTTGGTTCTTGCCCACTCTGCTTCCATGTGTACAAGATAATCTTCCCATTCTCTAAGCCTACTGCAACAATATATCTATCAAGAGAATAACTGCATTAGTTCTGAAAGAGATTACAGTAGGCAGGTCAGTGAAGCCAGTCTAATGCAAGCTAGAAAGAACTAGTGCTCAAACACTGTGTTGCACCTTGCCCTTCAAATCAATATTTACTTTTCCATGAAAAAAAAATTAAATCACAATTTAAATCAAAGTTTCTTCATAAAAAATGAGCACAGCAGAAACCTGCAAAATATATTTGGTTAGGAAAAAGTCTAAGGAGGTTATTACAACATCAGATCAGTCAATATTGGTGGAAGAATGAATGTGTTTCAGGTGTGTTCATGACCCCCACACCCCCACCCCCCATTTTTTTTCTTGTTACAGTGTTTGGAGAAGTCACCATACACCTGAAAAGAAGGCTAAGAAAAAAAAAAAGCAGAGGTCATTCAGTCAAAGAATGGTCAAATATTTGACAGGTAAATTTTAGGAGCTGTTTAGCCACAGAGAACTAACTAAAGGGGAAAAAATACTAATTTCAAATTAAACACAAAATGGCATTACAGAAAAACAGCAATACCTTCCATCAGGAGTAAGCACATGGCTGATATTAACAGCAGTAACAGAATCTCCGGCATCCAGTACTGTTGAACAAGGTTTGATTGAATCCAACATATTCCCTTCAGTAGTCACACATAAATTGCACGGGCCCCAGATAATGACCTGTAAGAAAGAGAATCATCTAGGAATTTTCACCTTAATTTTTTTGTAAATGCATTTACAAAAACATAAGCAATAACTTAGTTAAAATACTTCCAGGGCACAGAACAAAGTGGATGACCCTGAAAACAGTAAACGATGTCTATCTACAAAGTCAACTTTTTAGACAGTCTGTCTGATTTCATTAAAGATACTGACAACAAAACCAGACTCTGTTATGAAAGTTAAAGAAAAACTTTGAGACCTGTAAGAGTTATGTGACATATGCTTGTCTTATTGTATGAAAAAAGGGAGAAAGTCCAACTGGCAGATCACAGTATTGTACATAATTATTCAAGCACTTTATTTGGCATACGAAAGTCTCACTGATTTCTGTACTAATACACACAATAAGTTTTTTGTGTATTTATAGAATATGGGCTCATCAGAACACAGCATTTGCTAATCTAAAATATATTTCAAATAGTTCTGTGCTTTTAAAATTACTTTTATATTAATTACCTTTTTGTCCCGACTGCCAGTAATAAAATACTTGCTGTCTGGTGTCCAATCACAAGACCAAATGATTCGACTGTGAACAGCTGTATTTTTGTCTGTGTATGCACAACAACTGAAGACTGGTCCTGGAATAAAACATATGGAGGAAAACACTTACTTCAACTGCTTGACATATTAAAAGTAACTGTCACCCTTACTTAACTCTATGTAAAAACTGCAGGAATATTTGGACTTTATTCCACTCATCTTTAAAGCAACTGGGAATACTTAGCTCCACATAAATATTTTTTTTCCAACACTTATTAAAATGATAATTCGCAACTGTTCAAGACCGTATCAGTCAGCCTTTACAGCACTAAAATGTTAGGAACAGTTTGATCTTTTGCACACATACCTGTTTCAGAAGAATTTAAGTCCAAGCACAAGACCTTCAGATTCTTTTCTATACAAGGTTTCCATAAGAACACCAACTTCAAAACTTTTAGTATAGTGCAACATTTACCACATGTACACATATCCCAAATAACTTCACTACAGTTCCTGCTTACCAGTAAAGCCCCAAGAGCTCAAATCATAATAATCTAATTGTAAAGACTGTCTGTTCCCAAAGAGACAGGCTGCCATTTCAGTATGCATACAATCAGGCAATAAATGTGATCAGCAGATCAGCAAATGGGAATGCTTTTCCTAAGTAGAAAAGGCTGTCATTTTGGAGAGCTGACTTTGCATTACCACTTCTTGGGATGCCAATACCAGCAGTTTTGCTTTACACTGACAATGATGTTCTTTGTAGACAGAAAAGTTATTGATGAACAGATGAAAAGAGGATTTCCTCTACTTCCTATGAGAATTCATACTGCTTATCCTGAAACACTGTGTAACTACTGTGGACAATATGCCAAGCTTTAGAATAGAAGTCTGATTAGAACAGAAATCTCAAGCCAGGATACAACTGAATACTGTCTGAAGGGGCCAAAACTCACTGCCAAGTCTCTAGGAAAACTACTATAGTAGTGTTTATGTGCTATTAAGCCAACAGTGCAATGATAAATGTTTTCAGCACAAGCATCTGTCCTAGGAATCCATTAAAGTGTTCAATAGCAATCTCCTCATGATTTTGTAAGGCTCAAAGTCTTAATGAGGATGTCAACGGAATCTTTACTATCAGCTCTTTTTCCAGACAGAGCCAGTCCTAGTCAAATTAATCAATTGTGTAGTATTATCAGAAAGCCACACCAAAGATAGAGATTAATCCTGTCAAGAGTCTCAAAGTGTCATGCCCTGCAAACAGGGACAAGGCAGCTCTATGCAGGACACAGGTGTAGCAAGGAACCTTCCAGCCCTGCCTGCACAGGTCACCAAGATGAAGATTTTCCTTGACAGAATACCAGTTTGACATTCAGGCATTACTCTCCAGCACGTATACTTGATTTCAGTAAATCTGAGACATACAATCTCAAGCAGAAGGCAGGAGGACAAATAGCAGACTTCATTACATCCATCAACCAAACAGCATTTAAGGCCTGCTTATATTCTTCTCCACACTTCAATTACCTTTCTAGCTTTCCTATATAGCATTAATTGCATTTCCTAAAGCCACAGGAGCCTACAACACTCATAATTAATTCTTAAAGGTTGTAAGGAATGGCCATTAAAGTATTTTACCAATTCTCTTTCAAATATTTTGAAGCCAAAAATATTGAACAACCCGCAAAGTCTTCAAATGCGTATATCCACTTTATATATCTTACCTGACTCTGATGAGTCTTGTTTCCTCCACAGTGACCAATTCCTGTCTCTAGAAACAGCTAATAAAAATTTGTCATTAGGAGAAAATGCCAGCTGAGTAACAGTCAGATTGTGAAATGACAAACTCTGCAGTTTCTTCCAAGAAGTAGTGCTCCACAAAATAATTGCTGCATGTTCTTTTTTTGAAGCCTGTATTGATGAGCAAAATATCAGTGAGAATGAAAGCAAATATAAAAGTCACACATTTTATAATACAAAGATGTTAGGGGGCTTGTTTTAATGCTTGTAATCAAGTTAGAATCAGCTTTCTTCTGGGAAGTTTCAAGATTGTTTCACTACTAATTTCTACTAAAGCTGACAATAAATCAGTAAGAAAATGTTTTATACCTGTATTTGTTAGAATTCATCTTATTAGTATCTTCAAATGAATCATACATAATTTACTAATAATAGCTTATCTGCATTCACTGTCACCTTTGCAAGGCAACTGTCATCTATACAAAATCTTTCACATTTAAGTGAAAGAACAGAACAGCCCAAACTGAATTCTGACTTCTGCTGTCAGCCCTAGAAATCTGGTGGCACTTTTCACTAGATGGTGCTAGAATCTTTTCTTACCTTACACGCTGAGGCAATTACAGTGTTTGAATTATTGCAAGCAACACAAAAAATTTCATATCCATGTCCATATCTGAAAAAAATGTGAAAAGATATTTAACATGTCAGTCATTTTTGCAGTATGTAGCAAGGTTCTTACGTTGATTTAAATCCCTTTGCAAAAATGAAAGGCACCTGCCAGGAACTTCCCACCACTGTTTCAGTATTACATCCCAAATAATTCCTAATAATGTTCAGCATTCAATATAAACATCTGCATAAATTCTTTCATATTGAGGAACTGGCTACAGAACAATCTCTCCAGCCCATTTCATAGTCCTTAAGCATCAGCACTGCAGAAGCTAGACTAATGATTAACAAAGCAGACTAAAGTAGCATTTAATGTATTCTTATTTTCTTGTGAAGCCATTTTAACACTACCAATAAAAATCAGAAGCCACATATTTGAAGATCATCAAACAAATACACCAAATGCCCATCCAAAGGATGCCTGTTCTGTGAAATACCAAAAGAAGATTTCTGAACTAGAGGACAAGAATCATGTTGGAAAACAACACTGTAAAAAACCAAAACTTCTATCTTCCTCCAGAAATACATTTTTAATCAGTCTTTGCATGAGTTCTGCTGGAATTCAAGCTCATATATCTGGACTGAGATTTAACTAATAAGCAGAAATGCCACACAGACTAACACAAATTAAAATCAGTCACAAAACAGACTGGAGGTAGGGTAAAATTGGAGATGGAATCTATAAACGGTAGACAAATAGCAGCTAAACACCAGTTGCGGGGGCAGGTTCCTTTGGTTCCTAGCTTTCAAGAGATGGGCAGCTCTTTTAACGAACTCCTTTGGTCAACAGTGTTGCAAAGAAGTTTAGAGGGGATTGATGTTCATGGGATTTCACTTGCAGCCAAAACAGCCATCTGTTTAAATGACAAATTACTGTCTGTATCTGTTGAATGGAGTCCAGAAGAGTCACTGCTAGGCATATTCCATAGGCAGACACCCACACTCATGTCTGAAGATTGGGGATGCACTGCCTTTTTGTGAAGAGTAACTGTGCCTGGACCTTCAGGGGGAGAGGCACTGGTGGCTGCTCTTAATTGGAATGTTAATTTGCAAATTTGATTGTACCTTATAATGATGAATGTATTACTGCATGTCTTCCCCTTACTCTACCACCAGCAGGAGTTTTATCATAATGCTTACTTTTAAAGCACATTTATGGAGATTATTTTTTGGTGAAAACCATTGAAAGTCAAGTTTCTAAAACTGAAAAGTATTTATTCCATGAAAAGTATAAATTTCCTGAAATTCCATGAAGGAAAAATAACATGTGGAACAGCTTGTGAAACAAGTCCTCAGTTACTTTGGTTTGATCTCCTAACTGTAGTATTGAAGAGCACTTGACAAAAACATTTTCAGCTTCTGCATGCAACTTTGTTCTTGCTAAATAGCAGCACTGAAATGTAATCTTTCTCTTTAAATTAAAACCTAAAATACTGTTTTTTGCAAAGCCACATGAGCTTCACACTATCATGTCAGACTGACAGCCTGTATAGCCCAGTGCTGCCTCCACAGTAAAGAGAATAAAGTTAGAGGCAATAGGAGATGCTGTTTACAAAAGTGTATGAGCCTTGCATGTACAGAGGCTCCAGTACAACGCCTTCCCCTATACATGCAATCCAACCCCATCATTATGCAGTACACCACCAAAAAAAGGTTCACAATGGAGAGAAGCAACTGCATGAATGAATAATGAAATTACATTTTCAACCACAAGTGATTTTGCTTTAGCAATGTACAATTCATAGCAATTTTTTATGCACAGGTAAGCTGGCTGGACTTTCAAAGTGTCCAGGCAAATTATTCTAGTAATTTTCTAGTGTCAAAAAGGATCTCTCAAGACTTCCAAGTGTATTACTTAGAACATACATACATATAAACATACATATTTATGTCAACACTTAAGCTGCATATAAACTCTCTATGGTAATTTTCTAAGAAGATAAAGATTAGCATACTCTCACAGGATTTAGCATATTTTTATTTTAAAGTTGTTAGATTATGTAAAAAATTCAGCAAGTTCTTTGTACCAAAACCTACTCAAGCAAACACTTTTCAAAACCCAACACTAATCCTTCAAAATTCAGTGTTGAGTTAGAGCTGGGAATACACAAATGTCAGTGACAAACAAGCTATTTTTAGCTAGTCAGTCCCTCACACTGTTTTTCTGCTGCTATGGCAACTCGAAATCTACATTATGCGATTTCATGTTCATTCTTTCAAGATTATCCTCAGAAAAAAAACTGAAAGTCTATGAATGCTTTTCATCTTGTTGCCCTTGCATAAAAGAACCCCTATCATTAGCAGTATCTGTAAAAACAGGAAAAATTGCTCAGATAAGTCACCTGAAGACCATCATAAAATGCAGTTATTTTAATGAATATAGGATATAAAAGCAGATAGGCAGGATCCCTGTAGCAGAATATCAAAGATTAATGTCTCACTAGACTTTGAGAAATGTCAAAGGCAAATGAAGAAAAATTTTGGCCTTGGCTCCTTTTCACTACTTAAAGATCTCTCATCAAACTACTTATGTAAGTGGGCACATTAATGGCCATAGCAAGCACAGGAGAAGCATTTAACGTAACACTTGGAAATTACAAAATGTGTAGATACGGTCTAATACCCACCAGCTTCCCTCTCAGAAGCACTTTTGAGTACAAACACAGTAAAAGAACTTAAAAGCATACAAAGATTAACTGCCCAGCTAACGGTAAAGATGAGCTCCCACAAAGCCTCCCACTTGGTCAAATAAAAGCAACCTGCAAAGTGTTTTCCCAAAGTTTTTTATTTCCTGTCACCCCAGCTGAAGTCACAAAACTGGTAATGTATAAAGGTAGCTGTAATAATCAGCAAGGGCTCAACATTCTTCTTGCTTGAAATCATTCTTCCAGGAGATTCAGATAAATAAACCCATAACAGTTTGAGACAATTAATTTCTTTGTGCTATACTTTGAAGACTGATACTAAAACTTTGAAGACTGTGGAAGCATAGCTTAATATTACTGGGATCCTTAGGGAACGAATAAGGTGACAACCTTTCTTCACAAATTATTATGAATCTCAGAAACAAAGGAACAAAACACAGCTGAAGAATCCTAAAACCCTGCAGCCTCAAAACAATTATTGTCATGATCACATAACCCTATTATCTTTGCAATCCACAGCCCCTTTGTCAGCATTCAATACCCAAACTAGGTTTGTAACCATCTTACTCAACATCATGACTTTGCTCTGCTGCTAGACACATGCCATTTTGGCTGCTGCTTCCATCTATTGCATCTTACAATTCTGTTAGGCTTTAGGGGGAAGCTTCTGATTTGATGTCTCAGCCTTTACTTCCATACCAGAAAGACAAACTCGATCTGCAGATCTGTGCCATAAAGTAGAAAGAAGCAGAGAACTCCTCACACAGAGAGACCTTCACGGTACAGACAAGGTTTTAAGCAGATGTGCTGAGCCAGCAAACACAAAGGCTGCAGCACGGAAAGAGGACCATCACATTCCAGAGCACAGGTAAGACCATGAAAACGTGCCACAGTTCCTTACAGCAGACCAGAAATGGTACTGTTCTCTTGAACAAGGAGGGAAAAAACAGCAATCAGTGCCCTAAACAGACCTTCAAAGGAGGTCTGATAATTACAAATTCAAAAGAATAGTTTTGTCCTAGAAAACATACATGTTTCTGTCCCAGTGAAATAACTAGTGAAATAAAATTTTGTGACACATCAGTCCTAACTGCCATTTTCTGCATTGTTTCCTAATTTTTATATACATATAATTTATTTATTTTACAAGCAATACAATGCACACAAAGTCAAATCAGGTAGTAAAATAGGAGGAATTACAAGACCAGAGTACATTAATATGTAGCAATAGCTTTCTGGAAATTTTGCAAATTAAACAAAAAAAAAAAAAGAAAAAAAACTTACAACTTCTGAATTTCAGGCCACAAGGTATTCTGCAGCAAGTGATCCTCTGGGGGAGGTTCTAAAAGACATTTGTACAACATACTCAAATATGGTACTAAATAATCTAAAATCAGCTAAATAATATTTCAAGTTTATATCCAATGACCCGAATTTTCTATTTCATACAATAGAAATGAACCTCATACCTGTAAGGATCAAGGGTTGAAAATAAATCTCAGGATACTGATTTGAAATGGTATTAAATGTTTCTTCATCCTCAGCTGGTTGAACAGCCATATCTCCTATTTAAATTAAGGACTTTGTTAGCTAGAGAGAACATACTTGACATGAGGGAAAATATGAGCTCTTATTATACAAGTAAAAAACATATATTGTTTTTACAGTACAAGTAACTGAAATTAGGTTTCTCTGCTTCCAGACTTACAATAATAGGAGTATTAGAATCTAGTTATTATAACGCACACATGAATGAAGAGAAGAGAGATGGGGGGAACCTAACCGCTGAACTAATTCTATTCTGAGACTGACTTCTATCCATCAGCAGTCTCTTTTAATTCTTAAAGAGACTATGATTTACCTGAAATAACAGTCAACCAGGAGTTGAACCTGTGCTTCCCCAACGTTAAACCTTTCCTTCTGTATTTGAAAATGTTTAATGCAAAAATCTCAGATATAATGATGAATTCCTAATTTTAATGTAGACCCACAAATGAAAAGCCGTACTTGCAGAAGTATATCCACAATTTGCAAACTTCAGCAAAACTGCCAGGGGATCAGTCCTTAGCTTTAGGCAAAAGCACCCAAAGTAACTGAAACTACTCCAGTTAATTTTAAGTTAAAATTCAACTCTGTCCTTCACTTTGATGATGTTATTTAAGAAAAAGGTACAGAGCTGGGGAACAGTTGCTCTCAGACAGAATCTTCACATTTCAAATATGGCAGTTTAAAAAAAGCAGGTACCGAAGAAGCAAAACAGAAAGACCTTCTCATTTATCCTATCTTCTCTCCCCTTGAAAATGAAATTAACATTTTCCTCTGCAGATTCCTCTGCAGAGAGTAAGCAAGAAGAGAGGTCTGTGGGGCTTTAACCTAAGCCATCAGTGCTGACCGCATTGGGTGGGCAATGGTAGACAACACAGGAAAATTTGACAGCTTTTCTACTCATAGTGCTGCTTCTGGGTGCCACATGAAATCAATGGAAATTAGTTTTTCTCTGTGTGACTATACTCTAGGAGAAGGAAGCTTTGTTCCCTTTCTCTGTGGAAGGACTCATGAGAAATCAGAAAAAAGAGTTTTTGCCAGAACATATTTTACAAGTTACTTCAAGTACAATAAAGCTATTTTTCTCTCACAGAAGATTTAGGAAAATTTAGCTGTATTGCCATTGCAGACCCTGGAGACAAGGCTTATTAAAATGCTTCCTTTTTTAATTCACACCTTCTGATAAAGCTTTAAGAAGAGAAAAAACAGGTCTGACCTCATCTGTAGATTCCAGTGTAAGTGCATTTTTACCACAGACTTTGTTACACACCAGATTACCTGTCCCACCCCCAGTCTCAGGACACTACTCAGTTATTTTTGTCATTCTAGACAGATATTTATCCCTCTTCCCTTGTTCCCCCACAATGCAATCCCCAGCACCTCTCCAAGAAATTCATCTGGTGCTACACCAGCTGTTACCAACAGAACCTTAGTTATTGTTGGCTAATTCTTCCTTCCCAAATACTTTCACAAAGCATGATTTTATGGCTATTTTCTCTGGAAGAGCAAATGTGACTGAGCCCCAGCATCCATGTGAAACTCATCAAGATCAGTCAACAGGAGAGGCTCTCAGAAGCACTGTGCAGACTGATTGGGGTTACTTCTTACAGGGGTGCAGAACACAATATGGAAAGCAGGGAAAGAACATTTGGGGTTTGCACAAAACATTAGGGGATGTTTAGGGGAGAAATCAAAGGCAGAGAAAGGGAGGAAAGATTCTCACTTGTGCTTTTTTTTATTTTTAAGCATCATATTTAGGTGCTACCAGAGAAATAAACACTGCACAATTTTATTTCCAGATTCTAAACTTGCAATCAAGCTTACAATGACAGACCTAACAAAAAAGATGTGCGCTAAAACAATTATTTAAAAAAACAGTTTCCACATGAAACACCATCACCATTATCTCTCATTAGCCATACCTTCAAAAACAGCTTTATTGGATAATCCCAAAGCTGGCACAGTTGCACCTTCTGGAAGATCAGATGATTGCTGAATTTAAAAAAAAAAAAAAAAAAAAAAAGGAGAAGGTTACACACAGATTTTCTTGTAGGTACATATCTCAAAGGCCACAGTTTAATAAATCCCTGTGCTGTAAAGTATGCATTTTCATCCCTCATCACAGGTCGTCTTCCACAATTTTATTTGTTCTAGGATATACAAGATAATTAATCAATTGACTGAGAGCACTGCAGTTTTTAACACAATAGGACTGGCAAATAGTCTGTTCTGAGGTGGAATAATAAAACAGCATTTTGAAAAAGTGGACAGAGAGTTCAAACACAACTCAGCACAGAGATGTGGCCAGAGTATTTGCCTGGTAAGAGCAGCACAGAGGAAAAACATCAGGCAGAAAATACCTCCATAAAGGTATGGGGGAAAAAGCCAAAATTCAGAAAGGGTAAGTGAACTTGGGGGCCTTTGTGCAGAGATGGAAGAAGATTAGATTTAATAGCTGTAAAACCCCTTCCTTATAGTGTCTTTGAAAAGTTCAAAGAACATTTTACAGAATTGGATTAATAATTTAGGTGGCAGCTTAAAATACTACATTATTTATTTAAATGTTCATAATTTGATGAGAAAATGTATGAGACACACACCAGTCTAAGGCCTCTAAACCAAAAATGGCTCTTCATTACAACCCAAAGTATAATACAATACCATGGATTTGAAGTGAACATAATCCTATTCAACCCTTTCTGAATATAAAGCTGGCTTTTTTGGTTTTAAGTACTTTTGGGGGGAGGGCATTTGAGCTAAATTAAGAAAAAGCTTACCCACTTTAATGAATAAAAGCATTCACAGAAAACAATTTCAATAAAGCTATATAACAGTAGCTGAATCATTAGAGCTCATAAAGCCTTCCTCTTTAAACAAAGCCCATGTGGTATCATGAATCAAAAAATAGCATTCAGAGGAAGAGCTGATAAGGAAAGTCTACATAAAAGTAAAATAATGACATCTGCCAGCATTAGAAAAGCACAGTGTTATTTGTACAATGTCATTAACGCAAATGCTTACAAAGTCTTATGGAATTAAAAGGCTAAACAGCTACTTAAGTAACTTCCTGCAATCAAAAATGAATAGATTTCTTTTCCCAGATACTTCAATTGTTAAATGAAATGGAAAGGCTAATCCATTTCTGAGAAGCTGCACAGAAAACACGACTTTTGAGCCAGAAATGCAAAGAATATTCAAAGCACTGCACAGCAGCAACTATCCTGAATGAAGTCTGCTCTACAAAATGCAGAGAAAAACAGAATTAGATCTTAAAGCAAATGGGGAGCAAACAAAGGATGGCAACTCTTTAGTCTTATCTTTCCACAGAGTAGGAAAGTATACTTAACAACTAAGAACTGGAATGTAAAGGCCTCAAGAAAATTTCCTATGCCAAGAGGAAATAAAGCATGAGCAAGTACATATTTATAAATATTTATATGTAACAACTAACAATAGTGCTGAAAACTTTATGCTATTTCAAAGCATACAATTAAAAAAAAACCCAACACAACCATAATTACATCTAGACAAGACTACTAAACCCTTAAATTAAGCAGAAGCATATTCCCAGGCTTTATTGTTTGCTTTCAAATCACCAAGTGTGTACACTAGTCTACTTGGTCTGATATTTAAAATATACCTATAATCTTTTCAACCTTCAGACACTATGTCTTGTTTAGTTTCAAATACAACCTGTTTTGTAAGACACCACCATAAAAATACATATGAAACAACACATGTGGAAGCAAATAGAAGGGAAAGGAAAAACAAGGTTAGGGTTTCAGAACAATTAACAGAATTTTTATGGAGTTTAGTGCAATCTGACTTTTTCTAAAGCATTAATTTTATTTACATGGAAGAGGGCTGTCTTCATTGAGCATTGCTTTAGCACACTTACATGGGAGCACAGCTTCTCCATTGGAATACCAGTGATATTACTGAAATTCTCTATAAAATTCTTGGGAGCACGAAAAACTCGAAGCACTTTTTCGTCTGCTCCTGACACAAACTGAAACCGGCCAATCATTGCCAGACAACGCATGTCGTATCCATGTACTTGAGGCCTTGCGATTTCATGCCAGGTTACCTAAACAAACAGACACACAGTTAAAATACAATTCTTAACTAGAGAAGCAGCAAGATTTTTGAGTTCCAAAAAAGTAAGCACTAATAGTTTACTTGCTGGCTTTATTAACGTAAAGTTAATAGCAACCTTCTACTGACATTCATAAAGCTGATGTATGCTCACATACATCAATTAAATCCTATTTTCCCACCAAACAATTCCTGTAATTAGTAAACCGTGTCCCTCCACAGATACATTTAAGGCATTTGCTTACCTTTGTTACTAAGGGCACACTGCACTTACTGTGACTTCTTTATGCTAGACAGTTAGGAATAGGAAGCACATAATTTGCTTAAGAAGGATTGTATGCTACTTACTGTTTTCAAAACTGTATCTCTGAAAGATGTGAGAAAGGTAGTGATAAATACCTTGCTTCCTTCACGTCTTTCACAAAGCACCACAGCACTGTGGTCAGTGGGCTACAGGTTCTTTTTTCCCCCCTCTTTCTTTAAATGTTTGATTTTAGTGAGACCAGCTTTGCAAAAAACTGACAAAACCAAAATAGTATCTTATAGGAAAAACAACTAGAAAATCCTGATGATTTTAGAAGTGTTTTCATTTGAAGCGTTAATTTTTTTCTAGTTTCCTGAAATATTCACATCCACACTCCAAGTATTAATCCAAGAAAACTAAATTAACAGCTAACCAGAAATTAGACAGACAAGTTAGTTTTATAGTCACACTAAGCAAATAATAGTAGCAAAAAAAAGATATTAAATTATTTAAATTGCTTTTCTAAAAATCTAATTTATTCCACACATGAAAAAATTGATTCTTAAAAAACTCCTTTGTCTTCTAGCAAATACACTTTCATGGAAAGATTTTTAGTATGTGTCATTTGCTACTACTCCTACATGATACTTCAGTTGAAAAAATACAGTGTGCACTTTTGAGTTAACAGCTAACAGAACTAGAATTAGTTTAATCAATTAGAATTAATTTAGACTACTTCAGTATTACAATGCCTGGAAAACTGCAGCCAAGACAGAATTCACATTGTACTAGATACCATACAAACACAAGGAAAGGCATTACATTGACTGTAAACTGCATCTATCACACTAAAAACTCAATTGAGTTTCGAATGTCAAAGCTTCCAATAAAACCTGAATAGGATATTTGAGAGATCCTACAAAGTCTCATGTTTTCACAAGAGCTTGATTATTTTCCAATGAGAAAAAAAGCATTAATTCTTTTAAAAAAAACCCCAACAAATAGTGCAATAAACCCTTCTTACCCTTTACTAGGTCCATCTTTGCATACTTTAGAACACAGCACATAACAAGAATGAAAAAAACCAAAAAACCCAAACCCCAAAACAGACAAGGAGAGGGCTGCATAAGTCACGCAATAAGCTCCTTCCAGAAAAATCAGGGTGCACAATTCCATGACAAATTGAAGCTGATTGTTATCCCTCCTTTCTGGTATTTGAATCCAGTACAATATCAGAACTGAGATTTCAAGAAGGGATAATTATTTGCATTTAACACTCAGTTCTCTTTTTTATAGAGAAAAACATGAATATTGAGCTGTAATACTAACTTTTCAGAGATAACTGAACTATCTATTGGGTCTTGTTAAGACAAACATCAAACATCACCTGCTGTAATTTTTCAGACACGAAACTCAGTATGGTAAAGAAAGCAAGGCACTTTAAAAGCCTGTGTTACCTAAGTTCATGAACAGCAGAACTAAACACCTGGTTTTCAGGGTTCAGAAGTCCTGAACATACCCCTTCACATGACCCATTTCCATCTGAACTCCCTCCCCCCCCACAGACACACTGACAGGATTACTGTAGCTTTTTCCCACACCCCATAGAGCAACAAGTGTTAAGCTACTTGGATTTACACCGGGTCAAACTAGGTGGGTGGCTGCTCTGTGTCAGAACAGGAAGGGAAAGTACAATAATTCAGTTCACACCAAACTTAGATAGGAAGACTACAATCACTCTGCTAAGTCAATTAATTCAAAAGTTTCAGGGACAGCAAGAACAGCTGCACAGGTAAATCATACAAAGCTCAGTTCTTTCAGAAAATAGGATAAAAATTTAGCAAGCAGCACACATAATGAAGAGTGGTACTTCAGGAGGTCACAGAGAACATGATATTGACAACTCTTTTGAATACTGCCAACTTACATCATGTGCTAATCCTGGACTTTGTTTCCATATGTCAAATCCAACATGCTATCTTTTCCACAGAGGTGTTGTACCCTCCAGACTGGAGATTAGGGGAAGAGGCAGGGAAGGAAACTGGAGATGCCCTTCCTACAACACAAGGCAAAGCTTAGCACTTGAGCTGGGATTGCCACCACTTCTGTGGCCTGGAAGAAGGAAATCAAGGAACTTATGCCAAATTCACTCTCCCAAAAACTTCAGAGATCCTGTGCTGGTCTGCATTATAGAAGCTTTGATGAGACAGTTATAATAGCTGCCCTTTGCCTCCCACAACTAATATCACAGCTTGCACAGGGACTTAACATGACTTCAATCAGTATAGTTTGTGCCAGTTTCCTGAATGGAACGTTAGTACTGTTCTGCCAGGAAAAGCTGTATTTGTAGATGAGGAAAATGCACGAGTAACTAGAAACAGGAAGTTTTGCATTCCTAGACAGGGTCATCCAAAATTTAGACTTATTTTGGAACACAGAGCTATTGAGGAATAATTCTTCCAGAAAAGTTGCTTGCACAGGTATCAACTGCACTCATGCAGTTCAGATAATCATTCCAGTAAAACAGTCAGTCATAAACAAAGTAGTGTAAAAAATACCACGAGAACTTTGCTTAGATTAAGCTTGTGTAAAAAAATACAACCAAAGTTGAGTTTCTTTATGATTACCTGCAGCAGTGCTTAGCCAAGTGTTAAACAAGGACAATAGATGGTTATTAGAATCAGTCATGTATTCCTCCTTCAGAATTAGTGCACAGCCTGGTTTTTAAGCCCCTGGGAGAACACTTCCTGAATGTAACCCAGAGGTGAACTCAGGATTAAACAGCTATGTGATTGCTAAAACTGTGCCACTAGCACTTTTAAAGTGAAAAAAGCACATACTGAATGACAAAACCAAGCATTCACACAAGCAGTTTTGAACAGATCACGGCTTGGGGAAATTTAAGGTATGAATTATATTCAGGTGACCTGTTCCAAACTCAGGACAGACAAGCCCTCTTTACCAAGCTCACAAAATCTCTTAAGATTGTACCTCTGTCTCTTGTTTTCTTTTCCATGGAGCAAAGAGTCTAGTAGTTTGATCCGAACCAACACTGATGATAAACTCTCCTTCTGGGTCCCACTTGACATCTTCTACACTGTTAAAATGTCCTGAAATCACAACTTCTGGAGTCCATTCTTTCTGTCAAAAAAGTCACCAAAGAAGCAAGAAGTTTTCAATTCATTGATTGGCATATTCTAACAAAAATAAAAGTATCAACGTCCTTATTAAGAAGGAAAAAAAAAGGCCCTTTGAAAAGGGCAAATTATTAGAACGCAGAGTGGCCAGAGAGACACAAATACTGATTTACTGCTCCAGTCTAAAAGAAACTTGTGTTATTGGTTCAGCTGCCACTTCTGGACAAAGCACAACCACAACGGAGTTCAGTCTATTCCACTGACTTTATGGATCCCACAGGGAAGCAACAGGTTCTAGAGCCTGGGAAACTGCAACCTTCTTTCTGTGCAGGAGTGAGACTCCTACAAAATATTATATTCAGAGAAGGAATATTTCAATTGCTAATTTTATATTGTACTGTTACACTTTTCTATTAACAATAGAACCTACCTCAAAGTGACATGTAATTCTTTTAAGTAATAATAATAACAACAACAACAACATACCTTATTAACTGTAGCCTGTTTCCAAAGGTGTAGTGCTCCATGAAAAGCATGAGCAACTATCATTGAACCATCCGGACTAAACTGGCAGTCAAAAAATCCAAGGGTATTGCCACCCACTTCACCTACCCGCACCTGAATTAACGATCAGAAATTAAACACCCATGAAAATGGCCTTCTGTTCATATAAACATTATACTAAGCACATAAGATGAAAATTTAGCTATAGGCAACAGTTCACATTATGCACAAAAATATATTTAAATAATATTTTAATTGCAAAGTTAAGCACTAAAATATCATGGGAATTAAAGCAGCATGCCACTTTAACAGAGCCTCCCTTCATAAACATCTTGGGATACGATATTGCTCAATCACCCAGACAAAAGAAAACACTACACTAGATGAGATGAGAACCTAATTTTTCTATGTTTCAGTCTAGTCTGTTGGATGCAACGGTTTCTTGTCATCTGTTGCTTTCCTATTGACCTGCTGCACAAAATGGAAAAGAGTTCCAGAGGAACAGTGGTTCCCAATTACCTTCCCCCTGCCCTTAATATCCAAGATTCACTACCATATTTCCACTACCGTCTTTCTCCATGTATCCCTGCAACTTGCTCCACATTCCTCTGTAGCATCTTTTGGCCTCTGTTTTGCGCCTCCCTTCTGACTATGCATGTATGTATGCATGCCATGCATGCTTTACAGTTGCTCTAGTGCTCTTCCAAGTTTTTAATTACATTAAAAGATGATTAAAGTTACATTTTCAAGTGTTATTCAAGAGATAAGAACACAATTCCTTTCAAGCTGAACTCTTAACAAGTCCCCCATTATTATACAACTGCTTTTAAGATCACAATTAAATGAATCTATACCTCATTCTAAATGGCAGTGTGGACTAGTATGTCCATTTTATTAGCACACATTCCAAAAAATACCATTCATATGGAAGTGACCTTGACATGCCATGCTAGAGGCAGAATTCTAGTCTCACCTCTGAGCAGAGGAATGATTTTGTGAAGACTTCTTGTTCATCATACCAAAATGAAAGAGAGAGAAAATGGGAAGCTCCCCTTGCACCCTACCTCTTTGCAGGCTTCCAGCTCAGATTTCCCTCCCTCAATGCAAAAAGGATTGCTGCAGTTAAAATGTCTGATCCAAACTGCAAGCTTCACATCTGAGGTCTAATCAATGCAAATGGAATGTACAAAGAAAGAGTAACAACTTGCAACAAGCTTTACTGCACAACCCATTTTTAGAAGCTTGTAAGTTTAGCCAAACTAAGCATTACAACTACGGACAATAAATGGCACCTCTATGTGACCACCCTATTATGAACTAATTTCTACATCAAGTAGAAAGGCACAATAACTTTTCAATGGAACAGGGGAAAAATTAAATCCAGCTACTGTAATTCTCTTTTTTCTCCCAAGAGAAGTCTAGGACTTTCTTTGTGACAGGAAAGACCACAAACAATGGTTGGCACAACCCAACACATAACCAAACAATTTCAGCTGAACTACTGCAATTTGCAAAAGCAGGTCAACTGAAAATAAGGACATCTACCAAAGCACTAGCTAAATCTGGTGGTACTACTTGTTTATTGATGATCCCCATTAGAACAGCATTCAAAATACTATAGTGAAATGTGAGTATCCAGCTCAAATGGAAGAAAAACCTAATGACACAGCCCATCAAAAAGTTACTGTGAGAAAAAACAGGTTTGTGAATCGTGTGTCAGCTGCTCTGTAGTAACTACTTGGCTGCACATTCCCACAAGGATTGATTACAAATAATTCAGGATGGTTTCTTCCTCTTCTTACCAGGGGTAGAGTGTGTGTTACTACACAGCACCTGGCTTGCTATAATATCCAGGTGAGCACAAACTTAGAAACTCCACAATATGGTAATAAGAAAGCAAACAAGCAATAAAAATCATACCGCATCACATAATTTTTTAAAAATACAGTTTTACTTGCAACACAGCATCAGAATGAGTATTATTGCAAGAAAATACTTTTTCCTTTCTCTCCCAGCATTTTATAGAGAGTTTTTGCTCCCTCCAGTACACACACAATGCTGGAAATGCAACCTGAATACAGTATGTGTTGTGAGAAAGACTGACACTTGCCTGTTCTAGCCAGACTCCAGATTCCTTATCAGGTTCCCAGATGATCACCGTTTTGTCCATTGATGCAGACAGTATCCTCATTGGTTGTTGCATGCTGCCATCTACAGTACAAGAAAAACGATTACCCTACAATCTACAAGAATAATTTCTAAAAGAACTTGGTCATACTGAAATCCAAACACGCTAAGAAAATTGTTCAGCATCAGAGACATGCAATGCAGTACTTAAATGCTAGACTTAACAGGCTCTGTGTTCTTACTAGGCGTTCATTAGGAGGTATTGTATTCTTCAGCCATAATCTCTTAAAAGAAATGTAAAACACATAAATGAGAACAACAATATTCTACTGTTTATTCACTCCAAATTGACATTGAAACAAATGTAATTTGGAGGAAAAGATAGAGCTTCACAGAAAGACTGCATAGCAGTTCTCATTCTATTCCTCAAATTAGTTTTTACAGAAGGATTTCCAGTTTTTAAACAAAATAATCTCTATGCCAATATTCACTTTATTTTTTCAAAATTGAGTGTTGGATTCACTACAGACTTCAACAGACTCTAGTATCTTGTAAAACATACAGCAGTAAGGACTGCTCCCCAAAATGCAGTGAAACACTCCAGACAACTGCCCAACACAGCCAGAATGGGGAAGAGGGAACTGGTTCATCACCAAGTTGGGAAATACCTAGAACTGATGGGGAACACTTCTTGAGAATAGAGACATGGGTGGGCATGTCTTGAGGCAGTATCTTATGTCACACCAAACCTTCTGCACTGAGAATGTCTCTCTTGGATCAGTCTGCCTCTACTGAAGAAGAGAATATATTTGGGGGAACCCAAGACTGGACAGGCCACAGAATGCAAGCAGCTGCACGTATGCAGAAGCATGATATAAGACACCTGGAAAACTTCATCGTCTAAAAGGACAGTTTTTCAGATTGCAGTGCAAGACTTACATGACTATATTTTGCCTAAACCTTGCTTTAACAGGCAAAATCTTTTATTGGTGTTTTAATAAAAAGGTGAAGGAACAGATAACGAAGCCAGAATTTCTAAAGTAACTCCTGTGTCTTTCAGTACAGGTATTTGGACACTGTAATTGTACTCTACTGTTCAAGTGTTGTATATAAACTGGAAAAAAGCAGTGCTTTGTACTGGTGAAGTCACCTGCCATTAGTAACTCTAAAACATCTCAGAAAAAAAGGTACCTTTGC
This sequence comes from Elanus axillaris, assembly GCA_026212715.1. Lineage (NCBI taxonomy): Eukaryota > Metazoa > Chordata > Aves > Accipitriformes > Accipitridae > Elanus > Elanus axillaris. The sequence goes on along the minus strand of JANZLQ010000050.1, from coordinate 12,491,131 downwards.
CAATACAAATATATAAGGGCATTCTGGTGGTGAAAGCATGAAAAATCAAGAATGTCTTTCCCCTACAGACCAGGCAGACATGCACCAGCAAGTGCCACAAACAAGGCTGTCAGAATTTAAGGATCTGAAAAGAAACATAAAGACTAGGGCAAGTTGCAAAATTGAACTGTAAGTAACACATTTTTCAATGAGACTCTGCATTAATGCCTTAAAGCTACATGCTAGAGAAAACTGATACTCAAGGAATCCCTAGCATGTTATATTAACACATGGATGACTGAAAATTAATCTTCTGAATGTTGCTATTTTTTCCTTTCTAGTCCAAGAAAAAGAATGGAGGGCTCTTGAGTTAATGCTGACCTTCCAAAGAACAGACATTTCAAATGCACGTATCAAGGTAAAATATTAGAGCTACTAATTCATACTGATTAATGAAAGTTATTTTTATTCCACAAGGAGCAAATCAATTACAATAAAGCCAGTACAGCTCAGTTATTTTATTTCATTAATTAAACAAAGCACGAGTGAGAGAGAGCATCATGAAATACACAACGACAAACAGAGCCTGTGCTGTAAGATGTGCTATTGTGGCAAATTCAGCCAAAACATCCATTTACTTATAAAACATCATTTGCAGAATTTAAAACATTTTCACAGTCCACAGTGACAACCCAACATGCAAACACAATACAAAGACATGTGACTGTACTCTGTGTATAGAACATTGAACATAGCTGCTAAGTGTTTGGTATCTTTTTACCTTTGGAAAATGCAGGTTGCCAGTGAACTGCATACACCCAGTTTTCATGACCAGCCAATACAGACTCCAAAGTAATTGCATATGTTGCATCAGTATCTACCATAAATCAGAGAAAAGCATATTTCTTTCTAAAAGCCAAGAAAGACCAGGTCATTTCTGATATATTCAATGAAAAAAAATCAACTGCTTTCATTACCTAACAATATCTCAATAGCCTATTGACACTGAACAGCTTCTTGAAAACATACTTTGCCACAAGCTCTGAGTACCAGATTGACACTAAGAGGTCAGCCTATTGCCACAGAGTAGTATCATAGAATCCCTGGAGAACTCTCAAGCAATTTTGAAATAAACTCTCTGACATTGGCTCTACTCATACTCTTAACTTAAGCATATTTACATCTCCAAATGACTGTAAGTACAAGCATTAAGATACTTCAATGAATCAGGATTTGCACCAAGTAGCATAAGCACTTTTTACACATAACATACAAACTTCATTATATTACCTAAGTTGCCTAATAATTTACCCCACAACGTCAGCATTGTGAGCCTCTGATGTTACAGTGCTCAAACAGTATGTTAAATAACCAAAAAGTAAGCCTGCACATACTTATATGTTATCTCCAGTATTTTTCTAAGCTTTAAGTAATAGTAGCACCTCTTAACGCATTGAATTCAAAAGAAAATTAAAGTTATGTTATTAGAATGGAGGAGAACTGTGCAACAGCTTACCTCTCACAGGCAAATACATTTCCTATGTACTGCATTTGGAATATGTGTAACAATGTATGTTGACATTAAGCTCTCTTACGGCTTTGCCATCATTTGTAACACATCGTTAACTTTACATAGTCATGGCTTTAAAACAATAACACCACTTTTTCTAACAGCTGAATAAAAATAATGCAGTCAAAATGGCCTCAGATTCTTTTAATGCAAGAAACAAAACAAATTAGATGGTAAACCACCTTGTTACCCACCCTGAAACCACAAACAGATATATAAGTGCAAAGTTGTGCAAGAGAATTTTACAGCTGTTACCTACCTTTGACAGTAAGAACATTCTCTTTCAGTCTTAAGGAATCATCTTCAGTTTCTGGAACTTGCTTTGATTTTGTACACACTTTCCAAATTCTTATCAAACAATCCTGAGCGCAGCTTGCTAAGAAAAGGTCTTCACCTATTTGGTTTCAAAAACAAAAAAAGGTAATTAGTGCCACGTTTTCATTGCAACCACTGCCATGACTAACCTACCATCTTTCCAAACATATACTGTAGCTTTTTCTTAATTTTTCCTATTGTACACAGTGTCATAAACTGTTGTTTTATTTCAACATCAAGTTATTCTCCCATTTCAAACTCTCCACGAGTTTAGAACACAATGACTATAGATATTTTTCTACTTAGAAGACATAGTAAATACTGTATATATTGTACGTATACTTCCTTACTATCTATGGCCTTCACTCTCGAAATTCTGACAGCCTCAATACTCTTCAATAACTCCTTTCTTCAGGATTGTAGTGTCCTCTAATTCCTTCTATTTTATTCTTGCTATTGCAAGAACTATTTGATTAGTTAACATCTGAATAGATTCTCCTCTTAATCTGCTATTCTTTTAAAAAAAAAAAGAAAGAAAGAGGGAACAGGGGAAGAAAAGTACTATTTCCCCCCTACTTTCCCCCCTTTGAAAAAGCAGCCAACTCTTCCCCACTCAGATACAAATATTTGCACATTGAGAAGGACAACTCACTAAAACTCCTATTTGTTTGCAATTAGCTACCAGTCTTGAAGCAAGCAAGACAAAATGAGGGATGCAAACACAAGATATAAGTATTCTGTATCAATCCTACTCTAGCCATGATTTTGATAACTGAAATATAACTGTAGTATAGGTTCAACAATTCTTACATTTTAACAGGACACAAAGTTCTATCTTGATTTTTAATATTTGTACCACAACCTCAGAAAAAAATTCACAACTACAAGAGTTCGGTCACTGCAGTGCATCAGAACCATCTGTTGGAGGGGTAAAACACCAGTACTGTCGTTAAACCAGTATTCCACTTTATTCATCTTTCATACTGACCAAAGACTGCCCATTCAATGCCTCTTATCCAATCTTCATGGCCAGGGAGTATTAATGTTTTCTGAAACTGAAAAAAAAAAACTTGTTATATCATAGAAATGCACTTAATTACCATGCACATATGACCACTTAGCTTTGGATTTTCAAGTCTTTTACATTTACAGCTTCTATTATTTGAAACTAGAAAAATAAGCTGCTACTAAGGATTGTAATTTACTGATAGATTCTAAATAGGCCTTTTTGGTTTTGCCACCACTGGGTAAACGTGTGTCACATCATGGCATCTTCCATGGCCAGTTCTGTTTAATTCCTTTATCAATGATCTGAACAAGGGCATCAAGTGCACCCTCAGTAAGTTTGCCGATGACACCAAGTTGGGAGGTAGGGTTGATCTGCTCGAGGGTAGGAAGGCTCTACAGAGGGATCTGGACAGGCTGGATCAATGGGCCGAGGCCAACTGTATGAGGTTTAACAAGGCTCAGTGCTGTCGGGTCCTGCACTTGGGTCACAACAACCCCATGCAGTGCTCCAGGCTTGGGGAAGAGGGGCTGGAAAGCTGTCCTGGCAGAAAAGGACCTGGGGGTGCTGGTCGACAGCCGGCTGAATATGAGCCAGCAGAGTGCCCAGGTGGCCAAGAAGGCCAATGGCATCCTGACTTGTAAAAGAAATAGTGTGGCTAGCAGGGCTAGGGAAGTGGTCATCCCCCAGTACTCAGCCCTGGTGAGGCTTCACTTCGAATCCTGTGTTCAGTTTTGGGCCCCCCACTACAAGACAGACTCTGAGTTACTGGAGCGTGTCCAGAGAAGGGCAACGAAGCTGCTGAGGGGCCTGGAGCACAAGTCTTACGGGGAGCGGCTGAGGTAACTGGGATTGTTTAGCCTGGAGAAAAGGAGGCTGAGGGGAGACCTTATCACTCTCTACAACTCCCTGAAAGGAGGTTGTAGCGAGGTGGGTGTCAGTCTCTCTTCCCAAGTAGCAAGCGATAGGAGAAGAGGAAATGGCCTCAAGTTGTGCCAGGGGAGGCTTAGATTGGCTATTGGGAAAAAATTCTTCACCAAAAGGGTTGTCAAGCATTGGAACAGGCTGCCCAGGGAACTGGTTGAATTACCATCCCTGGAGGTATTTCAAAGACCTGTAGGTGTGACATGTAAGGACATGGTTTAGTGGTAGACTTCGCAGCATTAGGTTACTGATTGGACCCAATGATCTTAAAGGTGTTTTCCAACCTAACCTATTCCATGATTCTATATGTGAGCAGGAAAGAGTAAGAATTGAAGGCGCTCGCCTTCAACAGGCTACAGTCTCTCTACAATACATATGAAAATTTATCAGGCTTACACTGTTACAGAAAGAATAACATAATGCATGTATGACATGGTATATAATTTGTATTACATGTGTGAAGTAGATGCAACTGCAGATGATGTGGAAAATGAATACAGGTAAAATCAAGTGTAAAAAGAAAGCTAACATTTTAAAATTATTTCATTAATTAATTTGTAATATAATACAATTACTAGGAATTACTTATGGGGCCAGAAATATTGCCTATGTTTAAGTTTATTGACTAAGTTTCTAATGAAGTCAGACATCAATAACTGTCTCTGCTGATGGAAATCTCTGCATAAACACAGGCTCAAGAACAGAGGAACACAAACACAGATTTCCTAGTAAGAACTTTCATTAGTAGTATATTTTTATTCATAACATTTATAATATTACCATTTTGTTTTGATTCAAGTAAGGTAGAAATGCTTAATTGCTTAATTAGCATTTAAACCATTTCTATTTTTCTTTGCTCAGAAAAAGCCCTACTTTGATGACATTTTTTGATCCCAAGTTGACTTAAAATGTCTGAAATAACCATTACAGTTAAAATGTTTAGTAAAAATTACTATCACATTATTTCTTGCATTCTATTCTGCTAAATCCCCTACCTAGGCCTACTAAGCGTTAAAATTAAATTACAGTCTTTGCCCTCGGAACAAGACCACAACCAAGTCCTCTTTCCCTAACTGTAATAAAAAAGAAAATAATAAATGAAAATAAATAAATAAATAAAAAAGAGCGCAACACAAGAAAGGCTCTCTCAAAATCTCTGTCTTTACCTTCAGAGAAGATAGTCAGCAATGGTAATTGATCCAAACAATTTTACAGCTAACTAAACATACTCAGAAATCAGTGCCTCTTCTCTTTGGTCCATACTTTCCTGGGTGTTCCCCCAAATCACCTTCCCATCAAAAAATATTACTCAGCTTCTCCTCATTCTACATTTGCATTCTTAATGTTACAGAACAATCTGCATATGAGATGCGTGACAAGAACAGCTTAACAGAAACTTCCAAATCAGAAAGTTTTGGTCTTGATTAAGAATGTATTCTCACAGCCACCTATGTCTCATTTGGCTTGTCACTTCTGCACTCACTTGCACTTCCAGATGTGGCATTCCACATAGATGTTTATGTTAAAACACCCAACTGATTATGTGTAAATAAAGGCAGGAACAGCCCAGGAAGTGAGATCAAACAATGACCTCTAGCAATACATCAAAAAAAATCTTTTTAGGAATTCACATTTCAGAGAATAAATAAAAAAATCTATTTATTCATTCATTTATATGATCTTTGACATAATGCTCCATATTTTACACTCTCCAAAGTTAGTTGGTAAAATTATTCCCAACTGAAAGATTAGTTCAGGCTAAACTGTTGCTAACATTCTTGTATTTTATGGTTCCTTTTATGTTGAACAGTGTGCATATCTCCTGAAACTTGACTTTAATATTAATCTAAACAAACATCTAATAATTTTTTATTTCAAATTGTTTTTTTAACTACCCTTATCTTCTCACATCAAAGAGAACCATTAAGAAAAGTAGACATTTGTTTTCTCTTTAAAGAGAGTAAAACTTATTACTTTGAGGTTATTAATATCACCCCAGGTTTCTAATTCACTTCCCAAACAGGCTTCTAGGTACTACATAGCTTTAAGTCAAACATGCGGTTCTTTTGTGCTATAGAAAAAGCACTCACTCAAAATTTTTAAGATATTGTTTCCCATAAAAATAAAAATTGTCCACTGAAACTGAGCAAGGAGTAGTGTTACTGTTATGACCTCTGCTTGTTTTTTTTTTTTAACTGCTTTTGCTGTTTCCTTGAAGTCTGTGTCTCTTGGTATCACACATTCAGTTTCTTCAGATGTATTTTGTTCTAAAACTGCATCAATTTAAAGCTTCTTGCAGATGCACATGGTCATTATTTTTAAATGATTCAAAGGTTTTATTATTGCCTAGGTTATAGTTGCAAGTATTTTTGACTTGTCATTCTTCTCATTTTTACAGATTTTATTTTTGTAGTCTCAGTTTTCTCCTCCTCTATTTCAGTTTTCCCCTTGGTCCTTACTGGATACATAAGATTATTGGAAGTTACAGTAACAACAGCTGAATCTAAAAAAAACTTATGGTCTGAGTCACCTACTTCACAGGCCTTCCCATGCCTCTTAACTAATCACCGAACACTTTTACATAGTAATCTGGTCTCTTTGCTTTTAGGCAAAGAATAAAGCTGTTCTGTAGGTAGCAGAACTAATGAGGCCTGCTTGTCTGTGGACATGCCCAGCAGACTCTGCACAACTAACTCTGCCCACACTTTGGGTACATGCCCTTCAGGACCAGGCTGGTAGCATTGTTTGGCAAATTTGGCAACTGCCACATAAGGTACCAGAGGTCCAAATCTTCTCAGATTTTCTCCACCAGACACTAGATGTGATATCCAGCTGTTAGACTTGTAAAATTAGAAAGAGTCTGAATTACCTTTGAGTCTCTTATTCTACTTTTCAATTAGGCCAAATTATTTGGGGGAAACACACTCCAACAGACACAGCAAAATGTTCTCACAGAAACCAAGCTCAACATAAAAATGTTTTGTTTTAAAGCTCTATTTTGACCTTCTGTTTTACTTACTTCCCCTCCATAGGCCTGTAATATCTCAAGCAGGAAGACGTATAATGGTTTCCAAAAGATCTTTCCCTGGGTATTTTTATAAATCAATACCCTCTTTCAAGAACTCAGAAAAGCAAAGAGATCATCTTCTCTCTATTGCTTAACACATTAAGGGATCTCTGGGTAGTGAGTCTTAAAGGATTTGATGCCTGCCCCCTCAATTTCAAAAACCAAGCAGTTTTTATAAGTAAATATATTTCAACTGTAAAATTCATGAGTTTACCAAAAGGCAGCCTTTATCAGCTAACTGAAGATGCCTCATCCTCCCTCAGAGTGTAAGTTTCCTCCAAGTTTCATGAGAATGTCCTGTTATGAACTTACATTCTATCTTGGGGTTCATACAACCTTTTTTAGGACATTAACTAAAGGAAGAGGTTTCAAGCGTCACAATTAACAGGAGAGATCTACAGGCCCTTACCAGTTCAAAAAGGATGCAGAAGTTCAGATTCTAATCACTCTTCCACACCAAGTTCTTGTGAAAAATGACAGGATGACACTAACATTTCCTTCAAACACCTCTAAAAGTAGAACTATAGAAGTCATAAAAGGGTTTCAGCAGATCTGAGAGAACCCAGCTAAAGAGGAGAACCTCCTTTTAGCAGCTAGGAAGGAATTTATGTCAGGAAGCTCACAAGGATGTTTTCATTCTGTTAATAGCTGTAATGCACTATGCATTTTACTCCACAGGGAATCAAATTTGGGCTCTTCCCTGAGGTCTGTACAGTCTACTTAGTTAAAAGAGATGTTCTGGGCAGTTAAGACAGACACCCACCAGAAGTCCCCCTTCATTTAAAAAACAGACACTCTGAACCCCAACTCTGCCAGGACAGCTGGTAAAAATAATTCCTAAAATTGATGGAAAATGTGTGAAAAATAACACATGTAAAATGAGAGAAAATTCCTCATCCTTTGTATAATTAAAGTTTCTTGCCTCCAAAAAAAAGACAGCAGCATAAACATGCTTATGAAGCTGAAGTTAGAGCTTGTTTCTTCCAATTACCTTCCTTTATCCCCCACAGACTGACTGTATTTAAGAATGGCTAAGACCACTGTTACACTCAAAAGTTTGGTCAACAACTAGCAAAAGTTATGGATCTCTGAAGACTTCTGGTAGTCAAACCACATATTATTTGTTAATCTGAACCATACAAGAAAACCATTTCCAGATTCTGAATGAAGAAAATCAACTGCACAACCGCTGACATTAAGTCTTTCTTTAGCACACTGAGAATCACAATTGGCATTCTGCCATTGCTAATTTCCAGAGAACATCATTAAACTG
>JANZLQ010000050.1:12472856-12482964 GCA_026212715.1 Elanus axillaris | reverse complement strand
GGGGCGGGGCAGGCAACAAACCTTCTTTCCTGCTTAGTATCAAAAAATCACTGAACATAGCAGATAAAGGATGAAGTATTTTATGGACAAAAACAACAACAACAAAACCTTATTACTGTATGTTGCAGCATGAACAGGCAATATTATCTATAAAGTAGCTTTTATCTCTCTCAAAAAGCAACAAGGAGCATCTATTCTTCTCTAAGGGAACTGTGCCTGAACAAATCCAGAAGAATGGTTCCTACATATGTTAGCTTCAATGGGGGTTTCTGAACGGTAGGTTCGCTGGTTCATGGTGGGGCAGCATTTGTGGTTTGAGGAGTTTTTTAAGGGACTGATAGAGAGAAAGAAGACACATTGACTTCTGTTTTGGAAGACAGTCATTCAACATGCTTTAGAGTCTAACAAAACTTCTGAACAGATGCAAGACAGGACAGAATTTCTTTGTAGTGCTCCAAAGGAACATTTAACTGTATGAAAAACTAAAGATAGCTACAGCTTCCAATACATGAAAAATGTGCATGCTTTTATAAGATCAGACACTGCTTCAAATATTTCTTTCCATATTCAGAAGCATTCAGCACAAAGAGCATACTTAGCAACAAACATACAATTCCACAGACAGAAATCATAGCAGTTTCATTATAAGAATTTATAGACTGAAAGTAACATAATTTCCATATGAACCATTCAATACATGCATACGCAATAAAGAAGGACAATTGTAGCTATTTTATGTCAGCAAGAACAGAAACACAGGCTATCTTCACACAGGGCAAAAATAAGAAAAACTAACACTTTTATGCACTGAATCCAACTTCAACATTCTGTACACACATTTCATCATTACCTAGAAAAATGGATGAACTAGTTAACAGAGGTAGTTGTATGTGATGGCTATCTAGAAACAGACAGTAGTTATTGAAGAACCTCAAAAAACATCAGCAGCACATATGGAAAGAAAAGAAGCAGAAGAACTGAGTAATGTTCTGAGCAAGAGTCAAAAACTGTAATTACCTGGCCATTCTGCTGTATAAACAAGTGTATTTTGCAGTCATCACCGCCACAAGCCAGTATTGGTACTGGGAGGAGAGGGGAAAAAACAAACCAAACCTCTTCATTACTCAAGTTACAAAATCTAATATTCCAGGATATGAAAAAGTATATAAATAACAAAAAAATAATATAGTATCAACAAATATATGAATACAATCAGGCAAGCATGATACCACTTCTTTATGTTTTCTAAATAAGTCACCTAATTACTGTTTGAAATAAACTAGTATTTCAAGAACACAAAACTTGCAAGTTATTTTGGCATGTAAATAATATCTACAAATACTTAAGATGCTAAAGAGTAGTTTCCTTTAAGCTCATATATCTGTAGGAATTTCAAGTATTAGGGATTTTTAATTAATTATGTTTATTTTATTGATATCAACAGGCATTTGCTCTAAATACAAAAGGAGCAAGCAGCAAAACAAATTGACTCAGAATAATACAGTTCAAGTCCTAAGTCAACTGAAGTAAGTATATAGATGGAGGCAGCATAATTATTACACAGCAAATAAAAAGACAGACGAAAAAAGGAAGACAGACCACCACCCACTGCACACAAGGATATGAGAGCAATTAACATTATTATACACCTACTCAAGTCTTGAGTAGTAGTTAACTTCCAGGAGCTATCTAGAAAGTATGCAAAAATGAACATCTATTGAATCAAACCAGACAAAAGTTATATCTAAGGGGAAAACAAGAGAAGATAAGCAGTGTATTAGTACATCTCTCCCACAGAAAACCATGGGGAAAACCCGTTAACCCTTAGTCCACTCTTTTTGGGTCATAAGGATGAAGTAGTACTGCTAGGGACTGGAATAGCAAAAGAAAAGGAGGTAATTAGAAAAGTATGAAGAAGTAAGTTATCGGGGCTAGACATTCACATTTCTCAAGTCTGGATAGAAAACAAAATACTAAGTTTCACTAAAATCAACTACTTAATTTAAAAACTAAATGTCATCCCTTTAAAGACAAAATTATGTCTTTATTATGGATAGAAGAAAAAAATCAACTTGAATATTCATAATAAGTTTATGCTCTATGGTAATTTCCTCTTTCTGCCTGTACCAAATCTGTGCCTAGCTATCTGCTGCTCCTCTCACACTTCTAAGTCACATTTCACATTCTTAGACCTCCATCACTTGCTTCTTCTCTCCAATCTCTAAGTCACATTTCACCTCCATCTCCTCCTTGCCTTACACAGGGCCAGAAAAGACTGCTTTGGACTGGAAGTAATGAACTGTTTTGAAAGAAGACCTGGTCTTCAGGTCCATGGAAATTGGGCAAGAGTAAGAGGGTTTTTTCCATGAAATACAAAACAATATATCTTCTTGGTGCCTGTCCTAAGAAGTACATTTTATGGGTCATTACAGTAATGACCTAATTATTTAATGGAATAAAAGTTTGACTAATAAAAACAAGAAGAGTATTACGATCTAGTTGCTGTATCAGACAAATGCAAAAGCTTTCACTTAAAAAGTTCTATCAAGAAGTATATAACTGACAAAGCCAGACAAGTATACAGTTTTTCACAGAAATGCTCTGACTATTAGAATTTGGATCTGATTGAGATAAAGTCCTGCAAAGGAAATGGAAAAAATTAGTTGGAAACTGTGGTCCAATTGCAATGGGGACAGTCTGATCAGCAATTTTTTTTCAAGTTCGCTCGCTCTTTTCTTCACCTGTTGCAATTCAGTTCTGAGGAGACAATTCTTATTTGTCAGAGGCCAAGCTATGGAACCACAATTATCCAGGCGGTAGGAAGAATCACAGTATATGACAAAAGAGCTGATCAAGATCTGTAAAACAGTAAATGCTATTCCCAGCATTTTAGAAGCAGAATTTCTGCAGACACTGCAAGGTAAAAAAGCAACCAACCAACCCAAACAGTACGAAGCTTTTCTTCAAGACTCAGAAAACAACTGTAAAGAAGCTCCTTAACTAAGGGGCTGCCAGTAAAGTGCTTAAGTTATGCTCCAGCTGCAAATGATCGTTCAGGTTTTTATGAGCAGTCTATTGGCTTTCCCCATTTGACTTCTTCACAAAAATGGTTCTTAACTTTTTTTTTTAAATCATTTATTTTCAAGGACAATCAGTTAAAATACTAGGCACTGTGAACTTCAATGTCTTTTGAAAGTTAAAGCATCCATTACATATTAATCAATTTTCAACACAAGCTTTAAATTTCTTTGCTTGGTGAAATTAGAGGTTATTCTGTATTTAATTCCTGACTAAAGAACTGCAGATTGTCCTCAAGAGAAAAGTTTCTTTAAATCTTAATACAGCTGCCAACATAGCCTTCATAAAGATTTCAGAGCAACTCCTAAAGTTATCATAGATCATTTTTCCCTGAAGCTCATTAAAATTCCAAATTCCCATTACAGATTAATGTTTCTGACAAAATGATCGGCAGTGAGATATTTTCATAATATTTTTTCAGCGACTTTATTTAGATTTCAGAATTAACACACTTCTCTGAACAGAAATAGTTCAGTTGTATGGACTACTATGTCAGGTCTAGGGAGAAAACACAGAGCATGGTTATGCTATATTAAAAGTCCCTTTATAGATTTATAGGGCACACGTTTCTAACCATACATTTATGGCTCAAAATCTAAACTATTTCTTGACAATTTTAGCAGCACAGATTAGTCATATTGGAACAGGCATTACAAACATATATGTATAGAATTTTTTAAAAATTTCTGTACAAAGCCTACACAAATAATTCCTCATTTGAAAATAATTTCAGTTCTTCAGAAAAGTACTCTTTTTCAGGTTACGAGTACTGTGTTGTTTTGGATAACCAATTTGAATTGGGATGGGAAAAGCCATAATAAAGGTGCTCTAAACACAACTTTAAGCAACACTGGATTTTGAGGACTGGGAGAATTTCACAGCAAAACAAAATGCTTGCTATTCCACCATTTAAAGAAGCTTAAAGCAAGCCATGCAATTTTGGTTTCAGAAGCATTTACTTTTAAGAATTATTATGATAATCTTCATTTAAGTTTCTTCCAAAATGAATGGTCACTTCTCTTCTATACAACTTGATTTCAATGTCAAAAAGATGCACTACTCTACAGTGTTATAGTGAGAATTTCTTACCTGAACAGTATCATAAATAAAGAAATAAGCTATTGCTTTGCAATATGAATTTTATATTCATTAAACTGGCACCAGAGACTCTTCACTTCTAATGAAAATTCACACCAGGTAATGATTTTAATTTACCCTCAAGCCTTTTAAGTTCATCTCAACAAGCACCTGTTAGTATATTTACAGGAGAAATAGAGAGAGGTTTAAAGTTCTTTAGCGGTGCAGATGCTGCTTTTGATATCAGACACACTGTGGAAATGGACGTTAGCATTTCCAAATCAGACAATGCATCTTGACAGAGCCTTCATATCTCCCAGAATTATCACAAGCCAAGGAATAAAATAAGCTTCTGTATAGCTGCTCTGGAGGCATACAATCAAAACACTGTATCAGCATGGAACATATGCAGCAAATACTTGAAAATTCGAGATACAGTATGAAACTTTAGCACTTTTTCTCTTGCGAGCCTGGCACTCCTCCATCCAACCAGGTGAAAAGGCTCTAATGATACTTAAACATAAACCCAATTCAACACACGTATCTGGCTTGAGGATACATTTAGTTTAAAAAAAAAAAAAAGCTTTACAGATTTGCAACAGAAGAACGTGTCTGTGGCAGGCTACAAAATCTGAACATTTATGTTAATGGAAAACTATATAAATCATACTGAACAGTCAGGTTAAAGTAGTTCAGCATCTCAATTTTTTCACATTTAAGACTGAACAAGTGATAAACACTGCTTATTAATCTGAAATTTTTGATGATGTTGACCTGCAGATTCTTTTTCTGCACCCTGCCCTTCCATCCAAGTGACAAGAATAAACATACACAGCAGCACCACAAGGAGTGGGTAGAACTAACAGCATCATCCTATCCCCTTCACTTACAGCCCTGCTATCCCCTTTTTAAGTTCTCTGTCTCAAGAGTTCAACTAATGAACTCCATTTCGAAGACACTGTAATCTGCCAGTATTCTAATGACTAAGAAGAGTTCAGTGAAAACCTTTAGGTACAAGCAGGAGTTTAGGCCAATTCCATTGAAAACAAAAAATGTGACACAAGGGTCTGGAGTTGGTCCAATGAAAATCTATTTGGGGGATTTCTTAGATTTTGTGTTTCCTGCATTGATATTTAAGATGTGCAGCTGTACTTACCATTGCTGCCAGGCAAGAAGGATAAGCAGACATCCATAACAAATCCATTTCCAAACTGCAGAATTTCAATGCATTTAGCTGGAAAACAAGAACAGATAGTGTTGATCTCATTCATCGTAAGTATTACAGTTACACTGTCATTTCCTACTACATTATGTAGTTAAAATTTCCCATTCAATTTTATTTTAAGGAGCTGAAACATTTCTGCTTTTTTCAAAGCCTAAATAATGTTATCTTCTGTGGGACCACAGAAATTCATCCAGAGTTTGCTGAGTTAGAAGATAAGTCACTATTCTCCACCGAGTATTAAAGTTGTAGAGCTTCACTGTGGTAACACATCAGAAGCGATAAACGTTGCAAATTATATCCTGTGGCAACAGCATTCACTACATAGGAGGATAAAACGGAATCCACTTGCTACAAGAGCAGGTAGAGAGATGAGCAAAAAAACTGCAAACACCCCTGAGACCCCAGAAGAGGTTAAACTGGTAAGCCATCAAGATCAGAGTAACCAACAGGATAGCAGAAAAACCTCTCTCCAGAAGCAGAATTGGTCCTTCCATCACTGGAACCCACACCAGCAAGACAAAAAGGAAAAGGATAGGACTTCATGGTGTTCTTTGGGAGCATGAGAAATGCCTTCCAGAACACGGGACTGAAGATTGGCAACTCTATTTCTCTCATGTAGGCAAGGCAATGTGAAATCCTCAAGTACACCAGATAAGGAAGAAAGTAGCTTGAGAGATGCAGTCAGTTACAACTCAATCAGCAAATAACACTTTAAATCTAGATTATGCACCCTATTTATTTCTTATGTATTTCAAAGAGCTGTTCTCCCATGTGTCCATGCAAGGGCCTAGTTCACCAGATGGTCAAGGTCCTACTATCCCAAACTTCACTGGACTCAAGTCAATAGCAACAGCCAAGTGACCAGTTTAACCTCACCTTTCTAATGCCAGCATTAATCATTTTACCAAGTAAAACACGTTATTTCATATACACATACAGCTAGTCTGCCCCCACATTACAGGGAAAAATGATGGTTCAGATTATCAGATTCTGAATACATATTAAAAAGAAACAAGTACATTCAGCCAATGCATCACTAATGAAAACCAAAGATAAATCATTCTGGAGAACAAATCTGACGCAAAGCTGTTAAACTAGTATGACCCTTAGCTTTCAAAGAGCAATACAGTGGTTTGATGTACCAAAGTTTGAAAAGAAATCAATGTAGTTGCATTAAAAGATGTTAGTATTTAGCCAAGTACTTCAATGGATAAGCATTCATCATTTTTATTAAGCCAGTATGTTGTCCCCAGTGTTAAAAAAATGTTACCTTCTGAACCATGCCGAGACCAGATTCTCACAGTAGAGTCAGAAGCTGCAGAAGCTATTAGAAGACTTAAATCAGGTTCATCTGACTGGTAGACAGCATCCACAGCACAAACAGCTTCAGCGTGGCCTTTCAGAGGAATGCTTTTCACAAGCTGAACACATCAGAAAGTTTTACAAAGTTTTAAACTCCAGTAACTTATCTGAGACAATTTTTAAAGCCATTTTAAGAAATAAAATAACTTTATACTGAAAACAAGTTGTATACCTGCAATAGCAGAGCATCTGCTAAGCTATGCTTAAACTATAGTATATTCCAGGAAAACAGAGAAGGGATACAGCAGTAATGAGTATTAACTCGGTAAGATTTTGTTCAAAGTTGAACATTAAATGTTCCTGTGTACACTGTACAAACCTCACCATTCCTTGAGGAAAGATGAAAATAGTACAGAAATTAGGAAGAACAGTTTTCCTTCCTTTTTCTCCTTCTCTTGCCCTTCACCCTAAGGAAGGCCTCATAAAGGTTTGGAGAACCTTACTGAAGGAGATGGAGCAGAAAACACAATGGAGTAAGTAGTAGCTACAGCAGCTCTAGCAGCAATGCTTAGTGTGTTCTCACAAACCAAAACAGCTTTTTACTCCTTCAAAATACCAACACGATAAACAAAAACTCTAAATTTAGACTTAAGTACCTACTTTCTTAATGAATGACTACAGGCGATTCAATTTGTAATCTGTTCCTCCTAAACACAAAGAGCAAAACGAGAAGTTTTTAATTCTGAGACCAGAAGTCATCCAATATTTACCCAAATTTTGTCATAAACGCTCTTGACACATCTTTCCAAAATATAGCCTGGTAGGCACTAGTAAGAATTTTTGATTGGTCCAGTATAGAACTTTGTCTGTTTTAAGAATTTACACTAGTCTAGAACTGCCATTAAAATGTACACATTTAGCCACATTGCTTTTCAAAGACTGCCATAAGGCTGTGTACCACATCAGCGGAAATAGTTAATAAAGAAATCTCTAAGTTCTTTTAAATAAATACATAAACAGTTACAACGGATCAGGATCAAAAATTATTTCTGAGAACATTCCCCCATCAAACCAGATGCATTTCCCCCTAGCATGGATTCATGTGCATTTTAAAATGCCAAGTCTAATCTAGCGTGAGATACCCTATGAAATGGGTTACCTACACAGCTGTTCACAAATCAATGCCTAATAAGTAAGATTTTAAAAGTTAGGTAATAAATTTAAGTATTTTTTCATCTAAATTTCAGTTCATTGTGAAGGCTCTTTTACACCATACTCCATCTTTTGCCTTGCATTTTACAGTATCAATAGTAAATTAGCATGCCTCTACTTTTCTCAATTTCTCTGAGACAACTCAATTGTTGCACCAATTTTTTTTTTTTTTTTTTTTAAACACCTACCCCAACTTGTATATCATCCTGGTAAGACTACCTATATATATATATACACCTACAAACACTACACTGTTACACAGATTGCCCAGAAATCACTAGAAACGGATATAAAGAAACAAGGAAGAAGGGTACAGGAAACATCAACTAAAAATGAACCTCATGATTTGAAGATTTTAAGGCAATTTAAAGGAAAGTGCTATATGAGATCAGAAAGCTGCCAACTCAAGAACAGACAAACAGCATCTTTTAGACACACTAGACAAATCCACCTGACAACTGGTTAACTAATTTCTTAATGAAGGCTGATTTGAAATAGATAAACTGCAGAAAAGAAGAAACAACGTTTAAAGTAAAACACAGCATGACAGAATACCAACAATTTGAAGGAGATGCACATGGGGTTCAATAATTAAAGGTAAAACAAAGAGGTAGGACTAATACAGACAAAACACATAATTTTTAGTATGTGAGAAACTAGGGTAGGGAGAGCTTTAAAAACAGGTTATTCCTGCTCACCTGATTATTCCACGTTCCTGTTCCATTCCATTCCCAAATAATGAGTTGTTTATCAGATCCACCAGAAATTAACTCTGTTTCAGAAGCTAAAATATAGGTTTCCTTAAGTTTTGTGAACACTTACATTGTAACAGCAGTCAGCAGCATAAACAATTACACTGGTCACTACTCAAAATACCATGTATCAACTGTAAGCAAAGTTGCCATCAAAGTAAAGTATGGCTAATATGAGTTGTAGGGCAGCTTAAGAGCAAAGGTATTCTCTAACACAACATAAAGACACAAGTCACAGGAACATTTAAGGTTCTGTATGAATGTGATAAATATATCTTTCTAAAAAGGTTCTCAAATCTAACAGTGGAATTTACTATTTTCTTCTTCTCTTTGGTCTTTTTGGAGGATAGGAAAATAAAGGAAGAGAAATCTAACCAAACAGAATTCAAAGCTTCGCATGAAAATTCAATTCCCAAGTTCCCTAAAAATAATCTTTTTTAATCAACTTTAAGAAGAAAACGTTTTAGTGCAAACTGTTGAAAGGACAGTAGTTTATATCACTATCAAAAAGGAATGTTTTCACCTCAGTATTTTCGCCCTCAAAAAGCAACAGGCATGTCACATCAATAGCCTAATCAACGGTCCCATTTCTCTTTGTCAGAGCTTCTATAAATGTCTAAGGGCAAGAATATGAGCTTTGAAAAGCCTGCACTAAGCATCTTTAAATCCTGGAATTACTATCAAGTAAAAGCCTTATAACAGTCTCAAACGTTTCCATCCTGAAAGATTATTTTTTCATGGATACTACCTCTATGCAACTTACAGCTTTATAGTCAGAGGTTTCTGAAAAGCCACTGCAAATCAGTTTACAAAGCCAAAACACGCAAAGCTCCAAACCCCTCCTAAAGAGCCCGGTGGCAGCTCAAGCGTCTGTCAGAGCCGCCGATCTCTCTCTTGGAGCCACCGCAGCCCCAAATAAAACAGCCTCCGGGGCTTACCAGACAGCTCACCTGGCTTTGTCGGGGCGAGGGGGGGGTGTCACATTCCTGCGGAGCCACCCGTTAAAACCCCGACTAGGAAGGTGAGCGTAAGGCCAGAGGACGCGCTGGAAGCACCCCAGCTCTTTATTCCCTTCAGTTTGCCCCGCAGACCCTCCTTTGCCGGCCCTCCCGCCCCACCTCCCCAGCCAGGGCCCCTGAGGGGAGGCGGTCCCGGCCCTCGTCGCGGCAGCCACACCGCCCCCCGCGGCCCCCCGACCCGATGGGACTGGAACCGGGGGTAGAAAAGCCACGCTACTCACCGCACTCCCGCCGGCGGACCCAGCGAACGCAGTTCACCCTGCCGGTGTGGCCGCGAAAGGCGGCGACCGTCCGCCTCACCTGCGGGAAGAGAAGGGAGGAAAAGCACCCAGCGTGAGGGAGGCCGCGCTACCGGCCCCGGCCCCGGCCCCGGCCCACAGCGCCTCAACCCACCGCCGGCTCGTAGACAACGACGTCGTGGCAGCTGCCGAAGGCGAGGAACC
>JANZLQ010000050.1:12462151-12472756 GCA_026212715.1 Elanus axillaris | reverse complement strand
GGGCGCCTGTAGGTACCTTGTTGTTGTTGTAGGGTCGCCGTTTATTGCGGGCGGGGGGGGCTGCGGGGTGTGGAGGGTCCTGGGGTGTTTACGTAGCGTCTCCCACAGCCCCTGGCGCATCGTGGACGACTGCGGCGGCGCCTTCACCATGGGGGTGATCGGGGGCGGCGTCTTCCAGGCCATAAAGGGCTTCCGGAACGCCCCTGCCGTGAGTCCCCGCCCACCGCCCCGGACACGCCCACGCGGGGGGAGGAGGAGCCTCGCCCTCCCGCTCGTGGGCGTGGCCTGACCCCCAAGTCCCTCCCCCAGGGCCTCCGGCACCGCCTGCGGGGCAGCGCCAGCGCCGTCCGCACCCGCGCGCCTCAGATCGGAGGTGAGGGGGCGGGGCCTGACCGGGGGGCGGTGCCTGTGGGCTGAGGCTAGGCGCGGGGGGGCGGGGCCTGAAGGGCGGCGCCTGAGGGGTGGGGCGGGCCCGCGGCCGTTGGGGTGTGGGCGCGCGGCGGTGGCGGCGGTGGCGGGCGCATGGGGGGAGAGGGCCAGGCCGGGCCGGGCCGGGCCGGCGAGGGCCGGGCGTGAGGGCCTGTCCGGGTGTCCGCGGGTTTGAGGGAGAGCTAACCTAAGTCTTGGGTGGCTGTGGCGAGAGCCCGATTCGGGGCTTGGTGTGAGGGAGCCCCGCGGGCCGGGCCTCGCCAGCGCAGAACCCCCGGAGGAGCTTGAAAAGAGGGCATTGAAAGCAGTGAAACTGAAATTAGTTTGGGGTTTGGTTGTTTGTTTTTTTCTAGTTGGGACGGTTTTAATCTGTATTGCACCTTTTGTCAAACACTCAAAGGTTTAAAAAGTTTTAAGCTTTTCTAGAGTGGGTTTTTTTGTACATAGAAGTTGATTCCACATGCGCCTGAGTACTGGAGATCATGGTGTTAATGTCCATTTCTGACCTGTTTCCATCACCTGTAAAGCCTCCCTCTGGTAAAGAATCATTCTTAAGTCATTGAGTTCAGGCTGTGTTTCATATTACAGTTATTACTGATTTCCCAAAATGTCATAGAAATCATGGCAATCTACAGCTGAGCGATGGCCAGGGCCCCCAGAGGGGTGATCTGGATATGTTTGAGTACCTCTATTTTTCAAGACAAAAGATCATATCATAGCAGATTAGAGAATTCTATCTGTTACATTTTTATTTTTTGTATTTATTGATATATTTATTGCCCTCCCTAACCAAGAAATTCAAATCAAGAAAGATATATACTATGGTAGTAGTCTAGTTTTACTTGCATAGTCACTGGCCTAAAGAAAAGGGATCATGAACTGTTTCAGCCATTTGGCTTCACAAGTTCAAGGATTTTGCCAGTTCCCAGTGGCTACAGATACAACCTGCTACCCCACAGGCTGTGTAGGAGTCTCAGCAAGACTTTCAAGAAGTCCACTCTGCCTCCAAACGCTCTACCCTACACGTGCAGAAGGCCCTGTAGCAGAGGCCAGGCTGGAGTATAAATGGACTACCCTGCAACAGAAAGTGTGGAAAGGGAGAGGGAACAGAGATGTGACTACCTACAGCTGTCTGGTGCTTTCTGCCCCCAAATCACCCCTGGGATATCATGAAATAATTGAAGCTAAACTGAAAAGCTGGAAAGCCTTGGATAGAGGGAGAAGACAGCTCTACGTGACTGTGCAGGGAATGGGGCAGGGGGATGTGCAGGAAGAGAAGCAACAGAAAGCAAGCAGGCATTCAGGGGAAGCACTCTGTGTAGCACAAGGAACACTTTGGACCCTAAATCACTCCTGTCTGGCCTTTATCTCCCTGTGTGCCAGCACATTCATGAATACTGGCTGTCAGCAGCGCTGTAACCTGACACAAAAATGTTGCAGCTTGGCACATCTTTTTTCCAGTGGGTATGAGAGGAAGGAAACTCTGCCTGATCACATCCAAGATACAGCCAGAAATTTTAGCTGCTAAGGGAACAAATGACTCCTTGCACAAAAATGCACACATCCAGTCATCAAACCGTGCTTTAACTTAGGAGTGCTGTCCTAGAGGGTGGCTGCACAGCAGTCAGGTTGCGCAGCAACCCCCTCTCTCAGTGTGCCCTGCCAGGGTTGGAATCTGGCAGGAGGAGGTCCGGCACTGCCAAAAAGCTGTGGCATGTTATAGGCATTGCATTTGTTGCTGTGGGAACAAAGCTGGCTCTGATTGTGAGTGTGGGCATAAGTATAGGCTTTTCCAAGTTGGATTTGGGTGGGGGATTCCTCTATAACACAAGAAGTTTACTCATCTGATAGATAACCCGCTGATGATGATGTCCTCTTAACAGGAGCGCCCTGGGTGCTCCTGTGTCATACAGATTTGGAGGTGCACGTCATGCCTGAGGGTGTGAGGGCACTGTAGCCCCATGCTGCAGGGTTTTGTGAGGCTGGTCCTCGCAGCCTTGGGCCACCACCTCGGTGAAGGTGCTTTCCCAGGCAACTTGAGGGAGCACATTGCAGAGCACTGCTAGCGCCAGGTATTGCCAATGATTGCCTCCTTTCTGCCACAAAGGTGTGGCACTATCACCCCTGTGCCACCCCACACCTCCCAACACCAAGAGAACTGGGAAGTCAACACAATATGGACTTGAAAATGCCTTGGGGAATGCTGTAACAGGACCAGAGTGGTATGGCCAAAAAGCATGGGAAACTGGGTCTGTATCCAGACAGATCCGCCTAGACAAGCCCAGTTTCTTACACACTTTTCCCAGGTATTATGTCTGACCAAGTCCTCTCTCACATGGGATGCTGGGCCTTTGGTCTAACCCAAGAAAGTTTTTTGTCTGAGTTCTGATGTTACAGGATCTTCTCTTATGTCTGAAAACTGAACCATCTGGAGGACAGCATATGAGAAATTTAGAATATTGGATAATTATAACAGAATTAATATGCCTTTTAGGAACACATGCATTATAAGGAAGTAATGGTGGTGGTCAGTGATGTTCCAAGGATGGAAGAGGACATACTCTGGGCCAGTCACCAACTGCCAGTCTTCATTCATGGCTAGTGTCCCTATTGAATTCAAATCTGTCCTTGTTGTTTTCCTTCATCTTCCCAGAAAATAACTTCTTCGCTTTTCAGAAATATATGTAAAAATAATCATCCTCTTTTTTCCCCCTTTGGTGTAATTTTTGAGGCACAAGAACTCAATTCACTGAACATCAGAAAAGGTTGTGATGGTGCCTAAGCAGACTTCAGAAGTCACTCTGTAGCCTTGTTCACATCTTTTATGTGTCCTAGTGTGATTCTGCCAATGGAGTTACATCAACAAATTCCTATAAGGGAGATATTATTCATACTGACAAAAGGTTTCTTTAGCTTAAAATAAATTCACCAGTTAGATATTGGAATAACTTCTCTTATTGCAATAGCAAAATAGTCATTTTGATCGTAAACTCAAGTCTACAAGTCAGGTTTGGCAAGCAGAGGTGGCTTAGCAGTCTTCATGTGCTCTCTACCCAACTCAGTTATGCCCACAAGCTTTTAGATAGAGACTGAGAAAATACAACACTAGTCAAAAACTGAGAAATACTATTTAATATATTTATCTAATTATGTCTAAACAATGACATGAAAATACAATAATGTTGCAAATATGTTTCTGCCTCCTGCAGAATGTTTTGATAGATTAAATCAGTTTTACACTTTCCTTTATTGGGTGGGGTCTTGTTGGTGTATAGGAATGTGTATTATTAGGCACAGGTCATTTTGCATGATACTATGAAAAGCAACAATCATATGGTAGGTTTAAAGTTTAATTATGTACAGTTTAATTCTATAGAAGAATGTTTAAAAGTTGTTAAATTAGCAAAGCCAAATACTTAAAGGTTGGGGGCTTTGTTCTGATTGTAGTTGTTGAACTTAGCCTGTCTTTATTTGTCTTCATTGTATACACGCCTTATGAAGTAATCATTAATGAAGTTACTTCATACTCAAATTACTGCCTGCTACTTTTACTGAAGGTTGCCTGCCTCCAGTAGCAACCCGGATGAACAGTGCCTGGTGAACAAGGCAGCTGTGCAGTATTTGAATTTCTCCGCATTAGTTATATTGTGGCCCTAGGCCTAATTGGCTGTACGGTATTCTTAGCACAGAATTATCCTTTTCCGCATAGCCTTTTTTGTGTGTGTGTGTGACTCCCACTGCCACAGTACCTGAATGGCTCAGAAAAATGTATTAATTATATTTTTCTTTATAAATATCACTGGTAGGCAGAGGGGTATTATATTCATTTTCTGAGTGACAATTTCCTCCTAGGACCAGAATTCATAACAAAAGTGCCATAGTTCTTCAGTGGTGAAGCGCCCAATGTGAACACAGAATGGCATTCAGGAGAGGGGCGAACCACCTGCAGCACCAATTGCCTCCAGCTGGGACTGTGAGCATTTAAAACTTTTGGAAATCAGATTCCAGCATGGGGACACTCCTGATGGCTTCTGTGGGGCCAGGGTTTCACCTGAAGGATCAGAGCTGGAGTGCTGAGAAAATAAATAATAAACAATAGTTACCAAAACCATAAAGATAAGTTTAAATTATTTGCCAAATTCGCAGAGGATACCCAGACAACAGCTAGGACCAACGCCATTGCCTTCAGCATCTTGAGTACAAATCCAGCCTTTCCCTCTGCCAGCTGTGGGATCTGCTTCAGAAGGTGTTTCGATGCATGAGGAATGCTACAACCTCATGGGTTTGCTGGGATTTCTTTCCCTTGAGCCTGCACGTACCAGTAGGCTACCAGAAGGATGGCCTAAAGTTACTGACTGGGTCTATTAAAATTCAGTGTCAGACTAGTTTTTAACTGCCACTGATTGATTCTGGAACTGCTGGTCCTGTGTTCAGTAAAAGTTAAGATTTCCAGTGTATCTTGAGCGTGATGTAAGCCTGTGGCATCCTTTTCAAATACATTTCTCAAGATAAAAAGAGCAGATATTGTCACTTGAATAGGTTTAATTTAAAATGTTTAGAATATGTTTTTAGAGACAATTTCTCCTTTAATTCACTTCACTGAAGACTGAAAGTTGAATGATGCTGGTCAAAAGATTTGAACCAAACTAATCTTGACTATAGCTATTTCCATATTTCTTGAAGGACGTATTTTAAGTATTCTATGAATGGCTTATATTCCCACTGCCTAAATGGATTTCTGATTTTCCAAAGAAAAAAAACCTAATTATTTATAAATACCATCAAAATTAGCTCTCCAAACAATGACTGTAATTGCTGGCTGAAAGAAATTCCACAAAAAATCTCTTTGATTTTCTTTTTTTTTTTTTTTTTTTAAAGGAATACCAAATGCAAACATGACCTAGAAAATTGCTTGGGAAACAAACAAAAAAAGGATAAAAGGATGAAACAGCTTGTCACATAATCAAACTGATTATGCATTGTGTTTTTGAAGCAGAAGCTCTAAAAGGAGACATGATAATAGGCATGCATTCCAGAGGGTGTACACACACACACACGAACTCTGAAATGTAATCTTGAACAGTTAAAATCATATTTTACACTTAAATTCTGTATTAGCAGCAGTTCTAGCAGTTCTTGTATGACTTGGATAGGATATTGTTCCACACTGTAGAAGAACCTCTCACAAAGACAAAAAATAAATTCTGTGATATTTTCCTGACGCATTTCTTTGTGCTCCTTTAAAATGAAACATATTGAATTAATATCAATGAGTCGTCTTATTTGTACACATACATATGTTTTTGCATGCAACCACATCCACTATACATATATTTGTAGTGGGTTTGATCTTGAACCATTGTTGCACAAATTAACATGATATTTAGTAAGTTCCAGAAGGATAAGCCTGATCCAAAGCCTTTGGTGGTCAAAGAGATTCCCGGCATTTGGTGAGGAGTCTGGTTACTGACACCCAGGAGCTGGCAGACTTTTTTAATCTGTATAGTAATGTCACTTCCCTGCTGCTTGGCACTGACTTACATCCAGTAACTTGGCGAGCACAGGTATGAAAACAAGCGATAACCTTCTAGCCTGGCAGTCTGGAGCTGTCATGAGTTTCAGTTAGGAGGAAATACAAACAGCATTACAGGTTTGTATGAGGAAATCCCCATTCCCAGTGCAAAGTGTGCAAAGACAAACATCTGCTGAGCCTCAGAGCTGCCAGGGAGAGGGGAATATGGCACAGGGTATCTGACTGTCATACACCAGCCAGCTCCTGTTGTGTAAAACTTCGTTTCCTACGAAAGTGTCGTGGTTTAACCCCAGCCGGCAACTAAGCACCACGGAGCTGCTCGCTCATTCATTCCCCCCACCCAGTGGGACAGGGGAAAGAATCGGGGGAAAAAAAGTAAAACTCATGGGTTGAGATAAAGGCAGTTTAATAGGACATAAAATGAAGAAATTAATAATAATAACGGTGGTAGTAATAGTACTATTAATAATAACAACGTAATTAGAATATACAAAACAAGTGATGCACAGTGCAATTGCTCACCACCTACTGACCGGTGCCCGGTTACTTCCTGAGCGGAGTTCCCTCCCAGCCCCACTCCCCCCAGTTTATATACTGGGCATGACGTCCCATGGTCTGGAATACCCCGTTGGCCAGTTTGGGTCAGCTGCCCTGGCTGTGTTCCCTCCCAACACCTTGTGCCCCTCCAGCCTTCTCGCTGGCTGGGCATGAGAAGCTGAAAAATCCTTGACTTAGTGTAAACACTGCTTAGCAACAACTGAAAACGTGAGTGTGCTACCAACATTCTTCTCATACTGAATCCAAAAACACATTATACCAGCTAATAGGAAGAAAATTAACTCTCTACCAACAAAAACCAGGACAGAAAGGTAACAAAAAACTCCCTGATTTCTGTCAAAATACAGTTTCCTTTTTAAATTTTTTTTTCTTTTTTTTTTAATGTGAATGTTGTATATTGGTGTACAAAGTTTCTGTAGTAGGCAATAATTTATTTGGATAATTTAATGAACTGCTTTACCACCCATTATAGATGAATTGTAAGAAGGATTGAACCTGTCCCGCCACAATGGCCATGAAGTGCCCCGTGCCATTCAAGTTGGAGTTGGCATCACAGGTGACCGGTATTTTTTTCCTCTCTGTCACCCGCAGTGGGACGCAGCCTTGACAGACACCACAGGTGACAGATGGGAAATAATTCTATTTTGAAGAGGGGGAAAAGTGCTTTCTATTTAATGTGGCTCAGCTTAAACAAGCAGCTCAGAAGAAGACTTCATACCACACTAGCATTAAGAAAACATTGTTAACAAGAAAGGTGTTTCTTACAGAGACTGAAAAATAATAGATGCGAAAGAGATTTAGGAGAGAAAAATATTGACTGAACATGGGGAAAAAAAAAAAATCCAAATGGTAAAACAGTCAAAGTATACCAGATGCAGGAAACTGCAGTGTACTGAACAGGAACTTTTGATACATCTTCA
This sequence comes from Elanus axillaris, assembly GCA_026212715.1. Lineage (NCBI taxonomy): Eukaryota > Metazoa > Chordata > Aves > Accipitriformes > Accipitridae > Elanus > Elanus axillaris. The sequence goes on along the minus strand of JANZLQ010000050.1, from coordinate 12,465,316 downwards.
GGTTTAAGGTAGTGAGTTCTGCTTTGGACTTAAAGCTGGAGTTCAGCCTCCTTCTTATGCATAATAATTCAAGAAAACATACTCTTTGCACATTGGGTAAATATTTTGACACTTAAAATAATAAGCCATCCATCAATAAATTCCGTATCTACATTGTTCATTCATTATGCAAAATTATTTTATTTACAAGTTGACACAAATACTTTTCACGTATGAAAATATACAGCTAAAGCAACCAAAATAAACAGCAAGCAGCCACACAATAGACTCCAAAACATCAGAAAGATTTGTTAAACAAAGATATAGATCATTATTTTGCCATTCTTGTTTCCTACCTCGCAAATGAATAAGCCACCATGAGATGAAATCTGCCTGGTTTGTCAAAGAGGTGAAGAGGAATGTTAAGACCAAGGTCCAAATCACCAACATGACTTAGGAACTCGATTTCTATTCAATTGCCTAATTGTTTCTGAGGATCCATGCCTACGTCATTTAGCCTAATCTGTGACATAGTTAGTTTGACTCATTGGATGAAATAAAAAAAAAGAAAATGAGTTTGCATCAGGAAAACACCATGAAATGGAGAAAATAGGAAAGAATGTTTTATAGAAACAGTGGAAGCTGCATCAGTTTAATCATTTGTACGATCACATATGATGTAACTCAAATTGCCATTTCCAAGCACCTGAGTTTTAACTCACATGCTATTGTGTTTTGAGGCAAGTTAGTTTGTTTCATTTTTCTTTACATTTCCAGTCATAAATATAACCATTCAAAGAAGTAAAATATCGAAGCAGGGATGGGTAGAGAATGAGGGCAAAAGCGATCTCTGTATTAGTGAGCCTTACAGGACATTCTGCAAATAGCTTTGCATGAAAGAACCAAGGGGAAGGTGCATATACCAAAAGCCTGCAGTGCACGCTGAAATTCACTCATGAGAAGCAAACTTCTGCACATCAGCAGTAGTAACACTTAGAGACTAAATGTTTACCTTTCATGCTGCATTAGCTGTCAGCAAAACTAAACTCACACAAGGCTAGGGTGATGTTTTTGCCTCATTTTGAGTGCATGAAAAATTGTCATTTCACCAAGGAATACTGGCAAGGTAAATTGCAACATTCCTCATAGTTCCTTCCCCAGTTCTCCCATTTGTTCCATCCATGAAGTCCATCATCCATGTAATCAGCAACAGCAAAACTTTTCTTTTGCTTCAGACCACCTTCTATGAGTGAAGAAACCTGCATCCACCCATTCTTTTCCAGTCTCTTACTTCAGGCTCTTGAAGTTGCAGAGTCTCAGAGAAGATCTAGATCCCTCTCATCATTTCTGATACTGCACAGTCTGCTGACACCTCTTCCTGCAGCCCCTTAACTTGATGACACAGATCGTCAATAAGCACACATCTCCTACAGGCTAGAAGACCATCTCCTGCTGCCCCAGCCTCCACGAGAGGCCCTAGGCATTCCCTACAGCCCAAGACGTGGAGAGCTGCATCCTCCTGGGTGGACTGTCTCTGGGCAGAGGCCTCTGGCCCTGCTTGAGCAGGAGAGGTTGGACATGATGACCTCCAGAGGTCCCTTCCCAACCTCAGTCCTTCTGTGACTCTCTGGTTCTGTTATAGTGAAATTGCTCCAGAGCTGGCTGGGGACCATGCCTCACAGTGCATCACCATCATTGCTGAAGACGTGGAAGCTGTTCAGAGCAGAGTTGCTATACGTCCTTCTGCACAAATAGCTGTATGAACTGCCGCATCCATTTGCTGCCTCTGTCACCTCCTTTATGAAATGTTTTCCTGATTTTGTGATTTATCCTTTCTTTCAGTAGCATTTCTTTCAATAGCAGGAGTTGGACCTTCAGAGATCCCATCCAGCCTAAACCATTGAATGAGTCTCATAGTTGCTCTAACAGATAATTGTATTTTCTACAGCCATTGAATTCTGAGTCTGTTCAACTCCTCTACTCCATCTGGACAAAATGTCCAGCACGCAGTTAGATAAGCCCGTAATATGGTGGGTGAGCAACTGGCTGGTGGGTCAGGCTCAAAGACTTCTAGTAAATGAGGTTACCTGAGGCTGGTGGCCAGTTACCAGTGGGGTTCCCCAGGACTCAATTTTAGGGCCAGTGCTCTGTAATGTTAATAATAAGTTATCTGGATGCAGGAATCAAATGTACATTAAGTAAGTTTGCTGATGATACTAAATTAGGACGAGCTATGGACTCCCTCAAGGGTAGACAGGCTGCAGGGTCACCTCAGCCACATTGTGATCATGGAGCCGCACGCCGGCAGCTCCCACGCCGTACTGGTGATTTCGCTTCCTGCGTGCCCTCGCCTTTATCTAACTGTGCAGCAAGAAGTTCTCCCGTGAATGTCCTTTAGGAAGAGAGTTGTTCTCTTGTGAGGAAATCCTGTAGTAGCTCAAATGATCAAAAGGGGGAGAGCGTCCCTCCATGGACAGCATCTGCTCTGCGCACCATCCAGTGCTGCATGGACATGGGGCGCCCAGTGTCTGAAGGGATGTAAGATGTACTCACTATCTATATTCCTCTTCTTATCTTCAAAACCTGCTCTTTTGCTAATGCATTTGTTGTTGACAGCCATAAGGAACCCTGCTCCGTCCCTCTCCCCCCTTGCCTCACCCCCTCCCCGGTGCAGAACGACCTCCTCTGCCCTTTCCCTGCCCCAGTGCCAGCTGCTGTAACCCTGCTCCCTTGGCCCACCACCACCGCCCCCTTAGCCCGCTTCCCACCTCACAGCCCCAAGAGCCAGCCCATAGAAAGACTTCAAGATGCTGGTGAGATGGCATAGAGCCCAAGTACCGAGGGCTGAAAGACTCTGTCACCTACCTCAGTGCATTTGCACTGCATTTACATTTCTCAGACTATAACATGTTCCCTAAATTGTGCAAATTAGTTGTGTTTACAGTATTAATTAAAAAAAAAAAAAAAAGAGTGCTATAGAAGTTGACAGATCTGTGCTGGAGAGTTACATAGATGCCTCATACAGAAACCAGCTGTACTGAGCCAGGGAGCGGTGTATCATTCACAGACTATTTGTGGTACAGTACGTGTGCTTCATAAAGGCTACCACATGTATTGGGTTTCTGTGGCAAGGTTTTGGTAGTGGGGGGGGTTACAGGGGTGGCTTCTGTGAGAAGCTGCTGGAAG
>JANZLQ010000050.1:12438953-12462051 GCA_026212715.1 Elanus axillaris | reverse complement strand
TCCCCAAGCTGAGTCTGTTTTGCCCGTGACGGTGATTAGTGAATGATCTCTCCTGTCCTTATCTTGACCCACAAGCCTTTTGTTATATTTTTTTCTCCTCTCCCCTGTCCAGCGAAAGAGGGGGGTGGGGGGGGGAGTGATAGAACTACTTGGTGGGCACCTGGCGTCCAGCCATGGTCAACCCGTCACACCATGTCACCCAAAAATGTCTATCATCAGCAAGCAAGAAAAAGGGGAGCTGCTGAGGTCACTTCTACACACCCAGTTTTCTGCTTCTTGTTTAGCACTTTGTGAGAACGGCTTTTAATTATTCTGTTTTCAATGGCCTTTTGCCTGTTTTTTTGACCGTCATTAGTCATTACCTGACTTGTACTGGAAACACTCGGGATCAAGGGAAGCCAAGACGTTTTCATTCAGTTGCTTACATGAGGCATGTGACAGATGGCAGAACTTTATTCTTAATGAGAAGTTTTTCCAGCCTGGGTCTCCAGCAAGAGAGTACTCCCTAATCCTGCAGCAAATCCAAGGTCACTGCGGTAGGACAACCTCAGGTGGGTACCAGGAAAAATCACAAGCCCCGGGGTGGTCTGTAACAGTCTGCCCACTCCATGAGCTTAATAGATGGGGTTGTTACCCCTAGCACAGTTCTACCTTGTGAACACCAGGGAGTAATAATAAGGATGGCAAAAAAAGATAAACATTTAGCCTCAAGGAAAACTGAAAAAGAAGCTGGCGCATTCATGTTGGAGACAGAAAAAAAAAAAAAATTGTGTTATTTACTTGGACTTCATTGCAGCCTGCATCCAACTGCATCAAGCATTAGTCATCTTTACAGAGTTTTTAGTAGAAGGAATGACTAAATTCATTATAATAAACCCAACATTCTTACTTTATAATACAGTACAAAACCAACTAAAGTATTAGCAGTTAAGGTCTAAAACCATAGACCCAGCTTCTAGTCATATTTGAATGATATAATCGGTAATAATTCTCTCATGCTTAGGTATATTTTTGCAGACATATACCAAAAGAATTGTTATCACAACCTTTTCCAATTTCTCCCGATAAAAGGCATCAATGTGAATAAAAAATTATGACATGAGGTAGTGATCAGCTTTAGGAGATGTAAGAGTCATTATGATTTCTATCTTATATGTTTGTCACTCTCTGTACCAAAATTTCTATCTAATAATTATTTTCTGATCCCCTTTCATATATGTAACGTCTGTTAGGATGTAAACACAGATCTTTTTGTACTGTGTGAAAGATGTTGATGTTCTAGAAAATGCTAAGAAAAATGTTTTAAACATGATCTTTTTTTTAAACATGATCCTTTTTTTCTTTTTCCTGAGATCTGTGAAGAGAATATGTTTTCCTTCTTGTTATTTCCATCACTTACAGGAAAATTTTATTTTCCTTTGTTTAATCAATTCATGATTCAGAGAATTCCTAAAATAAACCTAATCTCTCTCTAGACATGCAAAGAATTACAGGAGTTGTCCTGGGCTGATATAAATTGTTATACTTCCATTGGAGCAAATCTTTGATTGTTTACATCTTCTGAGGGTTTGCCTCTGGACTGTGAGAAAGAAGGTGGTTTTATTCTTCATTTTATTAAGTGTTTGATATTCCTGGTAAACTATGACATAAATCAATTTTACTGTCTTGTTGTAGCCATATTACATTATAAAAATTCTCTCCTGAATGTTGGAAATTTGATGTGCCTTTTTCAGTGCTGTCATTTAAAAACAAATGGAATAAATTGTAGGTGGGGATTTATGAAAATGAAAAAAGGATTGGAGGCCTCTTGGGCAGTATTTTTCCTCTCTGTTTTTTTTTGGGGGGGGGTTGCTTTTATGGCATACAAACAGCATCTACCTTCCCTATTTTATCACAGAAAATTCCATCCAAACCTTTCCAGATACTAAAAATAGCTAATCTTCATGTATTTCTATAAAATACCTGGGTTTTGTCTATTTTCTGCATCACTATTATTCCACATATTGTTATTTCCATTTGTCCAGAACTATTCCTTTTTTCAAAAGAGATCATTAGATGCAATTTGACAGTATGTTGGAAGAACCTTTAATAAATAAAGCATGGCTAATGGGGGTTTTACCATTATTTCACATCACTGTTAGCTTCCAAGTGAAAACATCAACCTACATTTTTAAGGAAGTTATTTTTGTGAACAGCCTATTGGTTTGTTCAAATAAACAGCATAGGGTTATCATTTGTCTTTTTGTCAGTATTTTGTCATAGAGCAGTTCCCTTTCTTTCCTTTCTTTCCAGTTACTTTAACTCCTATCTTGATTCTTACAAGCACATGTCATGGTTTAACCCCGCTGGTAACGAAGCACCACGCAGCCGCTCACTCGCTTCCCCCCACCCAGTGGGATGGGGAAGGGAATTAAGAAAAAAAGTAAAACTTGTGGCTTGCAATAAAGACAGTTTGATAGAACAGAAGGGAATAAACTAACAACAACAACAACAATAATAATAATATGACAATGATAATAATTAAAAAAGAATTGGAATATACAAAACAAATTATGTACAATGCGATTGCTCACCACTCGCCAACCAATGCCCAGGCAGTTCCTGAGCAGTGATCTGCCCCTCCCAGCCCCACTCCCCCCAGTTTATATACTGGGCATGACGTCCCATGGTCTGGAATACCCCTTTGACCAGTCTGGGTCAGCTGCCCTGGCTGTGTCCCGTCCCGTCCCAACTTGCTGGCTGGGCACTAGAAGCTGAAAAATCCTTGACTTTAGACTAAACATTACTTAGCAACAACTGAAAACATCAGTGTGTTATCACCATTTTTCTCATACTGAACCCAAAACACAGCACTATACCAGCTACTAGGAAGAAAGTTAACTCTATCCCAGCTGAAACCAGGACAGCACATTATAACATGAATATTTTACTTTTCAGTACATGGACATCCTTCTGCTTTTAGCTTGTATATATTTTGGCTTTTCAAAACTTTAGAAATTATTTTTGTGTCAAAGGGACTCAAATGTGTTGGCTGTTGTTTTGCTAAGTGATCTGCTTCATTCTGAGTATGACTGAATTCTAAAAAAGATCTAGTGGCAAACCAAATATTATACATAGCTACAATATATGTTAACCTACAGAACTGAATAATATGGCAGTCGTTTAGTCTTTGTATCTATAATAACCATGAAACAAGAATTACATTTGAACTCAAAAGTCATCTTGAACATTGGAGCCTGAGATAATCTGGTTTAGGGTTTACATTTTGTGATCGCTCTGTTGATTGATGTCTCATTAACAAGAAGGTATCTGATAAAGTGTCTTTTGAGTTATAGGACAGGAAGATTAAAGAAATTTAAAGTTATTACATCTTTGGAGCATGAAGTTGGGCTCCAAGTCCAAGTTAAGCATCATAAAACAGAGGTGACCTACCTTGCAAAGGTGCTAACTCCCAGCTGGTGCCAACATGAGTCGTTCACACTCATCACATTATCCCACTGAAATCCTCATGTCTTGTTCTGTCTGCTCTCTGTTACATGTGATGTCTTCCCTGATCATGCATTCCCTCACCTAGTTCTCTTCCCCCAAATCTGACCCCAAATCTCTCTTCTCCTTAAACCCTTTCAACAAAATTCTGTGTATGCTTATAAATAATTTTAAATTTCATACAGAATTTTAAAAGGCAAGACACTTAGTAAAATGTGACCATGACTTGTTCTTCATATTCTCTTCTCCCATAGCCTCCATTTTCCCCATGGTGTATTATTTCCCCTGCTCCTACCTTATCTAGAAATTTACGTTATTATTTTTCTATAAAAAGATTCCCCATTTTGCCTTCTTCACAGGCAATAATTTATTCAAGACAGTGAAAGTTTTCTATGTCTTATCAAATGCTTGATTAAGACCTTGCCTGTGTCAATGCAGGACAATTGCTGACCATCCTGTAAATGTGGTTGAGTTTGGTCATTTGCAGTTCTTCCCTTACAGAGTCAGTGGCACATTGGTCACCTACAGCTTTCTTAAACAAAACAAAATTGTGTTAGAAGAACAAATTCTTCTTTCTTTTGAAGAAAATGTCACTGTAAAGTATCTTTAAAAGGATAAATACTCCATAGACCTGTTTGTGTTGCTTAACACCCTAACATCTCATGGTAGCAGCATTAATTAGATCTACCTTCTCCAGCTCTGACCACTGAAGCTGGTTCCTCTTCTTGCTTTTCTCAGAAACCAAGCCTTTTGCCCCTTATAAGTTCTTCATGTTCCTTTTCCGATATTATACCTGTTGCTGAAATCCCTAACACTAAGACCTGGTTCTCCAGTTGTCCATATCACAGGGTACTTACTGCCTGTCCTTCCCATCCCCATGTCCTTTCTGTAGAAAGAGGAGCACAGCGGAAGGTAGTGCATTTCTCCCTTCCATCTTCCCCCACCGCATCCATCCTGCCCTACTGTGGAGCCAGGGATGCACGTACTAACCCGCAAGACTGAAGGCGATCTGAAGTCCAGTAACCTGAATGCAGCTTAAGATGGCAGGCTTTGCACTGAATTTCTGAGCAAACCCTTCTGTCCTGCCAGCTCTGCACTAGAGAGCTGTTACCTGCAGCCGAGATGCACAGTGGGTTGGCGCATTTTGTTATTTCCTAAATTGCTGCAGTAAGTATTGCCTGAGTTTTTTTGATCAATCCCCTCAACCCATACAGCAAATATAATAACCAGGCAAGACACAACATTCATAAATGAGGATGCTTCTTATCTGTCAGAAATGTTACTATTTTCTGTACTGTTCTCTTTTTCAGCAGCCGCATAATAAGATACAGATTTTCAGAACTGGCATCTTTTATCATGAAATGTTGTGATATTCCTACATGTAGTAAGCAACAGAGTTCCTTCAAGGCAAGTACAGTTATGTTTTCAATTAAAGCACGATGTCATACATTTGTTTCCATTCCCATCTCATTGACAGACATTGCAGGTGAAGAATATGTGCTGTATTTTCATCTAGTTTGTATTCCATGGTCAGGTATTTGAGTACCACTCTTAGGTAGGCAGGGCCACTGTATCTCAGTGCCTATATAGCTTCTCACACATACTGCAAATTTGCACAAGCACATCTAGCTCTCAAAAGCATATCCATCTTTTCAGTGTCATTTGGCTTCAAGTAGTCATTGATTTCAGTCATTCTACGTCATTTAGGTAATACCTATGACCCTGACGTTCTCCTTGACTTCTGTTGGACTGTGATCGGTTTGATCTGTTTGAACAAATGCCCTCCCATGCAAAGGCAAATGAGAGATGTGATACTGGTCTTCACTACTGGGAAGCTTATTGCTCTGACATAAAGGTATTTTGGTCCCATTCCTAAGCCCAGCAAATATTTTTACATTTAATTTTAACATCACTAATAAAAAGCATTGTCCTTATACGAATCATTTTGGTGGCACTTAAAAAGTGCAGGAGTTTTATTTTTTGTTCGAGTATAGTTTAGTTTAAAATAAACTTGGTTTGTTTTGCTGAGCATCATTTATAAAGGCCTGGAAGGAGGTAATAAAGATGCCTGAATGTGATGTGCTCTGAGCCCTGCATCTGCTGCTGTGGTCCCTGTTTAAGCTGCTGTATATACAGGGTGTGGGGTAGAAGCTAGGTAGCCTTCAGCATGCCTGTTACCACAGTACATTGGGCTTGTAACTTTGCTAATGACAAAACTTAATTTAATTTCCAAAGCAGAAGCAAAGTCCTTTTGCTTTTTTACATGTAGGTCTGTCAGGAGTCCCAGTCCTGAGTTTTGTCAGCTGTATAAAAGCAAATCACCCAACACTGTATGAGATGTTACAGAAACTTTTCCCAGAACTGCTTTTGTACCGTCTACACAGGCTGTCCTCAGCCTCCCACTGTCAGGCTGGTCAAAACCCTAGATGGGTAATTTTCTTAAAACTTGGCAAGTGGATCTCCTTATTTCTTCCCCTTGTTGAAAAGAGCTTCTGCCTGTAGGTTGCTTTTTGCTGTGCTACAAAGGCAGACATATTCTCTGCTAATGAAGTACGGTGATAGCCTTGCTGATCTTTGCCCTGCTCCTTGATTTTCTTCTTTGTTGTTCAGCTGAGCCTGATTTTCAAACCTTTTCTAGAAATTTTAATGAGAAAGATTTTTTACCTGGATCATCCTCCCACACACTCACAGCAATTGTTATGATTTTCCCCTGTTATTTGAGGCAACGGTATTTCTAAAGAGACATGTGGAAAATTGTTACTTGGAAATAGGTTTCTTCTCCCACTACTATTTTACAGTTTATCAGGTATCATCGAGCTAAAATGGCTAATCTTATATCCAGCTTGCAGTCTCTAAGCCACATATAATAATCCTATTTTGAAGTCTAGCAGCAGACATAGGAGGTATTTGATGACTCATAGGAATATAAAAGGCTGGGTGAGTATCTGGTAACATTCTCCTCGTTGGTCTGTAAAAGATTAAATAGAGTTCTCCCCAGGAGGAAAAAAAAAAAAGAAAGAATTGTCAGTAGCTTGAAACATTGAAAACAACGTTGGATGTGATAGCTTATAGAGAAAAAATGTTGTAGTAAAGCAGATAACAAGTAAAAGGGCTTGAGAGTTCTTTCTGGTGTTTCATCTCTATGGAAGGGTAATTAGGTATGTGTGCAATTACAAAGCAAATGGCATGCATGGTGATGTTTCCCTCAGTTAGATTTGTTTTTCTGTTCTTCTAATTTGGCTTTAATTAATACTAATACAAATAGTTTTTTTCTGAATATAAGCACAGATATGTACTGTATTAAGGTTTTAAATCATGCCTGAGATGCACTTGGATAATTTCTATTAGTATCAGGGAGAATACCGCTTTTTCTTTATGCGTGCAGGTCGAGCAAATGGTACCCAAGTATAACACTGATAGCCATGCTTTGTTGCATGTGTGAAATTTAGCAAAGGGAATTAACAACTGAAACGAGCACTCCCACATGAAGGATAATATTAAACAAATCTAGCTTTAAGTCCTGACCTTCCTACCCATAATCCCTGTCAGGAGGCTTTGAAGTCTGATACTAAAAAGCCTATGAAGCTTGGAAACTGAAAACAGCATTTCACAGGTATTAGCATGATAATTAGGAGTCTGTTTTACACAAAATTTTAACTTGAAAGTAAGTAATCAGAATTTAGATGACACTTTGCTTAATTATATTGAGCGTTTAACATGAAAGTAAATTAATAGCAAATTGATTTCCACCATCTGCTACTAATAACACCGGGAAAACCAGAAGAAGTTCAAACGTCCTATCTTTATCCATTTTTAATATTATTATCTAAAACAGATGTTGCATCTTTTTAAGAAACAGACAGTGTACTTGCTGGAAGAATGAAGCAGCCAAAACAGTTCTCTAGAGACACAGAAGAAAACTTGGGGACCCTGGGAGCAGAAGACAGTGGAGAACAGTGCGACTGGGATTGAGCCTGTAGCACCCCACTGCCCACGACATGCCAGGCAAACACCGTTTCCAGAGTGTCATGTGTTCCAGACTCCGTTCTGGAGTACTTGGGGTGCAACTATATGAGAAAGGGAGAGAGTCCCACTACAAACATTCAACCCTCTACAACATGGAGAGAATCGGAAACTAAGAGCACATGCGTTCAGGTTTGTCATTATTCCTTATTGTTAACCAAGGTTCTATACATCCCAGCCTGACATAACCATCAAGTGTTAGCATCCCTCAGTTTTACAGACAGGTTAATGGAGAGACTTTTTGGAAATGTTCTGCCTTCGTTATTGTTGTGGGAGGTTTTTTTAATCTCACAATGCAAATTATTTCACAATTTAAATATAGGAACCATTATCATTCTGATATTTTTCTTATGAGGAATATGTAATTGAAAATTGCTTCTTCTCCTGAAGAGCACAGCTTTCTATATGAAGTATACAATTCATATGCAACAAAAAAGTATACAGTGAGAATGAGTTACGGCAATAAAACAGTGAAGGTATTTTTAAGTGTAGTGTTTACTTGCTTTCACTATACAATTTTAGAGAGCAGATTAGCTAAAAGAAATTGTTTTAGAGAACCTGCAAAAGAATCCAGCCCAAGACAATAAAAAAAGCCCAAATGAAAAAAAAAAACAGAAACTAAGTGGAAAACAGACAGGTTGCACAGAGGCAGAGCTCAGACCCCTGCAGCCAGCAGCCAGCAAGGCATTTACTACCACCGACCTCTAGTGCTTTGTGAGATGCTTGCAGAACAGATTTTGACAATTTCTTATAGCTCTTGTTCAGCACTACCTGAACCTTCTCCCCAAAATTCCCGTCCTGGTTGTAATGGTAAACAGTGTTGGCAATCTATAGAAATGATAGGCATTAGGAGTTGTGATTCTCTGGGATCACAAATACGCATTTGTTTGGGCTCAAAAAAAAAAAAAAAAAAAAGTGCTTTTTGCCAAGGAATACAATGTTAGCAGTTCCTGAAAGTGAAAGCAAGGCAATTCCCCCAACAACCTCTGAGACTCCTGAAGCACTATAAAGTCATCAGCTTTATGAAGGCATCAGTAAGACTTGAGAACCTCCTTGCAAAGAGCATCCCTTACCGACCAGCCAAACGCTGCTTGTTTTCCCTGTTTTTTCTCTACCAGCAGTCCTCGTGCCAATTCGTATTTGGAGTACTTGGGTCCCCACCTCACATCAAGAGTGGGGCTCCAGTATCCCTGGATACTCACCTGCAGTCACCAGCCACCTCCGGCACGTTGGCTGTTCTGGCCATGCTGTGAACAGGCTGGTCGTTACAGGGCAGAGCAGAGACAGGATTTCCTTTAAACTTCTATATCTGTGCTTTTTTGCTCACAGTGACAGTCTTTAAACATATTAATAGGGAATACAAATTTTTAAAAGCTTCTGGGCACCCTCCTCAGTGAATATATTTCTTAAAACTTATTACATCTTGCTAATTTTGAGATTTAATCTAGTGTATGAGTATAGACATTTAACATATATGCCATCCTCAGAAGGGATATACTAATGCCTTTGATTTATGCTGCAGTGACAATTTAAGCTACATGGATTGTAGGCTGACACAGGTTTGTGAAGATAAAAATATCAACATTGCAAATGATTCTACATTAGCTAATACCTTGCCAAACAAATCAGTTTAGGTCATATAACTCCAGTGACAAAATTCAGGTGATTCCATTACAAGAAATATCCTTAAGAACCTATTTAATTTTTAGAGAGTATTCATATAGCTCCTGAGAATGGTTGTGAAATTCAGACCAGTTTATCAATTATCACTTTCACAAAAGAGTAGTTCTAACTCCATTTTCCCTTGAAGGTCTCAGATCAGGTGAGAGAAAAGTTTGAATGGGGGAACTAGAGATAATTTATCTGTCTCTCTCTTAAACATTTAAATAAATGGATGGTGGTTGTACTTAAGTAGAAAAATTCAAATACTATTCATGAGCTAAATTTCCCTCTCTTGAACATCCCACATCTGATTTTACAGCAAGCCCCAAAAAAACAGGTTTATATTCTATGATGCTTTTTTTTCCTCTGAGCCTTATCTAGTAGTTCTTCCCAGATTTCCTTGCTGCTCAGTGGCAGAACATTATATGAGGTGACACATAGCTATAGTTCTCATATACACTCTCACAAAGCACGACAGGAAGGAGGTCTAGATCCAGAAGACTTGGTCAAAAATTCAGGCAAAAAGATCTGGCTGGCTAAAACAGTCCTCAGGGTTATGTTTGCCATCAAGCATTGGAAGAAGGAACCCAGAAGAAAACCCAGGGAGGTTCCCTTTGCTTTTTCTTTTGTGACTCTATGTTTAACCAAACAGACATTTTTTTATCAGCTCTTCAACAGGCCATCCTGTGTTTCCCATCCCCGTGGTGACTTGCTTTGTGAAACTCTAAAGCCAGAGAAGCCAGACACGGCTTTGTAATTAGTACAATTTTAACTGGACAAGTATGTGAGAAAAAATGAATCATGTTATCATAGCCAGAGAATAAAGGCAACCCCCTCCTTTTAACAGAAAAAATAGATTTGTTATGCTGTATTTCCATGAGAAGACTGGAATGTTTCCACCCCAAAGTGGGAGCAGTAGCTGCTGTGCTTACACGCTACAACTGCAGAGTCCGTGTGATGTCCCTGGGTGGGTTATGGGCTTTCCTTCTGCCAGATACATCATGTGTGATAAAAAATTAAGAGATGCAATGTAGAGGCTTAGGTTTTTACAAGACCTATTCAGTGTGAAATTCTAGGGGGACAGTATTTGCAAATGGTGTTAGAAGTAGGCAGAAATTATTAATTGATCCTGCACATCTACTTTGCTTCTTTGGCATGAAAATAACTTGCCTTCTTACTCCATTAAATATATAGTAAAAAAAAGTAAGAAACACAAGAAGATGTTTCCAGCCTCTTTTACAAGTGATTTAACCACAATAGCATCCCAATTTTTATGACAGGCCACTCTGACCTCTGTAGTCAACATAGAAACAGTTGAAGAAAAAGAATATCTTATTCTCCTGGGTCTGTCTGCACTGGGAGTTTAGGTTATTATTCTTACTGGAGCACAAGGCAGACTTACGTTCTCCTTAACAAGAGAAATAAGGAAAAGATGCACCTGAATTTGGGGTAAGCCTGCAAAATCTTGTCGAGTCAATGGTCATATTAAGAAGCACAGATTCATTTCCTTGGTGGTGATCCTACGAATGAAAGATTAGTCTTTTATACCTGTATTATGCCTACATTTTTAAAAGGTTATGGGCCTTGACACTCAGGATGGCCATCAAAGGCAAACTTGTCATTTTCACTTACCAATTCTCATGTCTAATTATAATACTGTGACATTCAGTTGCAAATCCTTGAGGGAATACAGCCTCTCAAAACACAAAACGTGTTGCTGAAGTGATTTTTTTATGCATAAGAACAATTGCAATGGTCCAGAGTCCTGGGACAGAGTTTTCTAGCTGTTATACTTGTATAAATCCCAAACTGGAAGCAGAGCTGCTTCTATTAAACAGGCAGTCCTGTGAACCCCAGACCTGAGGAGACCTGCTTGCTCTCAGTGGGATCTCCCTGCTGAGGTGCAGTCAACAGGGACACACTGATGGAAGACTAGGATCCCTGGCATCTAATAAGGTATGAACTCCAGCTGAAGCTTTCCTGGAGCTGGGGAGCTGAGACAGCATCTGACAGCCTGTTTGATGTTAACCAGGATGGGGTGCCTCGGGCAAGGGCGCTGATGGCCATGTCTATATTAGCAAGCAAGTGCAGACTAAGAGGATCAGGTCTGTAGAGAGGAACAGGACATCGTGGTCTCTGCTATCTGCATTTCAGGGATTTTTGAGCGTCCCTTGCCTGATCTCATGGACTATATGCCCATATGTGACTGAAGTACATTAAAGACAGTCCTGGAGAGGCTCTCCCAGTTGAGTTTAATCTGAAGGGAATCCCTTTCGTACACACTGAGACCATCCCATTACGTGAAGCTACACAGAGCAAGAGTGGGCAAATGGGAAATTTGCTTAAAAATTAGTCCTTCAAAAAAGTACTGGAATACTACCCATACATATGGTCTCTCTCCTTTCTCACCTGCTTTCTTCAAACATACAGGAAACTCACATCTGCCTTCTTCAAACGTACAGGAAAATCGCGTCTTTGAAACATCTGTCTTTTTTTATTTTTTTCAAATTTGGTTGAAATGTACTGACAGATACAGAGTCCTTGGCTGTGACTTGCAGTCAAAGGTTGTTAGAGGGAAAATGAAATGCATACACAAATGGAAGTATCACATCTCTACGTACATTAACTGGGCGCAATATAGAGTTACATGGGCTTTCCTGTCATACATGTGAGCATAAAAGTTAACTCTTAGGGCCAGGATATCAATTTATTTAAATGTTTACTGACTTCAGAGCAGATGTGATGTTTTACCCAAGTCAGAGACTTGGACCTTTCTATTTACAAAGTGCAAACTCATTTAACTCAATTGAACTGAGAAAGACTCCTGATTAAAAAGACTTTATTAGGGATAGCTGCTCATTATGCATACCCACAGCTTCCCAGAGAGACTCATTCTCAGCCTCCTGCTGTGACAGAGATTAGTCATTACGCAGTAAAGCTGCACTGCTGGGACAACATTTGCATTATTAAATTAATTAGGGTATTACTTAAGAAAAAGCAGTCCCATAGCTGTGATCACCACCCCAAACCTAGGCAAATGTGGCCAGCAAATGTTACAGGACACCTCTCACCATTTGGAAAGAGGGCTGCATCCTCAGTCATCAGTCACAGTTAATCAGACTTGCGCTGGTGTCTATAAAATACAATTATAAGGGAGGCCTCATAGAAATTTTACATTAAGAGCCAAGTACCCTTTATCAGAAGCAAAGCAACAGTAGATACCGCTTATCAAATATTACAACAGTGAGTTTTTAGGTTCTTTCCCCACTGCACAAAGCCTGCAGCACCACTGAAACCGGTCTACATCCGAGCTTTAGCACAGCCCTTTCTCCCAGCGCACTGCCTGACCCACTGCTGCCCTGACCCCATCGCGTACGGCTAGGCACTGCTCAGGAGCAACTCGCTTTTGAGGTGCAGTCAGGAAAAGCACTTGGTCATTACACAGCCATCTCCTCCCTGGGAAGTTCCCTCTTCATCTTAGTGCAAGTTGAAGTAGGCGTATGGAAAGCATCTTTTTTGAGTTTGAGCTAAAGGAAACTGGAAGGGCTCACACTGTCATTGTGTGTTTTGGGAGACCACAAAAATGAGCTGAGGCTTTTCACCTTCTTAAATGGACTCTTGGTCATCCTAGGACTCTTAAGCTTTTCCAGTCCCACTCAAGGCAATTTTAAACGCAACTGCAATAAGGTAGTGGGTTTGACTTTGAACCTTTGTGAATTAGGAGCCTTTGCGTATTCAGTGCAGTTAAAAAAAAAATCCCAATTTCTACACAGCTACAGACTGCCACCTTTTAGCTTCTGTTTCTGCCTGACTTACTCATTCAAGCCACACAGCATGCAGAATGTGGGTCGTGGCCACCTTTAGAAATGCTGGCTGTGTCTCATGCCTCTGCTGTTAACCACATACCCAAGGAGATTTGAAGAACTAAGCCACAGCACAATATAGTCCAGGGCTGGTAGTGTGGCTGGATAGTAAAGAAGGGCATATGCTTTTACTCAGGTAAAGGTTTAGCAGTTCAGGCATCATGTGCCATAATTCAGGCAGCCTGGGAAGCCATGTGAGGAAAACCAGGAGGGAAAACTGAGCTGCAAGCACGTTCTGGCCATACAAAGGGATGAGAAATGGCTGGCGGCCAAATGCAATGAGCTGGTGTATTTTAGAGTACAAATAAAAAATTCAGTAACATTTTAGAAAAAACGCCAAAATCATGCACTCTAGAAGCACACAGTCCCTGTCTGAAATGAAGGTGGCTTTTTACCCCCTGTGGTAGCTATTACTGCAAGCTGTGAGCACACACGTGACTTTAACTCGGTTTGTGTTTTCAAAGTTATCACCATAATCATAATTCCACAGTCCCAGACACTATAAAGTATAGATCTTAGCCATTACCAAGCTCTTTGAAAAGCAAATCAAAAAGGAAGTTACAAGTCTAGCAAAAACCCAGGAGCCTAAATATTTTATTAAATCTGGGTCTAAATGCTTGAGCTGTGGAGACTTTGGGCTACTGCAAAGCTTCTGTAGGACCCCCAGGGCCTGGTCAGACCAACTAGGCTGAACTCATCCAGCAGCTCAGGGCTGCTAAAAGGAGCAGACCTTCTCCCTCTCCTCCTCCTCCTCCTTTTTGTTACCAGTGTCCTCCTTCTTCCTCTTTACCCCACTGGTCCCCAGCTCTTCCCTGGGCTAACTTGGTACTGTCTGACCTTTCAAGAAGGCAGCTGAGCTCATGAAAGTGGTAGAAATTAACCCAGAAAAAAAAATCAAAACCAAAAATACCCCCCTATTTTTTAGCAATAGCAAGCTGTGAAGTCAGCTCAGCCATCTCATCTGATTGCAACTTCAGACCTGCTGAGTATAACACAAGCAAACACTGGTTGCTCTTGAAAAAAATAAGCTGAGTTTTTCAAACAGCAATGTATGGTCTTTGTTACTCTTGCAAAGTTGTACGAAGGTGCAAGACAGCAGTCTGGCTCAAAATTTGTACAGTTCCCTTGTGCTAATTAAAAGTGCTCTTTCCTTGTACCAGTTCCAAGATGCTGCCTGAACTTCCAAGTGCTTTTGAAGACAACTGCAATTTCTTACTTGAAATGAAGGACCAATGGCTTAATATTTAACCTGTAGCTGTTGTCAGCTATTTAACCTTGTCCAGAAGTGAATGGGTAATTCCCCTTTGCCAACGAAAGTGCAAAAATATCTCGAAATGACCTTGTGCCAATTTTATGGTAAAAAGTCACACTTCAGTAAAGCTACACAGCTAGTAACAGTGTTGACTTTTTGTTCTTAGCCATCTAAAGACATTAAAATCTGACTGAAACACGATTATGCAATCTTAAACTCAGTGTAGTTAAGTGAACACGTATGCTTAAATAAAACAAGGGGATAAAACAAGGAGGCAGTGGTAGCGAGGAGCAGCCAGGCGGAGGCCGAGCGAGCCGAGCCCTGCTCCTGGCAGCCCTGAGGAAGAGCTGTTCTAATTTTATCTCTCTGATTCTTGGCTGGTTGTAACATTTTTGTTATCAGAATAGACTTCTTTATTTGGACAAAGAGTGACTAAGAAGGGGTGATTTATTCATATTAACAGACAGTCAGTACTAATGATCATTAGCATATGATCAGAGAGGGTTTGTAACCCTGCAGGCCTGTGAACAGGGCTGAGCAAGTCAACAGAAGAAAAAACAATGGTAAGTTTGAAAATTTCCTTTAGGAAAGTAAGCCAGATAAGAAGGTCATTAGTTATCAGGAAACTAGACTAGCTAGTGGATATTCATATTCAAGGAAGGAGCATACGGAGATTTCTCAAACTGCAGTGTCTTTGCAGTCATACAAAACATAAGACTAAGCTGCAAAAAGCTGCAAAAGAAAGGCAAAGGACCTTACACATGGCCCATGGAGCAGTCTTGGGATCTTAATGGCTTGGAGGTACCAGCCTAGTTACTCATACATCCAAAAGAAACATGGGAGACTTTGTAAAATGCAGTTCATTGAGCTCTGTTCATGGCCCTGAAGGCTGAAACATGTACTTTAATTTCACTCTATCAGGGTAGGAGCTACCTGCTGTAGCCCTGTGAAGGCTGTAAGGAGTAATTTAGATTTTAGCCCACTGCTCTGCTACAGCCTTTTGATAGTTTTTAACACAGTTAAAACATCTGGACAAGAAATCCCACTTCTTATCACTGTTTTTCCAGCAGCTCTCCTGGTTTCCACTTGGTGCCAACCATGCAAGGCCTTGCTTCTCTAAAGAAAAGCTGTACAGCTCTCTACAGAGAAAATCCCACTGCCTTCTGACTCAGCTGTCATAAAAAAAAATTTGCTTCGATGTAAAATTGTTCCTGAATGGACATAAACAGGCAGGGTTTGAAAATTTGGTGCAGAATTTGTCCTTTGGGCAAAGTTTACTGTCTCTGGCATAATTACGTTTTTGAAATGCTTGATTTCATCGTACTTCTCTCTATCGCTGGACTGGATTAAGTCCAAGTGAGCTCTTATCCTCTCCTCCTGTAATCAGGCGGGTCTCACACCCACTGTAACCAGAGTTGTGGCTCTGCATTTTGAAAAGAAGAGAAGCTACTTTTAATCTCCTAGCTTGTAAGTGACCACCGTCACGGTCTCTCCAAAAGTCTCCAGCAGCCAGAAGCAGGATCACACTGCAAGTTTAATCTCCTCCTTATCACTCATCCTGCTACGGGAAACAACGTGTCCCGCTCAGCACTGCAGGCTGGAAATCCTGGCTCTCGCCACGGGCACTGCGAGCTCTCCGGAGCGATAGACACGTTCAGCGTTGCCTTTGCCGGCGGCCTGGCTGCTTCCCGCCGCGGCGACAGCCGTGGGGCCTCTGCCCACGCAGGCACAGCAGGGTGGACTGGAAATCACCCAGGGGCCAGCACGGTCCCTTCCACTGGCACGGTAAATAAACAGAAAATAATAGCTGGGAGTTTTCATCTGTGCACAGGAGCTTCAGCGTGGCCTGCTTTGGTTTCAGGGTGCCAGGAAAAAATCCGTGTTTTGATTGTTCAGGCTGCAGAGCAGCTGCTGTAAACATGATGTGCCTGAATGTTTCTTCGGGGCAAATGCTGGCAACAATGCAGCTCACAAATTCTACTAAAAGAGATGATGTTCCATCTTCCTGCTCACCCTTCTTAGGGCTGACTGACAAGTCATTCATCCTCAAAAATTTCAGACAGCTAAAGGTCTCTTTAATTTGCACCTAGCCTTCTCTAATCCAAAATGATTGTTCCAGAAGCCAAAAATAGCTGCTGCACATATCCAGCTGTCCCTTTATTTTCCCAGGGATGACCTAAACACCAGTGGGGACAGAAAGATGCTGCATGGTTTCATGCTAAATATCTGTGTCCCATCACAATCCCTCCCCAATGTTAAAATTTTCTTGGGGCCCATCACTGGCTTTGAAGCTCCTTGTGGCAGTGGAGGGGCAAAACCAAATCTTAGCAGAAGGGAAAATTGAAATTTAGAGGACACGAGACCGACATTGAACTCAGCTATTTACTTAAAACTTTGCCAAGGAGGGAAACACAATGCTGTTAATGATGATAATGATATTGCAACCCAGAAGGTAGGTTTTTATCCCATTTCTGGAAGGTCAGCTATGCTCTAGTTTCCAACTGAGGACAATGTTTCACAGCAAAGATGTGCAGGTGCAAACATATGCCAGCAGTGACCTCCCACTTCATTCAAGCAGGGTCCAATGCACGCACTGCTGCTCTCTTTTAAGGGGGCGGTGAAGTGACCCAGTTTTTAAAATAAAATCTTAATTTGCAGGTCTTTAACGAGTTCCCAACATCCAGTCTGTAAGCACGTGCCTGTAGACATCGTGACTGTCCTGGTTTCCACTGGGATAGACTTAATTGTGTTCCTGGTAGCTGGTTTAGTGCTGTGTTTTGAGTTCAGTATGAGAAGAATGTTGATAACACTCTGATGTTTTCAGTTGTTGCTAAGTAATGTTTAGTCTAAAGTCAAGGATTTTTCAGCTTCTAAAGCTTTCAGCTTCTTTCAGCTTTGCCCAGCCAGCAAGAGTTGGAGGAGCACGAGGAGTTGGGAGGGGACACAGCCAGGGCAGCTGACCCAGACTGGCCAACGGGGTATTCCAGACCATGGGACGTCATGCCCAGTATACAAACCGGGGAGAGTTGGGGCAGGGGGGATCACCACTCGGGGCCTAACTGGGCGTTGATTGGCGTGTGGTGAGCAATTGCATTGTGCATCACTCGCATATTCCAATCCTTTTACTATTACTATTGTCATTTTATTAGTGTTATCATCATTATTAGTTTCTTCTTTTCTATTCTATTAAACCGTTCTTATCTCAACCCACAAGTTTTATTTCTTTTCTCGATTGCCTCCCCCATCCCACTGGGTGCAGGGGGAAGCGAGTGAGCGGCTCCGTGGTGCTCAGTTGCTGGCTGGGGTTAAACCACGACAATGACTTAGACACAGCTTCATTAAAGACAAAATCAAACAGCTTGGGTTTTTTGGTCACCTCGAGGCTGTAGAGTGTGGTCCCAGTTTACTGTGTCCAAAACCCCCTTTGATTTCAAAATCTACTATGCAGATGCAGGAAGCATGCTGGCTAGGACCATGAGCTCTGAACATAGGACTCTGGCACCCCAAAGATATTTTCCTCTGACCTCTAAAAGCAAATGTCTCCTCAGCTCTCTCCTGCCAAGGCTACATCTACATCAGAAAGACATGTGATGCAGCTGGAGCAAATCCAGCTCTGTGGATTGCAGTCTGAGGTTGCGATGATGACCCGACATTGATATTAGACATATTTCAGCTTTTTTCTGGTTGCCCGGACTGACTGCCCAGTAGCGGCTGGAGCAGACTCAGTGCAGTCCTGCAGCATACCATTTGATGAAACCACACCACATGTTTGGTTTGGTTTCAACCGAAAGGAAGTTTGTTTTAGGGACCTTTGGAAGACCTCATCCACACATGCTAAGACATCTCTGTGACGCAAACCAAAGCACAGTAAGTGGAAACAATCAGGAGAATCACTTCAAAAGCCTAATTCTGATCTGAACTACTTCATTAATGACAACACATTCTACGTGACCTGGCATCAGCCTGGACTTAGCTGACCAGAGGTAGGTTTTAAGGACAATGTCAAAAAATGAGCAGATTCTGCTGCACTCACGGCTGAGGAGACCGTGTGAGGGTCAGTACTCCCTGCTGGCCAAGAAACCTTTTTCACCATGGGTGCACTCCATCTTTAATTCTAAGGGATGTCTTTTTTTTTCATTCACTTGTTAGAAAGGTATGGAGAAGGCTGAACCATGCAGTCATATGCTACTGGCACAAATTTCGCCAGGCAACACCAACAGATTGAACTGCTGACTAAAACCTGTTTCAGGCCGGAGGTCAACCTGAGGAAATGAAATCTTCCTATAAAATCTAAAGACAAAGTCTGGGACAAAATATAAATTTCTGTTATTCTGTGGCTATCCTGAATTACAGACTTGAAAGATAAAGTCATGGGTGTGGAGTTGTGTTTGAGCTGTTGGCTATTGAAAACTGATGTTCCCCCATACTTTTATTTCTGCATTTGTAACCCAGTTATGTAAATGGCATGCAAAAAAAAAGAAACCTTTCAAAGGCTTCACATAGGGCTATATGAACAGAAAATACTTGATGTTATTTGAAGTCTAATATGTTTTATTGCACATCTTTAATGAGTACTGCGGGAAGGGCAGAAACATGAAACAAAACAGCCCTTCTGGTTTCTATATTTTTTTAAATTTTTAACTAGCAACTTTATCAGAACTTTATGGAAGTTTCATAACAGGCTCAGCATCCTATAAATAAAGGAGAATTTCAGCAACTGGGGGTTCTGCTGTGTCACTGATGTATTCTCCCCCACACACTATCACATTGCACAAACAGGAGTTATGGCCTTTGGAGGGAGCTGGAAAGTGAGCAGGGACCCTTCTGATCTTAGGACAAAGACTGCATGAGTGTCCCAGAGTCAGAAGACGTGGAGCACATCCCCCAAAAAGCGTGAAATGGAAATTCTTTCTGTTTTCTGAAGACTAGCAACAGTTGAGAGAAGTATGGTGAGTGCTTACTCCTAGAGAGACTTGTGAGTGATTTAATTAAATCCTGAACCCCAAATCTCATAAGTTCTTTCACAAACTTCATATGGAAAGCTTCAGCTGCTGCTAAAGTGTAAGATACATTAGGTATCTTCCAGAAAAGCTCTAGTCTACTTCCAAGATTTTCAGCTAAAATTACCCTCTATAATAATCCTTTATAGGATTGTGCTGTCCTACCTGCTTACAATGTCATATACAGTCATATATGATGCCTGTCTATCTAATGGACATGTATTTAGGCACTGAAGAGGCAAGTAAGTGATTGTGAGTTAGGGTTGGCTGTGTCCCTCATGTATTTCTATTTTTGTTTAATTATATACCTATATACATGATGGCCATGACTTTAAAGATGATTAAAACATCCCATCAGCAAAACAAGAGAT
Source organism: Elanus axillaris (assembly GCA_026212715.1). Classification (NCBI taxonomy): domain Eukaryota; kingdom Metazoa; phylum Chordata; class Aves; order Accipitriformes; family Accipitridae; genus Elanus; species Elanus axillaris. Next base: position 12,442,394 of record JANZLQ010000050.1, on the reverse strand, counting down.
ACTCCTTCACTGTAGAAGAATTCTACATAGATCAAAAAAGATAAGAACTTTCCAATTTTTCATGCTGGATTGTCAGACATAGGGCAGCATAGTAAAAGAGAAAATTATAAAAATCAACTCCAGCATTTCTGCTAAGAAACAACTTATTTTGTTGGTAAGAAAGAGAAAAAGGCAGAAGTGACTTCTGCAGAAGCAATAAAGAGTGTGCCAAGCAAAGAAATCATAATTCTGACAGTAGATTATTTAATCTGAAGTGGGTGACTCACCTATAATTTGGAGGAAAAAAAAGCTTTCTATATTTCAAAAAATACAATAGCTCCTGTTTTAAAAGTAGAAAATATTTAAAGACTATGATGAAAAGGACATACTTTTCTTAGTGACTTCTAATACTTTACATAATTGGAATGAAATAGTTATCATAGTCATATTAATACAGGTTTACAAGGGGAATATTCTAGTATCTATCTGAATAAATTCAAGAATATTTGCTTCTATCTAACTGCTCAGGTTACATGCAGCATAAAACAATGACATACATAACTGATAATTCTTTATTTGAAATTTATGCAAAAAAACTTTCTAATCACTCTCATATGCCAAAAAGTCTAGGATTTTCAGGATATTTTTCGTTTTGTCAGCAGAATACACAAATATTTTGAGGCTTATTAACCAGAAATGATTGTCTGTAATGCCACTGAAAGGAACTTAAAAGCTTTTCCAGCTTCTATAAGTCCTCTCTGTATGTTAGGTGAGGATTTCTCAAATGCAAACTTTAAATGGTTAAAGATGATGAAGGTGTGGATGATGGAGAAACACTTTTGGTAACTGAATGCTACTTATATTTCTTTTATGGTGTCCTAAAAGTCTTTTTATGGTGTAATCTTAGAGCAGTTTCATTTTATATGAGGTTTTTGAAATGATCCATTCTCTCCAGAGAGTGTTATGACAAAGAACTGATGACAAATTCTTTTGTCATAGAGAGAACTTTTACCTAAGAAGCACATCAGAACAAAGCACAAGGTGTGAGAAGGGATTAATCCAATAACATAACTAGGCTCTCAGAAACCCAGATTTGCATTTTTGTATCAGTAAACAAATTTTCAGCTACCTCCTGTGGAAAAAATATCAATTTTCAACATGTCATAAGTATGATTGAAGGGCTGAAATGTGACAAAAGGCTGGAATTGGGTTGTTTTATAATAATAAGTATGAGGGATAATATGTGTCAAGAGAGTCCATAGAGAATTATGTATCTGAGGGAACTGTGAACATATACCTAAAGCTTACAGAGTTCCTGCTTAAAACATTTTCTGATGTTGCACAGTTATCCTCTTTCCTTCCATCCAAAGGTGATCATGTAATTCAATTTCTCTTGTAAAGTCCAGAGTTTTAAATCTTGCCTGGTGATTCTATCTACATCCTCAAAGACCCACCATGATGAGTTACTGTGGCATTCCTGTGAAACAGAATGTGTTTCTGGTACTTTGGACTTTGTGAAGAGATTAGAGGTGGCACACAGAAAGGAGATTTGGGCTCCAGCGAGGCCTCCCTGCAAAACTTGGACATCCTAGGGGTCTGAATATTTCTATCATGGCATGGTGGGTACCTTAATCAGATGTTATTTGGGAGGTGAGGACAACACCTTTACAAGGGCAGCTCAGGAGTTGGTAGCCTTCCATTAGTATCGCATTGAGCGGCGTACGTCTTCAGAGACAGGACGGGGTGAGGCTGCACTTCGTTTCTTACTGGGAAGTCTTCCTCAGTAATATCACCTACCAGGGGTCTCTAAAAGTGCAATGACTGTTTCTTGTACGTCTTCTCCACAGGAAAAATGTTGTTTTCTCTCAACCCAGTGGAAGTGCAGTCCAGGCAGCTCATCACAAAAAAAGCAGGGACCCTTATTGTCACTCAGGGGTGCTCACCCTACACTCCAGACCCAGAAGTGGGGTTTTGTCATGAGAAGCTGTTCTCAAATACCACAAAACCAGAAGATGCATATCAAAGGAAAAGAGCATGAGACAGCTGTAAAAAATTATTCTGCAGCTGTTGGTCTCAGTTCCCAGCTTTCTACCATTTCCCCCTACGTCAGAACAGCTGCTGTGTAGACCTTGTGGCAGATTTCCAGTCTTCAACAGAAGATGTTTTACCCTATAAGAAAATCACAATTTCATTCTTATTTCCAGTTGCAGAAGAAAACAACACCAGCTTCTGGGTTATTAAATCCACAGTATCCTAAATCCTGAGAAGGCTTTCTAAAAGAAGCTGGAATTTTCCATGGAGAGAGCTGTACTCAAAGTTCAGTGTGACTGCAGTGGCATAACCCAGATCAGTGAGGATATGAGGCAATAGAGCAGTTAAAACTGCTCAGCTGTGACATAAACATTGCTCTTCCCATACTCTGATGGATGGCAGCCCTTCAGACTACTTAGGTTGGGGGCAAAATCTGAATACAGGTCAGCAGCAACTAACAGAGTGGAGGACCACTGATACTCTCTTAGCTGACCAGTTCCTGCAGGCATCCGAGCTTCACATGCCTCAGCTGTATCAGTATGGGATGAGAGCAGTAGCTGCTCATTTCATGTGAGATGAGTGATTTTACACTTATTATTCTCGGTGCTTTGAATAGTTATGCCATCCATTTAACTAATCAGCAGTATCAGTCATCAGGGGAAGGGACAATGATCAGTAGCAATGCTTTGACTTGGAGATCCTTCTTAAACATTGTCAGTGTCCTACCAGAAGCCAATTACAGGAAGATTATTTATTTCTGTAAAATGAGAATGGTGACAGTATGACACAAAAGGACATTAGCAGAAAAGCCTTTAAGGAAAAAATCCAAGATCTTTAAGAACTGTGCTAAAAAGGATTGTATGTTAAAGCAGACATTCAAATGCTCCTTAAGAATTGATGCTTAACATTACTGAAACTGCCATTTATCATTACTTTAGGTTTACAATTAACTATTAAATTGTAGAAAGAAGTATGTTGGAATCAGATAGAAACACAATAGACTTAATCTTAAAAATCTTCATTGGTGAAACACCAAAAAATACTATTTACATGATTCTGTTCTGCTATAAGGATTTTCAAATGCTACAGCAGATAAAAATGAGAGAAAAGGACAAGAATGCTTAGAAATGGCAGCTTGAGACCAAATACATAGAAAAATCAAAACATGCACATTAGAGAAAATTATCTGAATGCATAAATTAGTGAGTGCTTGGAAAACAGTCATGCTTCTCCAAAGTGTCCCAGTGTCTTATCCCCAAAGAACGCAGAGACCTGTGTTTGTTTCCTCTCTTTGTCAAAACAATGCTGAATATCTCATCTTTGGGTAGTTTATTTACTCTTTAATCTCCCAAGTATTTCCCTTCCCTTCCCTTCCCTTCCCTTCCCTTCCCTTCCCTTCCCTTCCCTTCCCTTCCCTTCCCTTCCCTTCCC
>JANZLQ010000050.1:12417885-12429773 GCA_026212715.1 Elanus axillaris | reverse complement strand
TCTGCTCCAGCGCCTGGAGCATCTCCTCCCCCTCCTTCTTCACTGACCTTGGTGTCTGCAGAGTTGTTTCTCTTACACTCTCTTATATGTTCTCACTCCCCGGCTGCCATTTCTCTCTGTCCCACAACTTATTTCTCGCTGATTGGCTTGGCCTTGGCTGGCGGCGGGTCCATCTTAGAGCCAGCTGGTATTGGCTCTGTTGGACATGGGGGAAGCTTCCAGCAGCTTCTCACAGAAACCACCCCTGTAACTTGTCCCCCCTTCCCCGCTACCAAAACCTTGCCACAGAAACCCAATACAATATCCATTCTTTTTCTGGAGTAGTATAAGGTCCTGTGGGACAATAATACTATTCGCTACTTCTTCTGGCCCAGGATGCTCTCCAAGATTGGGATCTATAGAAAGTAAAAGCCACAGAATTGAATACATCAATTCTCCCAGCAGCCTCATATAAATAATCCAGAAAAGGGAACATTAACTGTGGTTGGATCAGCTTTCAGTGCATTCTTAGGATCAAAGGAAAAACTCTTAAAAAAAATTCCCAGAAATTCTGTGACCAATTCTTCTGAAGCAAAACTGCCAAGAGAGGAGAAGAGGAAGGTATCATCTCCCTACTGGGACCGTACTAATATTCATCATTAGAAGGTGAAGTCAGTCCCTACAGGTACCAGGGTACTTGATGATCAGCACTCTTCGGGGTGAGCAGCTGCATCATATAATCAGCGGAGAGCAGGGAAGCATTTCCTCCCCCCCCCAGTTTACATCCATCTCATTAGAAAGGAAATAAATGTAGAAAGAGCTGAGTAAATAGGGATGAAACATCTCTCATTATCAACTCTAGAAGCATAGAACAAAACTAGAGTCACAAGGACTACAAATATTGTAAGGTTCGGTAGGTCATGTTCCCTGCGCGTAATTTCTTCTAGCAATCTTTCCACACTAGCCTGCCAAAAGCTGTGAGCATCCGTAGTGCTGAACAGAGGATATCCTGGTAAGTAAGAAAAGTTATTGGGTGGTAGGAAGCCAGAATGCAGCAGTGTCTGAGAACAGAGCTTGAGATTACTAGAAGATGGGCTATAGGAAGCAGGGATTCACCAAAGTGCCTTTTATTGGTCTGTGCCTGACCCAGAGGACTCCGGGGATGAAAGCTGAACAGCTGAACAGTTTTAGGCTGGTGTCTGAAGGGTTTTGACTCTCACCAAAGCATTTCCTTCAGTGGAATCCTAATGGGAGAAGTGTAAGGTACCAAAACAGTTTGTTAGGTTTTATTCTTTGCTAAAGTATTGCAACCAAGTATAGCAGAACCAACTATAAGCAGGTTTGCTGTATTATAAAATGAGGAATATGACAAACTGGTGATTTTAATCATAGGAACATTTTGCTTTATAAAAGCTGGGAAGAAAAATCTTCTAAGGGATAAAAAACTCAAGATGTAAATGAGGAGAATGCTAACTGAAAGGAGTAGTGATAAGAGATGTAAGAGTAACAGTCTAATACAAACTGCATGGCTATAGTACAATTTCATCATACACATTACATTTATTGGGATCAGCCTATAAACACAAAATCCCTCTCTGAAGACAGGTGCTTATGCCTTTTATAAGGTGCCCTTGGAATGGTGAACTTTTTCTGAAACTCGTATTTCATATATGACTTTTTTTTAAAGAAAGTTTTAAGAGGAAGAACCAAAATGATGTATGACTTAGAAGTCAAAAGTATTCATTCAGTTTCCATTAGAAAGGTCTTGCAGGGAAGTATCTTGAAGTGTCTTCAGATATTGAAAAGAACATTAGGAGTGAAGAAAGAAACATTTATGCTTAAACCCTTAAGTGGATTCTGGCACCATTTGTTTGGGATGAAGAGTAAACCTGAAGGAATATAATATGAGCTGCTCCAGATCACACTTTTTAATCCCAATTCTATTTTGAAATAATAAAGGGCAATAAACCATAAGTACATTTGTAAAACGTTGAGATTGAAAATTTCCTATTGAATCTATTAATTTTTCCTAGATTTAGGTAAGAATTAATTGTGGGGAACACAGAAACTGCTGTTTTGTATTGGGATGATAAAAAGCCTGTCTGAGACTTCTTCATAAAAAGACACCACCCTGAAACATCCACAGCTGAACATGCACATGGGAAGTGGGAATCTAGTTTCAAGACCATGGTCTAAAGCTGTCTGAGCAGGGATTTTAATCAGGTTCTGTATGCTACTTGTGTGACCTGAACACCAGGCTACACTGATTCATCTATGTGCATTTTGACTTTCTGTCTTGCCTTTGCCATGCCTATTTTTAAAGCAATTGTGAATCCTAATCAGCTGTCTTTCAAAGTCAAGGACAAGCTCTGCTAGACCTAAAAGAATATTATCATTTGCTGTATTCCCTCAGCACCTTGATCATCACTTTTGAGAAGGACAGAGAAGTAAATATAACATAGTTGTTGCACAGTTCCTGCTGAAAGGGCTGAGATTCCCTACTTGATGCATATCAGTATTTGAGCATGACAGATAGAGTAGGGAGCAATTCCATCAGGATGTAATCATCAATATGTATTGCTCTGATATTTAAATTTCAAAAAGTATCATAAAATAAACTGTTTTAAAATAGAGTGCTATTTCTCTAATTATGCTGCTCTGTTAAGATATATAGTATTGCAAGAAATCAAAATGGGTACTGTCCTGGTTTTGGCTGGGATAGAGTTAACTTTCTTCCTAGTAGCTGGTTTAGTGCTGTGGTTTGGGTTCAGTATGAGAAGAATCTTGATAACACACTTTTTTCAGTTGTTGCTAAGTAATGTTTACACTAAGTCAAGGATTTTTCAGCTTCTCATGCCCAGCCAGCAAGAAGGCTGGAGGGGCACAAGAGGCTGGGAGGGGACACAGCCAGGGCAGCTGACCCAAACTGGCCAACGGGGTATTCCAGACCATGAGACATCATGCCCAGTATACAAACTGGGGGGAGTGGGGCTGGGAGGGAACTCTGCTCAGGAACTAACTGGGCATCAGTCAGCAAGTGGTGAGCAATTGCATTGTGCATCACTTGTTTTGTATTCCAATCCTTTTATTATTATTATTATTGTTGTAATTTTATTATTGTTATTAGTATCATTGTTAGTTTCTTCCTTTCTGTTCTATTAAACTGTTCTTACCTCAACCCATGAGTTTTACCTTTTTTTTTCCAATTCTCTTCCCCCATCCCACTGGGTGGGGGGGAAGTGAGTGAGCGGATGCGTGGTGCTTAGCTGCTGGATGGGGTTAAACCACAACAGGTACATATATATAGGTAAGGACACTAAATGAGGCCCTGAGAATCCTGAAGCCACTTGTGGGCTAAATAGCTGACAATAAGCATGAAACTCTGAAAACACAGATCACCTCCTATCAGTTGGTTTCTATTGTCTCCGGAGAAGTAGGACTTTTGCCATTCTTTATACATAAGCAGGATCAAAGAAACATTTGATTAGGAAATTATTTCCCCCTTATCCAAAGCACACAATTAGATTTCACATTCTGATTAATTGCTAGAAAAGACTAACTGTTAAACAAGAAAGCTTGGACTTTGAAGTGACTTCCACCTGTGATTTGCAAGCTTGTTCCTGTTGGAGGAACATGTATAATGTCCTGAGCATACCTAAACACGCAGTCCTTGTTTGGCACCACACCAACTTCCATCAATGGAAGTGTAGCCAAGTGAGGACTACCATTAGTGAGTACAGCAAAAAAATAAATAATCTGTCAATATGCTCCTTACATTTAACATCTCATTTTGCTCTGAAAACTTTTGCCTATTAGGGCCTGAATACAAAAATGGTTGGTATTGCACTGGCAATTCAGTACAAATGTCAAGTTCTAAGAAATACTTTTAGGACTTTGAACATGGCTGAAAAAAGAGAGGTTTCTAAATTTTCAGTTATTTACATTAAGTTTTGTGGAACTTTTTATATTTAGTATAAACTCACTGAACATACTTATTACAAAAATCCTTGTGTTCCCTTGGCAATAGCTTGCTGCTTCCCTTTCCATTTCAGCTGCACTTACAATTTTCTGCTCCAATTCTGATACTCCAGCATGTACTTTCCTGCTGCCAGAAACAGAATTGAATCCTACCAGCTGCCTGTAAGGGGTTAGGCTAATGATTCCTCCAAATAGTACAGTCTGATTTAGCAACAATACACTGTCTATATTTTAGCATTAAAAGTATTTTGTTAGTAATGCATATTAATGTCTTTGCTGAGTTTAAGTTGGTTTGTTAACTGAGAAACTAGACACATGTTTTAAAATGAACATATATTAAAACAAAATAATTTTTAGTACCCTCGTAATGGGGAATTTTAGGTTATGCTATGACCAGGAGCCTGGAAGCTGTCCATTTTTTTCAGAACAGATCCAGGGTATTTAACAACGTCACATGGGTAAAACTTCTTAACAAGCGTCAATAGTTCAGAGGTCTGGGAGGTATGAAAGACACAGTGTCCTTGGTTATGCCCAGTTTCTTCCCTCTAAGGAGGTTAAAAAAAAGGAGGAAAACAGAGCAACTGGGATAACTGATATCTAGAGAAACACATTCTTAAATGTTGCAAAGACTTACACATGAGAGCAATCTAAATAGAACCCATGTGCATTAGCATCTGTGTAATTTTTTCCTACTATCTCATTAGCTTCACAAAATGCAGACCAACGGGATTTTGATAGTCAGCCAGCTCATGCATATTGCCATTACCCTTCCCGTCATACAATTCCCATACTTTCCTCAGATATCTGTGCAAACTAACAGAGTATCTGTGCATATTTTAAAATTGTTAACATCTATCAATGGTATATTTAAAAATAATACGCAGATAATTCAAACTTTTCAAGGAATGTGGTATTTATTGCATGACTAAGCCAGCAAATGCAAATTTGAAAAGAAAATAGCTTCTAATCTAAGTATTCATTTGCTGATGAATTAAAATCACCAAGTTATTCAGCACAATTCAAAATGAAAAAGCTGACATATCATTTATTGTAAAGGCCACGGCTATAATAGGAACGTCATTGTTTCCCTTTCTGCTGGTCTCACACATTCTTTTTAATCTTGATTATTTGTCACCCGGTTAGGGACTTCTTATGGTAATGAAATCCTTTTGTCAGTGATGTAACCAGAGCCTTTTGCTGCATTTTCCCTTCCTACATAAGTTACAATTGCGGTTATAAACACTGTGGAGGTTTCTTCTGAATCACACAATTGCAGATTGTTTGAAGGAGACACACATTCCTGCTGTTGCTAGGTGGCAAATGCTCTTAAAGATTTTGCAGGCTAGAGATTTCTTCAAACCTTTAATCCTCCATATTTATTTTATAACTCACAGGAACAGTTGAAAACAAATAAAACAACACAGTGCTAGGATGATAGGAGATTTGAAAGAGATAAAACATTTGGTGTTAAAGCTTAATCCCATCCCTAACTACTGGTCAGTTTAGGACTTTCATGAGGGATGATTATTGTGTATCTGCATACTGCGATGCTGCTCATGCCTTCTTCTAAAACTAGTGTGCTGCTCCTGCTTACGACAGGGTCCTAGATGTCATGCATAAGCTGCAGACGTAGTCCTTTGAAAAATATATATGTATGAAAGAAGACTTTACAGACTGCAGGGAAAAAAAAGCCCAAATTATTACTTAGCATCTAGGAACTGATCATGTAGTCGATTTTGCCTGATAGAGCAGCACCGAGAGCTCTGAAGAGTATGTTAACGCACTGATAAATCTATATAGTGTTAGTCTGAAAAGGGTCCTGTACTCTACCATTCCTAGGGTATGATTTTATAAAACTGCACGTTAATTCCTAACAGTTCAAGATGAAATGGTATTTTGCAGATGTTCCTTCTGAAACAAGGCCAAATTCATACTGCAGCTAAACTGATGAGACTTTTCACCTCCAAAAGCTGTCACACCAACATCAGTGTTAGACTCATGCCCATATACCAGTAATATTTATTAAAGAACAGCACAAGGAAACTCAAAATAAAGGAAAAAATACCAGGCTTGATTACAGAACTTCAGCTTTTCCTGCAGTACACCATACTTGTGTAAAGTCTCAAGTCCCTGCATGTCACACAGAAAAGACCTTGTGAAGGTAGTTTCTGCAGCTGGAGAACACCAAAATCTCTGACTAGCACAGTACTTGCTTCCTCTTACATGTCTGCCTTGCATCCTGGCCCTTATTCTCACATCACTTGCTGTGCTCTCCTTCAGCCTGTCCATATCTCATTTATTGCTACTCCTTATATTTGGATCCTATACTAGGCTCTCAAAAAATAGTCCTGCTCAATGTATGTGAAGGTTTCAGAAAATGTACTTGTTAGTCTACAGATAAATTCTTAAAAATGCACAAAACAATTCTCAGAAAATTTTTTTTTGAGCTAAATTTAGGAAAACTGTTACAGAGACAACAAAAGGCATTTCTCCAACTGTCCCATCCCATTTACATACATGTAATTAAATTTCACCTTTGTGAGCCAGCCTGGATCTTCTCAGCAAAACAATGGTAAGAACTACTCAGTTTTGACAAATGCCTTTTTTGCCCTAATCTCACCTTTTTTTAGAAAAAGCTACGTCATTTCTTCTGAAAAATAACAGAATGAATTATTCTGAGACAAACATCTGTCGGAGAACCACAGCAAAGTTTTGAAGTTCAGCATATACATATACAACCAAAAGCATGGGTCTCACAATGGAAAGTCTTGGGCAACTAGCAGTATCCATTGGTGTAGATCTTTCCTTGCCAATAAAGTCTCATATTATCATCAAAAGAGTAAAAACTTACAGGATTGAAAATTGTTCCCTCACTCTTCCCTACCTCAGACATGCATCTGCTAGAACTGTAGGTGGCCCAGGTAGGAAACATCAGTGAAAAGGTAGAATATATTCTTCAGACCCTAATTTTAATGATCTTTAATTCTGATCGGTTGCCTAAAGCTTCCACACTCTTTGTGTTCAGCACGTCACAGGCAATGTGTGCTTTATGCCTAGATGTATTCTCAAAAATAAGCTACTTATCACAGAAGACTCTTGATGGTGCTAGGATTTGTGAAGCGTACTGGGTCCTTAAGCTTCTTGGAGAGCTAGCATGGGTAACTGTATTCCTATGTGCTCTGTAAAAGAGGCAGTCAAACCATGACGGGTTATCAATATCTGACCATCCAAACAAGGTTCCTCATTTTCTTTGTGACAGTCATAGGAACAGAAGTGTTTTGGAGGGGTACCACATGGTAGCATGGCCAAATAGCCGTTAATTGTGGAAGATTTTGACAGCTACCACCCTGTAAACTCAAAGGGAGCTACTGCTTGAAATCACCCTCTGGTTGCATAGGTAGACAGGCATTCTGGATGGACATTCAGGATAAAAATTTAGACACTAGCTGTAGCCTTTGTCTATACATTATTTCTACATCCTCCTCTTCTTCATAGTTCCTGTAATAACTGTTGTAATACCATTGTGAAACTAGTAATTCACAAACTGACAAAAATATATAGTCACTGTATAGTCACATAAGATGCTTACCATGTAAAAAAGTAATGTTGTCTTTGTAAAGTGAAGTCTTTTGCTATGGGGTATGAAGTAAACATAAAAGATTGTTTGGTTTTATAAAGAAGCGTAATGCACTTTGGAGTTAATAACCACTAATAATCAGGATTAGACATTTCAAGCAATGCTTGCCTCCCATCTTTTGACATTTCTCAAAAGTCTAAGATTTTCAGTCATCTTTAAAATTACTGATTTCACAAGTTGTCTGCAAAACATCCCCACTGAAACAAAAAGAAATATGACTTTGTCAAGTTTTATAGGAAACTGGGGGTAATCAAGAGAAAAGTTTAATCTTAGAGTGGATTTCTAAATTTCATCTGGAAAGATGATTGATGTGCTTTCCCCTCCCACGCTGCTCTAACTTTAATCTCACCTGGAAGAAAGAGAAAGGGAGCAAGCTGACACTTAGCCCACTCAGCTCTGCTTTCCAGACTGCAACTGGGAGATAAGGAAGCAATAGAGGCACCGCTTCCTCTCACCCCTGGATATTTGGGATGCTCTCTATGGGAGGATAAAGAGCAATTACCTGCTCTTGGAATTCATCCTTAAAGCGTTATTCATTTAGATAATTCCCATGCCTTATCCGATTCATTATAAGCACACATGTAAAAGTGCTCATTATCAAAAACTACTGAAAAGCCCTCTGATCCCATCAGCTGGCCTTTACCAGTATTTCCTTTTTCTCCCTGCAGTTTGTTTCCTAGACCAATTGCTCTTTGTGGCCAGAAACTGCTAGGCTCCTCTTCACAGCACACAAGTTCAAACCCATCTTGACTGGTTAAATGGCATCTTCTTTGCTTCATGTGCCTCAACAGCACATACCCAACAACTATAACAACATGTTTCCTAAGGGTTAGACACAAGGTTTCTTCCAGTGGAAAAGGTTTCCGTCCTCATCACTGACCTTAATTAAGCCAGTCAAAATGCCCAGATTAGCAAAAACATTATTTAAACTGTTTTAAGTGTTACCTGTCTCATTTTGCCTTAAACAGACTGGGGAACACACATGTCTTAGTGGGAAGGTGCTGCTCTTGCAGGTGCTAGCTAGTCCAGAACTGAAGCTGACTGACAGCCTCTTCAAACAAGCCATGGTGTGGGTAGAATAAGATGCGCTGACACATTAGTACATTTTGTATCATTCCCATCAAAGCTAAGAGGCCAGCATCATGTTCAGAGGCCTAGCTATGCATAAAGGCTCAAAACAGCTGTCCTTCTCAGAAGCATTGTCACTCTCAGGGTGTGTGGGACTATGACTTTAGCTTAAAGTCTTGAGAATTTTAGCACAGCACTGTGCTGGATAGTAATGTTTTCTTCTACAAAAGTTGCTTCAGATAGGAAAGATGAAGGTGAAGAGCTAGATGAGAGAAAATGGGTTTACTTTCTGTGTGGGAACCTGTCACCAGTCACAGAACCCAAGCTTCTGGGAGATCATAGACAGAGGAGCAGAAGGTGTCATCCTTGAGTGAAGTCTGGAAACAGTATGAGGAGGAACAGATTGACATGTTCATAATGCTATGAGGATACGGATCACTTCCTTCCCTTTGACCACTGACAAAGTTATTAAGTTAGAAATATAGTCCATTAGGCATTACTCTTGTTCTCTGTCCTTATACTTCAAATGTTTTTCCAAAGCAAGGCAGAGCTAAACAGTGGTAGCTGTCTAGAGACTGCCACGGCCAGTGGTCCTCATGTCCCAAAGGCAAGAGGGACATTTGGGGGTGATAGACTATTGCTTTCCTGAACCTATCATGTGGGCTGAAAATGATAGCATGCAAAATATCCTAGTGCTATGCATTGCACATTTAGAGTGCTCCCTCAGAAGTATGTGTTGGAATGCCAAAGGTGTGGTTGCAATCTATCGCACTGGCTCATTCAAATTGTCTTAACATAATTAAAAAGCACAATTAAGCTCTGGGCTATCATGTTTGAAGATCTCCTCAAGGTGTTTTCAAAGACATTAGTCTGCAGCATGCTACAGCTTTTCAATTGTGTTAAATTAAAACCAGCACGACACGCATTCTGTTTGCCCAGCGCAGGGCCCAGAAGCAGAGCATGTGGTTTCCATGTTTCAAGTGGAAGCACCTGAAGAGGAGAAGTGGGAGAACTAGACAGTGTTGTCACTAGCACCACCCACTAATGCTGCTTCTCTAGTGAAAACAAAATGAAAGCAGGAAAAGAGAGTGGTAGATTGGGAATAGGATTTTTCTCTGCAGGAAGGCGTTGCAAAGTTCCCACCATTTTTCCAATCTGTGTAGAAAATTATTTTTAAACTGCTATTTTTGCCACCATCTTTTATACCAAACTTGTTTTCTTTTTCAATGTGAAGTTAAAATCTTTAAAATTCATCATTAACCTCTGCTACTAAATCTGCTTTGAATCAAAAAATGTCATCCCTGGGAAGTCTGATCTGTCACTGTGCTGAAGAAGACAGGCAGCCATCTTTGAAATTAAGTGACAGACTTGGTTGAGCACATCAAATTATGAACCATGTGTGCATCCAAGTGTGCACGTGCTTCTAGTTCATTTCAGAACATCTGCAGATGTTGATGATGTAGATAATTTATAATATGGTAATGTTCATAAAATAGTCAATGAGTGGGAATAAACAATTCTGAAGGAGGAAACAACTTCCAGGAGAAGAGGGCAGGGGGAAAGAGGGCAGAGGAATGTACTTTTCTCTCTCTCTCTCTGTGGAATTTCTGATGCTTTGTCTGGTGTATGTATGCTTCAGCTCATATGATCCAGAAGTTTCCTGTACCAATGTACAGTCTTGGGGAGACTGCAACCATACCCGACCTTGGTACTCTACCAAAACATAAAAGAAAACAACAATTGTTGCCAAAGGCTTAGGATCTGGGTATTGAGAAGTAAAGGTAAAACAAATGACCTGAAAAATAATGGAAGATGTTGTAAGAAAATGAAAATTTTAGGAGAAAAAAACCCAAGAAATCTCAAGTGTGCTCTAAACCACTTTGATCAAGCATGACTAGCTTTTATTTCAAGTCTACACCATCATTTAGATGTTTTTGTACCATGGCAGATTTAAGCCTTCAGTTCTCTCCTGTAACACTTGATGTTATATAAGTTGTCATTTCAGAAAATATAAGACCATGCTGGAAGCCAATTTCCTGAAGAGCTAGGAATAGGGTCATATCGTTATCTAGGGTTATACTTGCAGTTCTGGCAATTTTCTTTTTTAATAAATATGGGTAACTCCAAAGGACAACAAATGCTGTCCTTTATCCTACATCTAGGTTCCAAAAGTGTGCAAAAGATGTTTTGTGCAAAAGAAGTCAGAAATCTTTCTAAAGACGGAAAATGATGCGTCCTTGATCTAACAACACAAAAAAGCCATAAAGACATTTACAGTGTTGTGCTGCCTGACAACTGAGCAGTCAAACACAAATCATCGGTTCTGACCAGGAAACTACATGGTTATGTTAAGAGCGGTTTACTAGTCTAGACCCTAGGTAGGGCTTGTTGGCTCAGGCACAGCACTGCATCGAGCTACCTCAGGTCTGGACTAGAGCTGCTTTGCACCATGGTGGTGGTTTGGGTCAAGGCCAGAAGAGGTCCGTTCGTTTCCCAAAATTTCGCGTAGACAAGCCTGTAGAAGCATCAGCCGTATTGAATACATACGGCCAAGTTAGTTAAACGAGTAAGCACTCACGAGTTGACTCTTCCTGAGCACCAGGTTACAATCACTGAAAGGCAGGAGGTGGGGTTTTTTGTTTGGTTTTTCCCTTCGCTGGGAGGCTGCTGAGAGAAAAGCCGATGGAGTTCAGTTTTAAGACACCTCATCAGCCCTCCCAGCTGCCATGAAGTACGCGAATCGTAGTTTCAACACCCCTCCGGGGAGAGCGGCTCCCTGGCTGACTCCCCTTCGCCCCCGCACCGGCCCCCCCCCACCTCACGGCCGGGACCACCCTTCCCCAGCGTCGCGCCAGCCGTTGCCCCTGAAGCCCATACGCCGGTTACCGGCCCGGACTCCCGCTTCCTCAGGGGCCACCCGAGCCCCTCAGCCAGCGCATAGTCCCGCTTCCCCAACCGCGCAGGGACCCTCCGCCTAACCAGCCCGCCTGGGGCGTAAGCGACAAAGAAACTCCCGCTGGGAGCAGTCCCGGTTTCCCTCCTCCGCGCAAGGGGAGGGGGCGGCCGCCGAAGAGCGCGGAAACGGGCGCTGTCGCTTTAAATCCCGTCCCAAGGGGCGTGGAAGGGGCCGTGAGGGGGGCTGAGAGAAAGCGAGAGAGAGAGAGCGCGCGCGCGGCATCGCCTGGCGCCCCGGCGAGGCAGCGGTGCCCTCGGCGGGCGGGGGAGG
>JANZLQ010000050.1:12395285-12413452 GCA_026212715.1 Elanus axillaris | reverse complement strand
TTGTGGGCTCCCCGGTACAAAGGACAACACTGACATGGTAGAGTATGTGACATAAGAGGGGAGGTTGAGGGAAGCGGGTTTGTTCCATCTCAGGAAGACAGGTGTAATGGTCAGCTAGGACTTGGCTTTCATATAGGAGGCTAAGATGGTACTTTCCCATCTGTATCACTTGAATCTGCAGTGATTTTTTTTTTTGTCTGGCCAATGGCAGAGTTTACTGTGGTCTACAACTGCCCTACCTAATGGGCAGGTATGGAGAAGACGAAGACAGACTGATCCCAGACATGTATGGTGGTAGGACAAGAAGCAATGGTCCGAAGTTGGAACATGGGAAAGTCTGATGAAAGCCTTTTTCAATGTAAGTGTGGGCAGACACTGGATAAGATACACAGAACACTTACAAAGTCTGCAGTTTTGGAGATGTTCAGAACTAATCGGACAAGGCCCTGAGCAACATGCTCTAACTGGACCTGGTCTGAGCAGAGAGCTGGACTAGGTAACCCTGCAAGTCCCTTTTATCATAAATAAGTCTGATTTTTTTTTTTCATGGAGGCATGTATTATAGTGAAAAGGCCTTGCTGCTGAGGAGTCATGGTCAGCTAGGACCTAGTTTTCATATAGGAAGCTAGGATGGTACTTTCCCATCTGTATCTCTTTAATCTGCAGTGGTTTTTTTTTTCTGACATTTTGTTCCCTGGTCAGTGTTGCAAGATGTTTCTGCAGTTGTATAGTCAGATCTTATCTTTACTGTCCTGAATAACTTAGGATCACCGGCAAATTTTCATCATTTTATTACTTGCTTATCTCTCCTCCCTCTTTATGATCATGTAGAATAATCCATGTCCCAGTGCAGGTTTCTGTGAGACTCCATTGGTCATCTCCCTCTATTAAAGTAAGCAATCATTTACTTCCTGCCTTCCTTCATCTTCCTTCTCATATTTCTGTCTCTTAATGAGTTAAATATTCATACAAAGGGTGCTTTTAATTTTTTTTCAGAGACTTGCTTGGTGTCCTTTGAAACCTTTGGTATGGACTTTGTTTCCTAGTTTTTTTTCAGCAGAGTGCCTCCTTATCCATGCAATCGGCGATCTCTACAGAGAAATCTGGTTGTTTTGTGAGGCAGGAATTCCTACAACAAAACACCATGTTACGTCTTTGCCAGTGCATTATATTTATTTGGGTGTCTGTTACTTCTGTTCTTCCTAATTTTTTGTATTGATTTACCATGTGCAAGTGTTGGACAACCTCCATATCTCAACTGTCAATCTAGTTTTAAGCAGGAGATTGCCTGAGAAAGTTGATACAATCCATTGCGTCTTTGAGTCACTTGAAGTCTTAGTGAATAACATCTAATGTTGGCAAGTTGTTGTGGTTCATTTTATCTAGTATTTTCATAGCCTCTTCTGCAGTCACTTTGATTCCACACAGATTCTCCGAGTACATCATGTAGATAGGTTCT
This sequence comes from Elanus axillaris, assembly GCA_026212715.1. Lineage (NCBI taxonomy): Eukaryota > Metazoa > Chordata > Aves > Accipitriformes > Accipitridae > Elanus > Elanus axillaris. Next base: position 12,411,993 of record JANZLQ010000050.1, on the reverse strand, counting down.
GGAGTAGGCATCACTTTGCTTTATTTCATAGTTGAGCACAAATACGAGTAGCTGCTCTGTTCTTATTTTCTGTCAAAGGGATGGGGCAAAGCTGTCTTAAGGAAGGAACTGAGTATATATCAGGGTTATAAATCCTGAAGAAAAGGACTTTAATAGCTGGTAAGTTACTGTATGTTTAGTGGAACTGATGTTACTCTCCATGGAACTGAACAGGTATGTTCTATCAAAGAGAGACATTTAAGAGAAGTGTAAAACTGTAGACATGGAGTTCAGTATGCTACTGTTCCATGACACTGGCCTTTGAATTTTCTATGTAGACTAGCAGTGTCTTTGGGGAAGCTGTTTTGTGGTCTCGTTGGCTTGGAAGTCATCAGGTGACTAGAGACTACTAGGTTGCTCATGTTGTACCCAGTAGCAGCAGAACTCCAAACAGCAACTTGCACTCAGTTCTTCAGTATACTTGTAGGCGTGGACCTTAGTATGTCTCCTTACTGAAAGATATTTCTTCTGGATGTAGGATCTTCATAAGGCTTATTTTTGGGGGGCTGTACGTGTGTTTGGTGCCAGCACTGGCCAAAACCTATGTAGGATGTACAGTAAGTGACATACATACACATGATATCTTTCAATGAGGGTTCATTTCTTCTAAAATTTGTAGCTGCAAAGCTATATTCAGTCATGGATTTGTCTTAATGTTGGTTTTGCTAACAGCTTTAAAGGAGAGAGTCATACATTAAGAGCATTGTTAGAAGTCTGACTTGATATCACTAGCTTTTTATTCTTGGAAGTCTACAAAAAATGGGCAGGGGGAACACCACACTTCTCCTGTCTGTTATTCTTCCACATCATGCATCAGTCCTGTGAATAAGCTGATGTTTGAATGTCTATAGTTGTAGTATTGTATTGCAGTACAGGCTCATTACATACCTACTTTTGAACTTGTTGCTAATCAAATGTGTTCTCATTTAGAGACTAAATAGGACTGTCTCATGTACTCTCTGGACAGCATTCATAAAATTAAGGGATATGTGTTGTCTTATTTCCTTCCTGAATTTCAGCATTCAGTCCAAGCTCTCATCCATTTCAACTTATTTGCATTCCCATGCATCAGATGCACCAAGAGATTTGTTCCAGCAATTCCCTTGGCTGCCTTGTTTCACTAGGCATTTTTTGGTACCTCTAGGTCTTTCCCTTTCCCACCTCTAAAGTGCTAAAGGGTTCTTGTATTTTTTGGCTGTTCTTATTCCAGTATGGTGCCAGGGCTTGGACTTTGCCCCTTGTAAATCTTTTTGGAGGATGGGAAAATGCCTTTTTGGAAAAAGTAGAGTAAACCATATTTGTCTTAAACTCATTGCTTTCTTCAGTGTGTCTGAGGGGGGGGAAAAAAACCCCAAATGAGTGCACTCCTTTTAAAATGCTGCTTTAAAATGCTAGCCTTTATCCTTCAGTACTTTCAAAATTCTGGTGACTTGCAAGCTTTGAGAAGCTGTTTCTCCCCTTTACCAGGATTTTCTTCTTTGTGAATTAATTTTGTACTCACTTGAGATTTGGCACTACTGTTGAGTAATAAATTATGAATTACGGCATAGAGGCTTGCGTTGTAACTTGTACCGAGTGAAGCAAACCTCCTGCTAAACTCTTCTTAGTTTACATCCTGTACCACAGAGAAACTGTGCCATGGATGCAGAGCCGTACACATTAACTGCTGTTGAGTCTAAAAGCATATGGTATGCTGCCTTGGTACAGAGTTGCACCTCATTAGTTTCAATTAGTCACTAACTCACTGACTCTTCCTTTGCTTCTGTATGTATTGTGGGTTAAGTTGTGAGCTTGTGGTTTGTATTATGAATCTTCCACTCGATACAAATTCTTTTTCTGGAAAATGAAGCTTGCAGCAGCTCAACTGTTATTCAGCCTACACTTGGTACTCTGTGCCCCTAAAGGAGCCTGATTCTTTCTCTGATTTATGCAGAAAAGCTAATCTTATGAGTTTATCATCCAGCTGTAGATAATGTGCTTACTTCAGTCACAGTATCAGTTGAATTTCTGGGCTGATGTGGTTGCAGGTTTCCCTTTACTAAGGCTGGTTTTTAATTGACAGCTATTTAGTCATTGAAGCTAGGTTGTTATGAAACAGTGGAAGGGAAATAGATAATAATTTACAGTTGTAGCTTTTAAGGTATGCAAGGGAGCACAGGAGTACCTTAGAATATCCTAAATAGGTAAATGAAACTATTTTGTTACATTAATAATTAATGATGTTAATATCACTGACATTCCGCTTTACAAGAAAAATTACACTTGAATGTTTTATCACATGAGCAACAGCACTACCATGAAACAGCTGTGGTTTCAGTTTTTTTTTTTCTGTGAACCGTTGGATGGTGAAATTGGCTTCGAGTTAAGCTTGGCTACTGCTTTATGATGTTCAGTACCTTAGTCTTTGATGTGATAAATGAGTCAGACTAACATTTCAAGTAGCTGAAGTAAGATGCTTCTTAGTGACGTAGCTGAAAATCAATTGCTCTTTTTCAATGGAATCTTATCTTTCAAATTTATGAGACCTGATTAATGACTTTTATATAGATTAAACAAATTTTTGTAGTTCTCCAGCAGAATGAGTGTTAAATCAAAACTGCCTCACAGTGATCCTGCACAAAAAGAATTAGAGCGGCTTTCTTGCTATTCAGCATTGTTAACAGATGGTTTTAGTCAGATTAGGTAGGGAAATCCCCAAAGGATGAATTAATGATTGCAAACAACTGTGATTATAGTTCAGTAAAACTGCTGTATGGTACTATGAGCCTATGGCTTTCTGCATGGATTTACTTTATGTTTATTAATTCATTGACAAAGCATAACCCTTGCTAGATAGAGCCTTAAATGAAAGCTTTTACTCATTGTGTTGTATTGTGTTCCATCACTCGCCTTGTTTTAAGCTAGTGGGGTAAATGAGTAGTGATACAGACTCTAGTGCCAACTTGTAACTGTTAATATACTCTAGGCACTGAATGGTATGATTTATTGTTTTTATACATAAGATGAATTCTCAAATGCCAAGATAGCTCCTAAACACAAGTTACAAAAATAATGTATGAGCAAATCCTAAGGTTCTCTCAGATATATATGGAAAAAAAAATTATGCAGTTGCTTTTGTCATACAGAAATACTTTTGTATTGATGTTTTGTACTAGGCAGAATGAATAAAACCACTTACAACTGCACAAGTCATGTGTTTTCAAATAACAAGGAAGTAAAGTTGTGCTGTAGTAACATAACGTTGTAAATGTGGTTTTTGGGGTAGTGTTGTGTGTGTGTGTGTCAAAATTGTTTAGAAGGGTAGTATTGTCCAAAGTTGCAAGTGCTTATCATGCAGGAGTTAGACCAATATATTTCATGTTCCCTTTAAATTATCAAAGATTCTGTATTGTATCTCAGTGTTATATTTAAATATTCTTAAATTTTCCAACTGAATGAGTTTTTGTTGCCCTTGAGCTCTTCAAGGAAGCAATCAGAAGAATATACAGGCTCTTTAACATAAATAAGATAATAGTTCCTGGATTATATGAAGTTTTTGTTTTGTTTTACGATCCTGTAGGTGGATAGTAGTTGGATTTGCATAGCCTTTTCCAGAGCACGCTGTGCTTCTCTATTAATCCCTAGGGCAAGTATGTGCTTTTCAAGATGAAATACCAGGTGTTGCTCTGAATTGAAGTAGTATGTCAAAATGCTGCTAAGGAAGCTGTCTCTAAAAAAGGTGGGAGGAACTCTCCTGTCTGCAACATGCAGTGCAAGAGGGATTGAATGGCTGGTATCTGTGCTAGTGGAGCTGCCTGTTCATGGGACTAACAAGCAACTTCTGCATCTTCAGGAGCCAATCCCAACTTGAATAGAAAGAATTCTCAATTGCAGGTGGTATCGGTGTGTTGTCCCTGTGACATCCTTTATCACGACATCTGAATTTTTAGTTCTGCAACAGTGGCTTTTTTTTTTTTATATATAAGCAGCTCAGAGCTGGCTCGAGCATTGTTTGCACAAGCAGTAGAAGGTTAGGTACATTAACAAAGGCAAGTTAGGGAGGAAAGCCACAATAATGATTTGCCATTCAGTCTCTGGTTTTGAGGTTACCTGATCATGTTAGTAAATGAAGTTATTTCTGAGACTTGCATCTCTCTGGTGCTGAAAACATGTCTGCATATGTTTTGACCACATCTGAAAGTACACTTTAAAAAATGAACTTCCCTCTGAGTTGGTTTTGTTTACTTAGGCTTGCTTGTGCCCAGGATTTCTAGGTGCAGAGTGAAAAAGGGTAATAGGTTCATTTATGAAATCTACCCATTTGGCTACGAAGATACTGAACTGGAGGGCAACAGGAGGGGAGGAAAATGTACTTGCTTGTACACCCCTGAAACCAATTATTTGGTCTGTTAGCTTATGTTCACTTTTTCAGGTGAGGTAGTTGTGCGTTTCAGAAAACTTCAAGGCAGCAGTTGAGTTAGAAAGCCAATTCACAATGAAAAGTGCAGTAAAAGCCATTTTATTTTTTGATGCATTTTATGATGGGTAAATGCATATTATCTGATGTTTGGTATACTTGATGATCAGAAGAGGTTAAATTGGACTTTCAATTTGAAAAAATTATTTTTGCCAGCTCATGTCAAGTTGCGCAAAGGTGCAAATTTCAGTCTGTAAATTTCCATACATCTTTTCAGAAAGAGAAGGAAGCTCAAACTTGAATTGTCTGAAAATGAAGATCATTATCATCATCACTCATTTCTATAGAAATTCTGAAGACACCTTTTTTGGGGGGAAGATAGGGCAGTCCTCTGACTTGTAAGGCATGTGGCAATAAGAGTACACAAGGTAGCTTTCATTGGTGGTTAAGCCTCACTGAGCATTCTCCAATGATCCTTATCCTTCTCCTCTGTGTGTGGAAAAAAGAAGGGAGGCTGGCAGGAACGCAGGTCAGTTTTCATGTACTTTTCTGCTTCATATCTGTAGATCCCTGGGAATCCCTGATTTTAAGGAGTCTGAAAAGTGAACATTAAAAACCAAGCATATTTCTCCTCTACAGTAGTGTTACTTTAGTAACATTATTCAAGTAATTAAAACCTCCATGTAATACCTAAGAATCCACAGGTTGCAAGAACTAGTCAGCTGTGTTGATTGCTTTTTTTTTTGTTTCTCCAGAGTTCCTTTTCACAACAACTTGAAGAAAAAGTTGGAAATAATGCAATCCCCCTGGAAAAAAAAATAATTCTGAAGTTTCCAGAGTTTTGATTACTTTGAAAAACCCCACAATTCCCCAAACCCAACTTAACCCACACTGGAGGAGATAAATTGCTGCCATCAAAGTACCACATCTCAGTTGAACAAGTTCATCTATATCACATTTTGGATAATCATTTGCTTGATGGTGTTTGGTTTGGATCTTGAAATTTAAAGGGCCCTTGGTTTTTTAGGAATGCATTCAGCACAAAGAAAGGGTATTCACTACTATGGTACAGTCTTGCTGTGAGTTGAATCCTTTCTTTTGATCTCTTAACAATTCCAAGAATGCGTAACAAGTACATAGCAATGGTACTAATAATCTGAGGTGTGTATTCAAATTTGAAGTTGTGTACACTTGTCTTTCCTGGCAAATTTTACAAAGAGTAGGTTTTGAAGACTAGACCTGAAGGAGGTGAAAAAGACTGTTCACAGCCCTTCCAAATAATATTTTCTACTTGTTGAAGCTCTTGTGCTTGTGAGAAGTGCACAATTAAATGTTGCAGTGTTTTAAAATGAAATGTACAATTTGCAGTTAACCAAAAATCTGGTTACAACTGCAACAGAGTAGTGTCTCATTTGTGTGTTTTGTTCTCATGCCCTTTTCTAGGCACCCACGTTTGGGTACTATAGGAGATAAGGTGCTAGGTTAGGTATACCAGTGATCTGATTTGGTAGGGCTGTTCTTGCCTTGCTTGTCAACTTGTCCCTGCAGGTCCTGGGTTGTTCCTTCTTCCTTTTCAGAGGTGGCTTATCAGCTTGTTAGATACTACATGTGAAAGGTTGCCTGAGGCTCCTCTAAGCATGTTAGCATTTGCCCACAGATAAGTGAACCAGCTTACAGGTTGTTAAAGTAGTTTATTTCATTTGCTTCCCTGAAGGCTTCTGTGAAAGATGTGTACAAAAGCAATGAGAAGATGCTTTTTAAAAGCCTTCAGGTAAAGATACAGCTACAACAGTCTCAGTGCTACAAGCGTAACAGAACTCAGCAGTCTTGGACATGCAGCATGTTTGTACTGCCATTTTAGACACCAATGGATAGGTAGTATGAGGAAAATATATAAATGGGGGTGGCAGGTTCATACCACTTCTTGGAAGCTGTTCTTCTACAGAAGTGGTGACTTAGGGTCCTGAATGATGCATTGAGGTCCACATGACTTCTGCAAAAAGGGGTTGGTTGCCCTTTTTGAATAATAAATGTGTAGAAGAAACTGTTCCAGTTCAAGTCTCCATAAAGCAGAGGCAGTTGTCTCAATGCTTTTGGGATAAATAGAATATGGGTTCTTACAGTTAACTAGCACATTAGTAGTTAATGCAGTTGCATTTCATTTTGGTTAATATTTTCCAGCCTTTAAAACTTCCAAAGTTGAGTTTCTGCAGACTTTATTTGTGGGATTTTTCTGCAAAATGAAAACTGAGTACGAAGTTAAAGCTTTCCAATTCTACAAATCCGCATGTTAGCCAGACTTCTAAAAATTATCTTAGTGCTTGAAATTGTAGAAAATGCTTAGTAAGACTTTCATTTGTGCCTGGACAGGCATCTGATCTTACCAGACTTTCGATTTCTAGGACAGGTAAGCAGGTAGTCCTTGCTCACTTCTCAAGATCTCTGAGGCTCATCTTTTGTGATGAGAAGTCTATGTGACAGTTCTGCTTGTAGCTCTTATGGACTGGATGTCAAATGCTAGCTGCTGCTCCTGTGCTCTCACATGTATGGTTGTATTCCATAGCAGATGTGTGTGTTAGAACAACGTGTCCTGCTGTCTGGCTAAATGAGTCTGAAGATCTGTTAGTCGTTAAGTAGTACACAAGACTAATGAGAGACCATACCTCAAATGTATTATTAGAAGTTCCCTCCTGCCCCCAAACTCAAAATGAACTAATGAAAGTATGAGCAGTGTGGCAAAAAGGGCTTTCTGGCCAAGTTTCCTACCTGTCCTATGAAATGCAACTAAATTTACTTTACAGCACACTTTTGTTGTAGAGGTTTGTAGCTTCTTCCCTAGTATGCAGTGCTGTTGCATTTATATAGCAAAGGCTTTCTGTTCCTGGTATTAGGTTTTTTTCAGAAAGGAGTTTTCTACCATTATGAAATTGATGGAAGGTAAAAAGCAGAAAATACACAAAATGGAAGAGAAGCTGTGACTAAGGATGCTAATCCTTGTTGCATAGGGGAAACATTGTGAATATTTTTTCTAGCAGGAAAACCAATTAGTGTGAGGCAGTAACAAATACTACTCTTGAGAGTCTAAATCACCTGATGTACAATGTGGGTATTTATCCAGGGAGGGAAGTGGGTAGGGTATCTTCCAACATGACTTCTCAGTTTAACTCTTGTATCTGTAGCAGTGGCTGTGAAATAGCTACGTTTCCCCTGGTTTTATTTATAGTTGTCTATAAATACTTTCCGAAACCCAGTCTCTTAAGTATCACTTAATTCTGTCATGCAAGACTTAATTACACTGATAATAAATAGACATTGGAATATTTTTAGCTAAGCATGCTGTCATGATGCTTCCTGTGCATGAACCATATGAGACTTAAATGTCAGTATCTGAAGGCCATAAAAAAGCTCTGAAAACAGCTGCTGGAAAACTGCCACAACCGAGCTTGTTTCCTTAAGTATGAAGTACATCTTGGTACGTTATGGCTATATATGTTAGTTCCAGTAAAGTACTTGGGAAAAGGCCATTTTTCTCAGGCTGCTTGTAACAAGTGACAAAACATGTAACTGACAGTTTCTTGAGACTGCACACTCCTAAACCGATTGTCTCAAATCTCAGATAAGCATTCCATGGAAATAGTGTAAGAGCTGGCATTAAACAGAGCATGAGTACCATCAAAAGGACTGTTTCCTTTCTAGGACCTGATCAGTAAATCCTTAAGTAAACAGCATGTAATGTATTGCTCTTGTTCAAAGACACTTGCAGGTGATCTTTTCAGCTGTTAACTCCTGCCCAAACACCACAGATGTTAGTGACTGGGTTAACAGATTAAATGGAGAGCTCAGATAATGTTCTTGGAGTCACAGGGGTTTCCTTCTTTGAAAAAAACAAAAACCTGAAAGAAACACAACAGTGATAGTTCTGATCTGGTTGCAACTGGATGGGCTGCAGGGGGAAGGCAGTTCTTCACAATCTGAAATATCCTTAAACTCTTCGAGTTTTCACTAATTCAGTTTTTGATAGGCTCTAAGGGTATCTTTGGAGGAGGTGGTTGTTCACTGGGGAGAAAGTTCCTTGTTAGGTTTCTTGTGGGTCTTCGCTTTCCTCCATTTAACTTGTCCAATTTTATATCTTTGTTTTAAATGTTGTTTTAAAGTCAGAAGCAAAAACTTTTGCTTATTTTTTATTTTAGAAGCCTGGCTTATTGCCTTTTAATGCTCATTGCTGTATTTGTATCCTGAAGCAAATGGTATTGTATGCCTCTCCCCAACACCCATCCAGTTGTACTGCTTAGAGATTTTTTAATTTTTTTTATTTTACTGTTGTCTGAACTGGTTAAATAGTCTTTGTGCTGCTTATTAGCATCACAGTTTCCTTCAGTTTGTTGCTTAACATACCAATGAAATTCCTCTCCATGCTCAGTTAAGATCTTGTTTGTTATTTTGTTATTCTTTTAACCCTGATTATTAATTATAAGTTTGATTAAGTCTCGAAAAGCATCTGAAACTGTAGTTGCTATTAGCTCTGCTTTTTTGTAACTTTATTTTAAATGGAGGATATACCTCAGTATATACCTGTCACTTACCTTTCTCTTCCTTCATGAAGTGTTATTTCTCAGTACTATACATTCACCTTGTTTGCACAGCAATGTTTTCTGCAGGTGGCAGGTCAAGAAGCCCATCTGTATCTGAAGAACTTTCCTCATGCCTTTGTTAAGTGTTTTACATTATATGTCTTAACTCATGTTTCCAGAACCAAAGACAGCCCTTTTTCCTTTAGCTGATACATATTTCATATCGTCCTCTGTCTCTTTCTTTTATCATGACTTACCTACTCCTATTTTAGGGTGGTTTGTTACTTACTTTTTTGTAACAAACATCTTATGCAAATTTTACTATATTAGTACAGGCTGCTTTTGCTACCTAACATTGATCACCCTTGAAATGGGTGTTACCTGAAGCTCTTTGTCTTGATATGTTTCAAACTTCTTGACCAACTTCTCTTTAGTTCTTTCACAGTGTTTCTTTTTAACTGGCAATCCATATAGTGTTTGACTTCTTGGGGGGGGGGCAGAAATAGAGCTCAACAAACTTCCCTCTGTTCTAATGTTAAGATAGTTACTGTAGTGGCCCTAAGTTAGCCAGTCAGGGAAGAAATTATATTACCCAGCTAAGAGCTCATTATTCCAGTAGGTATTTGGAAAGGCTCAGCTGCTCTGTATAACCATAGGCTTCCAAACTGAGTTTAAGCTGCATATACAAGCTACTCCAGTGGGTGTCTAGAGTACGTCATAGAATCACAGAATGGTTTGGGTTGGAAGGGACCTTTAAAGACCATCTAGTCCAACCCCCTGCCATGGGTAGGGACATCTTCCACTAGATCGGTTTGCTCAAAGCCCCATCCCACCTGACGTTGAACACTTCCAGGGCATCCACAACTTCTCTGGGCAACCTGTTCCAGTGCCTCACCACCCTCACAGGGAAGGATTTCTTCCTTATATCTAGTCTAAATATACCCTCTTTAAAAGCATTATCCCCTGTACTGTCACTACAGGCCTTGGTAAAGTCTTTCTTCTCTTGTTTATTTCATAAGCCTCTATTATATACTGAAAGGCTGTGGTGAGGTCTCCCCAGACCCTTCTCTTCTCCATACTGAACAACCCCAACTCTCTCAGCCTGTCTTCACAGAGGTGCTCCTTCCCTTTGATCATTTTTGTGTCTGGACCTGCTCCAACACCTCCATGTCTTTCTTGTACTGGGGACACCAAAGCTGGAAGCAGTGCTGCAGGTGGGGTCTCACTACAGCAGAGTAGAGGGGCAGAATCACCTCCCTTGACCTGCTGGTCATGCTCCTTTTGATGCAGCCCTGGATAAGGTTGGCTTTCTGGGCTGCAAGCACGTGTTGCCAGCTCACATCCAATTTTTCATGCACCGGTACCCCCAAGTCCTTTTCTGCAGGGTTGTTCTCACTCCATTCATCCCCCAGCTACATTGGTACTGGGCATTGTCCCAACTCAGTTGCAGGACTTCAAATTTGGCCTTGCTGAACTTCGTGAGGTTAAGATGACACTGGTGATGACCTGCCAAAACAGCTGCTGATTCTTGCTTCGCCTTGGTTGGGGGGGTGTAGGGGGTGTCTTCCTGCAAAACTGATGATCCTCTCTTGAGGAGAGTGCTAAAGAAGTGATAAAACTGTAAACTTCACCTATGTATCAAATGAAAGTGTTTCTGAAAATGTTTTGTAAGACTTCATTAAAGCAACTTAAACTGTGACATCTTTGTGATTTTTATCATTTGCATATCTCTACAGTAACATATGGGATTAAAATGCCCTTGATGATTTTTAAGAGACAGTAGGATTCCTTTCACTCTGCAGTGTTAGTTGCATATGCATTTTTTCAGGGTTATGCAGAACATGTTTAAACTTCTGCTGGTATAAAATGCTGTGAGAGGTAAGCTTGCAGCCAGGACATGCATCCAACTAGTAGTCTATTTGTCTTAGACCAGTGTTATTTTATATATACTTTTGAGAAGTCAGTAACTATGAATGTAGTATTAGCCCTTTGTTTGCATAGTGCTGTATTGCTGTTTGCTTAAAAATCAGTTGAGGAAACAAAGTTGTGACCCTCTATCAAATTGGTTTTCTTCAGTGTTTGGTCTAATGCTCTCTGTAGGCTTGCTGCCCATAACTAGTCAAGAATTCACCAGCTGGGATTGTTAGATCAGCTGCTGTCAGGTATTTGATAGTTTGGTATACCTACAATGCATCTACAATGCAGGAATTCAGGAGAGTTGCATAGTGCAGCTGTTTTTAATATCCATTTGATATTAATCTGAATTTCCACTGAAGTGATGGTAATTGTGTGCTTTGGGGAATGTCATTGCTCCTCTAGAATGAACCTGAAAGTGTTCAGATGTTTGCTTAGTATACTCTTTATCATCTGTTTTCATTGTAAGATGGTATTTCACTGGGCATCAGGGGTTCGTAGGCTTTGGGGTTGAAGTTTGGTGAACTGGGGGACTCTTACAGGGACAGATTTGTTGTATGAATTCTAGAAAGTGACTTTCCTTTAGAGCTTGTGGCTTAGATACAAGTTGGAGAAGTAGGGCATATATAAGAAGGCAGCGGGCAGACAATGCATTTCAGTAGTGATGTTTTGTACCAGGACAAAATACTCTTCTGTTCCCATAGCAGTCCTTCGATAGGATGGCACTGTTTATTGGGATAGTTCTTAGCTTTTTCTGGCTTATTTTTTTTTTGTGTGTGTGCAAAGTGTTCTATGAAGTATTGACAATTTCCATTGCAAAGAGTTTAATGCTGCAAACTTGACTAAACCAGCTCCTGGCATTCAAAACCAGTCCCAGTAAGGTGTTAAAAAACACCACTATTTTTTTTTTCTCCCAGAAATATGACTCGGTGATATCTGAAGGGTAAGCCTTGGGCATTGATCAAATTACAAAGCAGAACAGTTCCTACACTGCTTCCTGCTCTGTTCTTGGATCCAGTGTAAGCATTACAGGTACAGCTTCTATGCTCTACCCTAGGCTTGACTGGTAGGAGAATGTATGTGTGAATGATGATTTTTTTTTTTTCTGTGGGACAGGCAAAGACATCTATGATTAAGCTGATACAGCTGAGGTGTTCAAACACTTAAGTAATTTGTGTAATTCTGATATTCTTTCAGCAGACATCTTGGAGCTCCTGGGGTTGCGTCTTACAGTGCAGTTCTGTGGGCATTTTAAACCATGCTGCTGAAAGGAGCACTTCTGCCTATCTTTCTCTCTGCAGTCTGTACCTTTTCCCTTTTGCCACCAAAGTATTCATACAGCTATGCAATGACCTGGACTGGGCAACTGATTATGAGGAAAGCTAAAATAACAAATGTCACCTTCTCCACAACTAAAGTTTAAACGATACCAGATAAATTCATTGCAAAAATGAGAGAGGGAGGCAAGGACAGGCAGGACTATCTTTCTTGGCAGCAATGATGGCTTTTATGCTGGTTTAGGACGTTTAAAACTACAGAGTTCAATTTCTGCCCTGCATCTCACTAGAAAATTGTTATCATACCAAAAAATGTAAAGCTCCTGTACTGTTGTAATGCAGTTTGTAATTAGTTAATTCTGAGTGGCAGGATTGCATAATGTTCTCATGTTTATTTAATGCTTTGGTTGAGAAGCTACTTCTGCAATCCTGCCTTTCTCTTCGGGTGGGAGAAGGATCTCTTTGTTTCCTTATGTTTGGTGTGTTGGGCAAATCTTCAGTTTCCTGCAGCCTGTATGCAGCTGATCTCTTGTCAGTGTGATCCAAGAAGGAATGTATGTAGTGCAATGTAGTACCAAGCAGAAAAGCCAATACAGGATGTGGAGTTCAGAATGAGAAAGACAAATGGTTCTTTTTTGTGTAAAGGCTGTGCTACTACTGATTCTTTCTTAAAGCAGGCCTTAATCAGTTGGATAAAACGTCATTTATAAAGGCTTATTTCAGTAAAAAAGAGCCAAAGCTCCGAAATCCTAGTTGATGAGTGGGTTTAGTTACCTGGCAGTACAAAAACTTTAAGATTTACAATATTGGCAAACCCAAACCAATGTTGATATGTCTACTACTGGACTCTTCAACTTTTACTCTGTCTGTAGTGTGAAAGCCTGTTGAGAGACCTTGGGCAGCTTATTTTAATACTGCAAATGGGAGGGGGGGGTGGAAGGGATACCTCAGTTCATTTGAGATGTGAGATAAGCTGAGATCACATCAGATGAGCAAACTTAATTATACTCCAAATACTTTTTTTTTCATTCTCTGAGAGATTAAATGATACCTCATGACTCAAATTGGATTAGTGAAGTATGGTAAAAATCTATTACTGAGTTCAATTCAAAACTTGCCTTTAATACTGAAGTTAAAATGTCTTCTTACATACAGTTCTAATAATTAACTCTTTTTGTTCACAGATAACTACTCTTATAAATCATAAGGATAAACCAAAGCGTTCAGACAAGACTCTACAAGCAATTCAGCGAGTGGGTCAAGCAGTTAACCTGGCAGTTGGAAGATTTGTAACAGTAGGTGAAGCTATAGCCAATGAAAATCACGAATTGAAAGAGGAAATGAGCGTTGCTTGTATCGAGGCAAAGAGAGCAGGTATGTAGTTACTTGTGAAACTGTGCTTGTGCCATTTTTGGCACGCTGTTTTTAGTGTCAGGAATAACACAAGAACTTTATTTAATTGCTTAACCCTCTTCTGGTGGTTCATTCAAGGCCTGATCTGTTACCTGATTTTGTCACTTAAATTGCTGTCATTTTATGGATAGGGAATGGAATTGTGTGTTGGCTTTGATTTTTAGAGGATCTTTTTCCACAAGGAATTACCTAACTGCTCTTTGTTTTATGATGTTACTACAGACAAAGACCAGAGTGTTGAGAATACAGCTTTAGAGTTTACTGCTCTCAAGCTAAAACAGTGGAGTATTTAAAGTAATTTGAGTGTTGTGTTATTGAGGTCACTGTGTTATAAATCTGAAAGTCTGAATGAAGGTCAGTGTCAACCCATATTTCATCAGTACTCAGTAAGATGACTCACATCAGTCATCTGATGAGTCCCCTCAGTAACATGAAGATCATATCACATTTGCCTTTCTGGTGGATTCAACTTCTGTTGCAAACTTGCTCTGTGTGCATATTGAATGTGAAGTACAGATAATTGAGTTGCCTGCTGTCACCCTCCTCCCCCCAGAAGCCTCTGTCTAGGTGAACAGTGGATTATGTTCTCTGATACTGTAAGAGAACATCAGTGTCATGCTAGAAACCACTTTTCTAGATATTCAGTACTATTCCTTGTGTGATATTTCAGTGGCTCTTAGTAAGTGTATATTCTCACATCTGCAGTACAGCCTTCAGGAAGATGACGCCTAGAAGAATGTTCCTTTTGTTGTTAGCAGTGGTGGGTTTTTGTTTTTTCTTTCAAATACCTTCAGATCATGGGAATTCCCTGTTTAAGTAGGTGGCAGTACCTACAGGTGTGACAGGCTCTGCTTACTCTAGCTTTAGGGAGACAATCTTGAGCTTCTGCATGTGGAGGCAAATAAATACCTTTCAACACTAATGTCTTGATGACTGCAGAAAGGAGTACTTGGTGTACTCTACTCCAAGACATGGGTTACTGTACTTAAAATTGATCTGTTTAACTTAACAGTGGACTTGTGGGTGGTGTTTGTTTTTATCTTTTAAATAACTTCATAAGCCTGAGAAATTTGCCTTTTGCTGTCCTAGTTGGTGTATTTCTTGCTGAATCACTGTGCTGGACTGCGACTTTGGGGATGCAGTTCATTCTATATTTGTGATTTAAAAAAAAAAAAAGCTTAGAAATTGGGCATGATATTGAAGTAATCCTCTGAAAAATCCCTCAACAATGAGTTGCAATGTCTACAAATATGCTGGTGATGAATAATTGTTTTTGTGATTTGAAGGACTATTCTAGATAAACTTCAGACTGAGAATTCATGGTCACTTCAGTAAACTTGGCAGCAAGCAGAAATGTCCTGATTTGAAAACATTCCATTTGTTATGTGAAGCATGTGTTTTCTCTTCAGAGATCCAAGTAAAATGCTGACAAGCCAAAATTGCCAAAGTTTACGTCAATAATCTCGGCTGCTAGAGGAGCAGTGCAGTCTGAGTCTCTATTTCTTGACTTGCCAGTTATTCTGTAGCCAAGTGCTTTTTCTCCCTATCACTGTATCCAGGAGGAGCTCAGAATCTAAAAATAGTCTGTGGTGTTTTCTCTCACCAAATGGCTATACTTTTTTACATTGTAAGGTTTATTTCCTGTTACACAGTAATGTGCATCAATCTAGAGGAGTGAAGATAGAGACTGTTTACTTTTCTGTCAAGCCTCACATTTACCTTGGCATGGGTCACTTACTCTCTGAGCTACTATACATTTGAGATCGAACTGAAGGACTTACACGGGAAATTCAGTGTATCAAACATGTTTGCTGCTCGTTTTTCGTTTGGTGGGGTTTTTTGTGCCAGTATCTCTGTGGACTGTTAAGTGTTGGACAAGGTAAGGCAGTCTTCTGTGCAGATAAATTCTTATGGATAACTGTCCTCTGAATTCAGCGTCTGAACACAGTTGATCAAATGCTAATTTGAACAACTTTGGCGTTCCCAAGCAAGCCAATAAAATCTCCTGGCCAATTACAGCCGAGAATATTGATTTGTAGAAAAGAAGCCCATGTTCTGATGGCAACAGAAAGCCCTTGCTGTTTAGGACAGAGGATGTTGTAGAGCTGTTCATACTTTTTTAGCCAATAAATTAGATTGTGCCTCAGAAATTAAAGGGACACTTCATTAGATTTTAGAAGATACAATTTCAACATGGAAGGATTTAGAACATGAAGCGTCTCAGTTGCTAGGGGAAGTAGGGGGTCTTTAAATCAATTGCATATCCTGCAGAGGCTTTGAAGGATGACAGATGTTGTATCTGTCTCTTATGAAGGGTATAATCAGTGATCTGAAGTGTTTCAGACTTGTTATGACTATTTCCTTGTAATAAACCTGGTAATTTGATTGACTCAAAATAGAATTGTAAAATGCTGCAAAGGGTCATGTAGCAGATTTTGCCTAACATTAGTCTTGCACTGTGTCAGTGTTTACAGTGACAGTATAATAGTGGAATGTAATTCAAAGAAGCACATTTTTAGATGCCCATCTGTGACTTTCTCTTTTTTTTTTCTTCCCTCCAAAACTAGGAAAGACTGGTTAATTTAAAAGAGAAAACACATGTCAAGAATGAGTTAGTGTCACAACATTTTCAGTATTCTCTGCCAGTTGACTACATAGCCCTAAAGGAAGACAAGGAGTAAAATGGAAGCAATATATAGCTCTCTGCTGTTTTTGCCTTGTCTTTTAGTACAGAGAAAGACTAAATTAAGGTTGAAAACAAAAAATTTAAAATGGGTAAATAGAATCACAGAATAACTTAGGTTGGAAGGGATGTTTAACTTAAGAATGGAGACTGTGCAGTTTCTTTTATGCCTCTTACAGTGGCAAAAGTATTTTCTTGCATCTTGTCCACTGCTTTTTGTCCTATCATGCACCTTTGGGAGCAGTCTGTCTCTGTCTTCTCCATATCTGCCCATCAGGTAGGTAGTTGTAGGCTGCAGTAAACTGTCATTGGCCTTCTCTCCTTGAGATGGAACAAACCCGCTTCCCTCAACCTCCCCTCTTATGTCACATACTCCACCATGTCAGTGTTGTCCCTTGTACTGGGGAGCCCACAG
>JANZLQ010000050.1:12353096-12395006 GCA_026212715.1 Elanus axillaris | reverse complement strand
CAAATTCCTGTCAGATCATCTTTCCAGCCTGTCCCTCTGTCCAGCAGCCCTGTCTTCCAGCATATCAGACACTCCCCCAGTTTCATATTGTTCATACGCTTGCTGAATGTGCTGGTCCATCATCCACGGAACAGTTCTGATGCCTTGTATCAGTCCCTGAGGGATACCACTGGTAACTGACTGCTGTTGGACTTTGTACCACTCATCACCATCCCTGAGCCCAACAGTCAGGTCTGTTTTCTACCCACCTTATTGTTCACTTACCCAGTTCATATCTTACGATTTAGTTAAAATGATACTATGGGAGACCAAGTTGGAGGCCTTTGTAACATTGAGATACACAGCATCCATTACTTCCTTTTCTAGAGACAGTGTCACCTCATCATAGAAAGCATTCAGGTCGATGAGGGACTATTTACCCTTGCCAGTCTGTGGTGGCTCCTTCTGATTGCCTTTTTCTGCCTCATGTGGTAATGACATCCAAGATGATTTAAATAATAGTCCTGGAGATGTGATGTGAGTCTAACTAGCTCTGAATTGCCTGAAGTCTTCTTGTTACCCTTCTTGAAGATGGGTGTGACAGTTACCTTTCTATCATTGGAAATCTGTTCCAATTGTCACAATCTTTCAGACATGGTAGCAGAATTACAGTGACACTGAACTGCTCCTTTGACACTCTCAGATGTGTCCCATGGACCTGTGTATGCCCAGCTGGCTTCAGTAGTCCCTAGACCAGTCTTTTTACCCTAACAGGTCTTGCTCCTCATAGCTTACTCCCAGGGTACCATTCCTGTTCCTGTAGTTGCAGATCTGCAGCAGAGAAAGAAGCCTTTGTTCTGTTGTCATAACTCTCACGTTTCTAGGGCTGTCTGGAACTTTTGACAGGCAGATGTTGCTGCTCTTTCCATGTTCTCTGATTATTCTTTATATAACTAGATGCTTCACTTAAGACTTGATAATCATCTTCAAGGTGAATCCCACAGCATAAGAAATGGGATAACGATGTTGTGCACCCTTCCTTGGTTACCAGAAGCATTTTACATCTATTTTAATTGTTTTCTCTGTGTTTCTACAGCATTTTATGTTGTCACATGTATTTTGAGGTCAAAGGAAGAGATGGGGGTTAATCTTCTGACAAAATTGAACAGTTCCAACTAGAGATTGGCCTGAACTGAAATCAGTTTGACTATGGAGAAAGCAATTCAAAACAGATTGGCCAATCTGTTTTGCTGTTAAATGATCTCACCTGACTGGAGACTTCCACTGGCAGTGAAGCTGTAGGACATCTGTCTGCCCTCACTGTTTGGATGATAGCTGTACTTTTATTGTTGTTCTTGCTTCTATTCATTTTCA
The DNA here is from genome assembly GCA_026212715.1 of Elanus axillaris. Taxonomy (NCBI): domain Eukaryota; kingdom Metazoa; phylum Chordata; class Aves; order Accipitriformes; family Accipitridae; genus Elanus; species Elanus axillaris. The sequence continues at coordinate 12,393,653 of JANZLQ010000050.1, read as the reverse complement.
GGCCCTTCAGCTGTGGAACTCACCATGTCAGAGCATAGTCTGTTCATCATATTTGCATACTTACACTAGAGAGACCTGATTATTTGCAGCATAGCTTTTATGGGGTGGCCTGGTACTGGAAGTTCTTTGCCACAGTGCGATACCTATTCAGGCAACTTAGGAGCTCAAGGGATTACAATTGTCGGAAAAGAGAAATCTATACATAAACACTATGAAGTGTGGAGCTCTGTAGTTTGAAGGACTGTCAGGCCTTCCATGTTCCATAGTGTTTGAGTGTGGTATTTCCAGAGTAATAATGCACCTTCAGGTTCCTCATATGGGACCTCTGGCTTTATCAGGTTTTTGGAGTATCATGTCTGCTTAGATGAATTACCTTAGTTGAAATTTTGAAGATGAGTCATAGGGGACTTGATCAAATGTCCTGGATTTTAACTTCAAGGATGATCTGCAGGTTAGTTGTGGGTTTATCATCTTGTCTTGCATGCCAACAAAAAGCATGTCTCAGAGCTTGCCTGAGTTCAGTCTCCCAGCAGTCCTCCTGTGCTTGTGGAATAGGAAACTGCTCTATGCCTTTCCTCTATTGAGCTATTATCTAGGGGACTCCAGAAGATTTAATTGGATAGTGGCTTGTGATTTTTCTGGCCAAGGAGATCCACTGGCTGCATTGGATTGTAGAATTTTTAACTGCATAAAAAATCAGTGGTCAAATAGTCCTATTTAACTGTTACCGTATAAAATGCCAGCTGAATAAAAAGATGCTTATGAACTGAAAATCAGTGCTGCTTTGCCTTTTTTTTTCTCTCCCATGTCTGACAACATACTGTTTGGTGGCCCTTTTTTGAACATATATGCAGTAGTCTCATTATAATGCTTCAGTCCTATAAGTTGCAAAGTTGCTGTTTGGAATGTCTTCATTCCTCATGCCTGAAGACTTCTACAGGAATAGGAAATCCATAAATTACAGGAATACTAATTGAAGTTTGGAAAGTGGAGGGAAATTTGTAGTTCTTCCTTTGCATTCTGTTCCTTCAGTTGGTTGATGCTGCAAGTGTCTTGACACTGATTTGACTTTTGCTATTAAAATTGGCAAAATACCTCCCGTGAATGTTTTCTCCCTTTACGCTCCCCAGCTCCACTCCCTCCACCTCAAAAAACTATAGACTACTGTAAGAAAATAAGTGTATGTTACAGATGGAAGAATGAGGCAATATTGAGTAATAGGCCAAATTTAAATATGGAGAGGGTGCCACCAACAGTCAGTAGAAGGAAGTGAAGTGAAATAAAAAGTAGGTAGCTCTGAAATTGTTGTTTTATCCCTCAAAGGTAAAAGTTAAGAATGTTTAATGCCCCGGAATCTTTCTTCTAAGTATGAAATTCTAATTATTTATTTTTTCCCCTCTAGGTGAAACAATTGCACAGCTTACGGATGTGGCAAGATTGGATCATCCAGAATCTGATAGCCACATAACCATCTTTACCGACAAAACGGGTGTGGTAAAAGCTGCAAGGTTGTTGCTTTCTTCTGTCACAAAGGTGCTGGTGTTAGCAGACAGAATTGTTATTAAGCAAATTATAACTTCCAGAAACAAGGTATTTGTAGCTTCTTTTTTCTTTTGTTTAACTGACACCCGTGGTCAGTGCAAAAAGTGGTGGTAAATGAAGTGGTATTTTCATTGTATCTCTAGGGGAAGTGCAAAATAAAGAGGTAAAAATGAATGTCTTGCACCTGTTTACCTACCAGATACCTGAAAGGGGATGGCTGTAAGTCAAGAGGAATCAAATAACAATTTTCAGTGACTTCCTACATTGTGACCCGTATTGCTCTGTTGACTTAGTATGCCAGAGAAGATGCTGTGTTACTTCTTATTTAAGTTTGCTGCAAGGTGGAAAGTGTGTCTGTCAGTAAAATGGCCAATAAAAGCTTCTACTTGCCAAGCACAGGATGTTTGTACTGTCATGATCAAGAAAGCAGAGCATTATGAATGTATCTAAGGCAAAAAGCTGTGAGGAATGCTGATAAAAGTCTGTGCCAGTGAAGTGAGGTTTATAGATTAAAAGTCTTTTGTGCAGTTTAACTTATGTCTTGTAACTTAGCTTGAAACTACTTGGTTGATTTAAATAATGTATGAAGGCCCATTTAACCTCACATGTAATCTATTTAATGTACTGCGCTGTCTTGCCTGTAGGATATTCTTCCTTTTTTTTTTTCCCCCCCAATGTGCTAAAACAAAAATAGAAAAACCTCATATTTGAAAAATGAGAGCCTGATAGGGCCTGAGTTTTTCCATTAATTTTTAATTTGTAACCCAGAGCAGTGCCCTTCTTTTTTGACTCCTCATGCTATCTCTCTTCCTTTGTCCCAGTTTGCTTTCCAGACATACTGGTCTCTATTTTGCAGCTTCTAGATCCAAGACACTTAGTTGAGTCCAGGATTCAAAAACTACTGTAATACCTGCTTCAGTCTGGCTTTAGACTTAGCAGCACTGATTTGCTGGTTTAGTGCTCTTTTCTTCTCTTAGTGGTTAGTGAAGGTGGCAGCAGTTTATATCAATATTAATTTGCTGAAGTTATCTGCAGTTTTGGTCTCTTCTTGCACTGGAGACCAGAATGGTGCATTTAACACCATTTGCTACCTTTTGTGAGCTTCTCTTCTGCTGTTGTCTGCAGGCATGCAGTGATCTGAATTAATTTACTTTTCCAAAAGTGGCTGATGTTAACACAGATTTAGGCTACAGAGCAACTGCAAGTGTTTGTATTGTGAAGGGATAAGGAGGAATATATTCTTTCAGCAGCAGGGCATGGTTTATGATAGTGGTTTCATATATATATTTAAGACTGTCATATATACAGTGATATGAATATAGTAAGCATAGGTGCAAGACTTAATTTCAAGGTATTTATAATGAAGTCTCATATTCCAGTGTAAGTGTGTCTGAGAGTGCTTGCTGTGTCTTTGTGCTCTTTGGGGTTTTTTAACTGCATTCTTTCTATGCATAGTCTACATGTGTTTGAGAATGTCTGCCTCTGTTTATGATACCAGTAGAGCAATTCACATCTCTAGGACCAAATTAAACAAATGGTGGTGTCTCATACAGGCATACTCTGATATTTACAGAGAACACCCCTGAAAAGTGTCAGGACACTGGTATGATGGATAGCAAACCAGTTTTTCCTGTAAGAAATACTGTGGTAGAGGGATGATGTGGGCAGGGACTTAAGAAGTACACACAAATACTCAGATACAGTGTAGTATAATATGGCATAGAGGATGAGAAGGCAGGAACAGGATCATGAGTACTGCCAACTGGAGCAGATGCTGGTTTCTTAGAGTGGGTCACTGTTCCAGAACATATCAGCTGCATTTTCATCTTAAGAGACTGGATGCCATTATTAAACTTTTAATGGCAGTTTTCTTGCTGCCTCTTTCTGGATGCCTTCACTTTAATTTTCTTCATCGTCTTCCTCATATGAATCAAGAGCAGTTAAGTTAACCAAGGCCAAAGGACAGAAAAAAAAAAACCAACCCAGCTTAGTGGTTGGACATCCAGTCTCATAGACTGATGAAGTGATTGAGATCTTCTGGAATGCTGATCTGCTCCAGAACCCAACCTCTGGTTGATGATCCAATGATCCTGTCTGTTCCTGCTTCTCCATCCTCTGCACAATATATACAGTCCCTGTGTTTTTAGATCGTGTGTGTTTCTGAAGTCCCTGCCCATATCTTTCCTACCTTACAAAGTTTGTTTTACTGTCTGTCAGATATAGTCACTGCATCAGTGAGCTTAAAGTCTTGCTCCACTTACTGTCATCAGTGAGGTTAGGAGTGCCAGAGCACAGAATATAGAAGTGACAGATAGTGGAGGTATTGCTGCCCTGTGTGGATTTGATCAAAATATGGATGTGCCCTGAAGTGATGTTAGCCTATGACCGCTGTCTGAAAGGTGACATTCATAGTGCAGCAGTAGCAGCTGTGTAATACTATGTTCTAATTTAGATATTAATAGGAACTTAAAGCCTTTTTTAATACATATTTTTAACCTTGTATTAAAAAATGTACATTTTAATTACTATCTGTGTGCTTCATGTTGAAGAAAGTTTAAAATGAAAAATGATGAAGACATCACAGGTATATTGCATTTTAACAGCTTCTTGAATAAGCTTTAGACAAATTTAGAGCTGTCTGTAAGGCTTCTCCCTGTGTGTAGTTTCTTGGAATGTCAGCTCTGCTAGGAATGTCTGGAATTGTTAGCTGTAATGGAAATACATGTGCTTTCACTGAAACTTTTATTTGACAAGATTTGTCATGACAGCAACAGTTGCTCTAGGGTAACTGTAACAGAATTGCTTGCAAGCAAGACCATATTAATGAAGTACAGTACTTGCTTAAACCAAGAACAATTGAGCATAATTACTGTTACTTTTTTATCCACTCCTGGAAGAGAAAGTTGGACCTTAACTTGTATGTTTTCTCCTTTTTCCACATTCACTTTTCTACATCCTCATTTTCCTAGTCCTGTGGTTCTCTGCTTCTTCTACTCTCGTACTGCTTTTTCACATTTCCATCTTTGTGCAGCTTCCTTCCAAGTCCTTTATACCTCAGCCTTGTCCATGCATCAACACCTGAATCATGGAAATTCCTGTTTCTGCAGCCTTTGCGGAACTGGCTGCATAAGATACGATGCTCTGGCAGATATTGCAGTCTAATATTGCATGGTAAAGCAGTTGGTTCCACTGTACTCACAGGATTTAGTGGAACACTTACTTTACATAGATTATGAGATTGAGCAGGTGCTCTTACAAAAGAACGGATGCTTCTAGGAAGGTTTGCCTGGGTTGCAGGGAAGGGGTCATTTGTCATAAATAGGTATGTCGACTGCTTTTTTAGTTGGGAGGGAGGCTGCTTTTGGCATAAGAAAGGAGAAGTACATTGAAGTTTCTCCCTTTCAAGTACAGTTTGTTAAATTTTAATGCAGTACCTTATCTTCAGTCTGAAACACAATAAAGAACTGCTTTGACTGTCTTCCCTTCTGAAGACATTTAATGGATTTGAAAGATCACTTTGGGAATAGCAACTATATGTCTAACCTGAAAAACGCCAATGTTAATCTCTGTTACAAAACATACTGTAGTGACTTCAGCAGGATAGCTTCAGTAATTTGTAAGCTATATGATAATTTTTGCTGAATGTTTTAAAAAATGCTGATTTCGCATGCTTTTATGTATCTTGAGTAAAAGCTTGATACAGCTTGGGTTCATTTAGTTCTTTGTTTTATATAGAGCTAATGAAAATCTTCAGAGTTAGAGTAAGTTATTATGGAAAGTGTTTATATTATGGAATGCTGTTGGTTTTTTTCTTTAATGCATGCAGCCTTTAGAATACCTGTCTTGTCAGTGCAGCTGTGGTTTTAGACTTTGAAAGTTATGCATCTGAAATTGAACTTTGAAATTGAGAGTTACAACATAGGTATTTAATTTGTACATTAATTTCAAGTACTTATAGTTTTAAATTTAATATGATGGTAACATTTTTCCTAAATCTGGAAATTAATTCCTGTAATAGTGTTGCTCTTGATACTAGGAAGAGCGAGGAAAATATTTTTTGAGGGTTAACAACAAATGACTTGTTTTGAATGAAGCATCATTATTAATTTAGACTTGATATCCAGCTGTTGAGTTATTAATGCTCAAATAGTAACAAAATATATATGTTTTAAGCAACATGATTTAGAAATGTCTGCAAATAATAATATTGCTAGTTGAGTAATAATGTTTTCTGTTTAGAATCTTGATAATCTACAGTATTTTCCCTTACCTTGCAGGTTCTTGCAACAATGGAACAACTGGAAAAAGTCAGTAGTTTCCAGGAGTTTGTACAAATATTCAGCCAGTTTGGAAATGAAATGGTAGAGTTTGCCCATTTAACTGGAGATCGGCAAAATGTAAGTATTAATAAAAAGCTGTGAAAGATGTTGTAAGGTATAATTTTCATCTGATTCACTGGAAGATTTGGGTTCTTCTGGGATGATTAACTATCACAAAACAAAACAGTTGCTGATGTCCTGTCTCTGATGCCTAACTTCTCCTTGTTCCACCCAAAGGACATCTTTTGATTTTAAAGCTCAGCCTGAGAAATATCACTGTGTTGTTTGATCTGCATATTTTTCAGAAGCCTGGGTGCATGTTATTTGAGATGTTCTTTGGCTTCAATCACTGTCTTTTGGCTCTAACTTTTCTGGCTTATTACTCTGATAGAGAATTTCTGTTATTACTTGACAGAAACATTTGATGTTTGCACATAATGAAGGGATTTGAAAGCTGAGTAATTATTTTAGAAAATTCCAAACATGAAATCTTTAGATCCTAATAAAGCATTTGCTTGGTGTTTTTTTAAATTATCGTTATTGTTATTGAGTATTTTTCTAGGTTTAGATCAAAACCTTCTTATGTTGGAGTAATGGATTTTTACTTTTCGCATGTAGCTACTCTTTCAAAGACTTTCATACATGCAGGAAGCTTTTTGCTGCTACTTCCATGTGAATAAAAGGTTTGCTGAGGCTTAAGACTTCTGCTTTGAGCTCTAGTTGCTTCCCCTTGGCAATCAAATCCTCAGTTCAGAACTGAAACAGGGTCTGATATAGATATACAGAGTCCCTAATATCCAGCAAAATTCAGAACTGAATTTGTATAAACAATTGACCAACCTCATGCATCCCCTTTTACTGTTGATGTGTTCTGGGTCTGCTAAGTACGTGCTCAGTATCAAAGAATCAGTTCTGGAAAAGCTACATATAGTTAAATGTAGTACCTGCTTGGAAATGAACTTTCCTTATTTTTACCTGAAATATTCATAGCAGTTGTTTCTTGGAAGGAGAAAGATGCATTACTAGTAAGTGATATTTTTTCAACTATTTTTGGGTTTCAGTGTTAACTGGTCTTTGGCTCTGCCCTCCTTGCCTACGTCACTCTTCTGGAAGGAGTGTTTCATTACTGCTTTCTAAATTGTCAAGACTTTCTTGATATGCTCACTTTACAGTGTGTAGGCTGCTATGTGGCATTGTTAATTTTATTGGAAGGGAAGATCCCTTGAGGTATTTTTCCTTATTTAATAAGTATGCCAGAAACTCTTGAGTGTGGTCAGACTTATCAGAAAGTAATGTCAGAATTTCAGAAATGAGTTGGTTTGGTTTGTTTTTTTTTAAATGTGATTATTTTGATATTAAATGTTTTCTGTAGTTGCTAAATAAGTTTGTTTTTTTTAAATAAAAATATCAAAACAGGCTGCTGCTGTGATTTATCTGGATTTTTTTTGTAATCTAGGGTAAATTAGGATTAATTCCATCCTGTAAACTGCTAGCTTTTCAGCTGCTCCCTTTCAGTTGCCTGTTCAACACTGAAGTAGTGCTCAGCTATCTTTGTGAGCATTGAGAAGATCTTGGTTGTAGCTATGTAAACTCTTCCTCTTGTTAGACCCTCTTACATGTGGAGGGATTCATGTCTTGCCATCCCCATTTAGACTCTAGATTCTTCCCTTTTGAAGGACTTTTCTGGGGATATAATTCAGTTTTGCAGGTATATCCCTCTCCTTGGAAAGTTCTTGAAAAATTTCTGTACTCAATGCCTTTCTTCAGAGGAATTGCTTTTTTAGCCTGTTAAAACTTTACTGGCATGTAGTAAATGTAAAGTAAATCTCTTGTCTGCTTGAGTGTTATAATTCCTTCACTGCAGTACAATGAAAAGCTGGTGTTCTCTGCCCTGCCTTGCCCTCCCCCCATTTCAGAAAATATTTTTGTCAGCTATTCTTTTCCCTTCCTTTTTCTGTTTTATGAATAATGCTATATGATAAAGATAGCAAGATTAGTGACAGTTTACATAACATGTTCTGTATCTCTGAGATCTTCCTTCTTTGAAATCTGAATTGAATAGAGCCGAGAATAAATGCATAAATTAAAATCTGTCTGAAAAGCAAGTTCTAGATCATGAGTTTGGCTGAAAATAGCAGTTGTCAGACATCAAAGAGGCTTTCTCACAACTCATCCATCTGTAAGAGTGTTTCCTTTTTCCAGTCTCACAAGCAGTTAACATTTTAGATACTATGTAATATTCAGGTCAGTTTTTCTTTTGGTGTTTAGGATTTGAAGGATGAGAAGAAAAAGGCTAGAATGGCAGCATCTAGGGCTGTTCTTGAGAAGTGCACCATGATGCTCTTAACTGCTTCAAAGGTGAGTAAGTATGTGAGCTCTTACACAACTTGGATAAATCACAGTGTATGGCATCTGGCAGAATAGCTGACTCTTCTTTCTCAGCCCCCTTTTAAACTTCATGCTAAAGAAGGGTGTAAGAGTAAAGAATGAGTACAGGAAAATCTTTATATTCTGAGTAACTGTATGAATTCTACTTAACACAATAGCATTTTAACAGAAAGAATTTATCATATTCTAACACATTATTTAGACTTGCCTTAGCAGGAAGCATTCATTCTGCTATACTGCATGTGTACCCTTTCATAATACTCACTTTGCTTTCTTTGAAAAGACTTGTCTGAGGCATCCAGACTGTGAATCTGCTCGTATAAACAAAGATGGAGTTTTTCATCGGATGAGATTAGCTTTGGAACAGGTAATAGAAATTGTAACTGACTCTAGACCAAATGGAGAAAATGAAGTGGTCCCCATCAGCATATATTCTGGCATCAAAGAATTCAAGGTAAGAGTAGAATTAGCGTTGTTTTCTACAGCCTAATAAATTGCCTCAAACCTAGAATTTTGAAGGAAAAAAAATCTTGAATTCCAAATGGTGTATCTGCATCTTTTCAGCAGTGTTAACTTAAAGAACTGTCCCAAAATGTTAGAGAATCTGACAAGGGGTGATTGTATTTTGGCACAGACAGTGAAATTATACCTTCTGCTACTTGCCATCTCCTCCTGAATCACAATGAATTCGGAACTCGAACATCTTGTTGAGGTGATGCTTGATGTTGAATAAACTTAAGTATCAGGATACTGATCAGAACTTCATTAAAATAGTTGTTGAAGAATTCTTGCTTTGTAATTGGTAGTATTTTTAAAACTGTACATGAGAATATTCATCCAAACATTTAAAAGAGCAAACTCATTCAAATGAAATGTTATGAATTGAAACTGTATCTTGTAGCTGAGTTGATTTTTCCTGATAAAGGCTTTTCAGAATTTTATAGTCAGTTAAGAACAGTTAATGAACAACCATATCTTATTTCTTTGGAGCCTATCACTTTGATTTTTCTTATTATTTTTATTCCCCCCCCTTTAGAATGTGGTTGAAATTTTTGCAAGTGCCTCAAAGTATTCCATTTGCTACGTGCAAATTTTTAGAAAAATACTCAAAATAGATTATATGGATGTAGAAAGATCAAAGTAAATCAGAATACACAATTGATTTCTGAAACTTGCTGAACTTTTTATTGACTGCAGTAAAACAGTAATGCATTTGCTGTTACTTCTGACAAATGGCCAGTAATTTGCTGATGGTATTACATTTTAAAAAAAAAAAAATCCCAAACCATAAACTGGAGATCTGGATACAAACAAGTTGGATTACTTTGAAAATAAGTAAATAATAAAAAAAGCACTGAGGAGAAAAATAAAATATAGAATGATGCATCTGCTTTCTGCATTTGTGTCATAACTGTATAACCACATAAATTCTCAAGGAAGTTATATGCTTCTTTTTCAGAATAAGGTGGAGGGTCTTCGTGAGAATCTTTATTTTCTCTCAAAAGAGAACCTCTCAACAATGCTGGAAGTTATCCTGGAACATACGGAAGACTTCACAGACTCTGCCTATACCAGTCATGAGCACAGAGAACACATTTTGGAGCTGTCTAAACAGGCTAAAATGGAACTAGAGCAGCTGGTTTCAGTGTGGATGCAAGCTGTAAGAGCTTTTTAGCAAAGTAAATCTTTTCACCTCTACTTTGGCAAGAAATTTTTAATGCAGTGTTTCTTCTGGTGTAGGAAGAGAGAACTGTGTGTATTCTTCACAGTGAGAGCTGATCAAGGAAGCCAAAGTTTGTTCTGTGCTTCTGCAGCTTCAATATGTTCTGTGTTCCTGTTGCCCCAGTGGTATTGCTTCATTGATTCTTTGATGGTTAAATTAGGCTACTAGTGGCAGTAGACTAATTTTAATGAAGCTGTAAGCAGAAACAAGAAGGCAAATGGAAGTATCATTGCACAGCCTTAAACAGTTAGGTCTTTTGGTTGAGTAGTTCAGAGACTTCAGTTGTCTTGATCCCATGGCAGTGACCACAGTTTCTGCTTTTTGTTTTCAACACAATATTGAAAACACTTAAACTATTGAAAAAGTTGAAACTATTGAAATTCTAAAAAGTTGACTGTTTTTTTGATCTTGTGGAGAGAGTAAAGACACACTAAGACTTAGAGGCAATTTTTTTCCTTTTTACAAGATTTAAATAATGGTATAATGGTAGTTTTCCTTTTTAAAGAATAAGCACATTAAGTCTCCCCCTGTCATTTGTCTTGTTCCTTGAAGATCATAGAAGATGCATGCAGAAGGGGTAGGAAAAGGAGAGATGGAAAATGCAGTTTCTGTTTCTGATGCTGACTTGCTTTTTTCAGTCTTGTTCCTGGGGAAACGTAGAGCACAAAATCTTATCAACACTCTGAGATATGACAGATGTGTGCTAGTATAGGATACTTAACTGAGTGTATTACTTATGAGAGAGCATATTTGTTCCTTTTCTCCTCTGAATCAATGCTGCAGTCAGGTGTTCTTAATGCAGTAATGCAGTTTGAAGAGCATATAAATCTTATTGATAATACAAACTTCTTATTATAAAGAAGGCATACAGAATATTAATTGCATAGAATCCCATAACTATAAGAAACTAAAACTGTGTTTAGCTTGGTGTTAGTGGTTAGCCCTGGTAGGAAGCTGTGTAAGCACTGCTCAGCAATAGCTAACACGTACCTGTGTTATCAACAGTTTTTATCACAAATCCAAAACAGCACCATAGCAGATATTATGAAGAAAATTAATTCTGTCCTAGCCAAAACCAGTACACTTGGCTATTTCTAAGCTCTGTTACTGGTGGCAAATTATCACCTCTAAATAATTTACATGCTACATTTCAAGTGATAGAAATGAGAGCTTAGTACAGAACTATGCATATATATGATCTGTGAAAATACTTGGGTGTGCACGTGTGCTTATGCATTAAGTATTTTCATTAATAAATAACCCAGCCTAGCTGTGACTGAAGATGCAGTAAGCAGATGAAATAGCATCAGCTCACTGAGGTGGCTTTTTAGTTTCAGCTCAGCAGCTTCATTGGAGGGTGGATATTTTCTAAGGGACTTAATGTAATTCAAGCGGGATTGTTGATTGAAAAAAAAAAAAGTTATCGTACCTTGGGGATACATGAACTGAGGGATATGTAGAGCTCTTAGAGCACCCAGTGATCTCCCTTTCCACTTGCTATACTTCCTTTTAGCAAGCAGAGTAACTGAGTCTTCAGTGAAGAATGTATTTTAAAACTGAAGTGTCTTGTAACCTAGGTCAGGTCTAAATTAGACTGACATCACTGATCTGTTCTTCTTTTTTGTATTATTGTATGTTAATGAAAACTACCTGGAGCACAACAGATAATCTAAGGCTATTGATTGGATCTTAAATGTTTCTGAAATCCTTCCTGTAAATGTTTGAGCTCATAAGATTGCAAGCTACCGTCCTGCTTTAGGTTTTCCTGTAATCTTATTTTGGCTAGACAATTCCTTCACTCATGTTTAAAAAAAAAAAAAAAGAAAAATTTGCACATAGAAGGAGCAAAAATGTGCACATTTAATAAGTAAAAGAAATTAAAAGGATATGCTGGTGAGTGTAAAACATTATGTTCCTTGTGTTAAAAGTGATTTTGTGATGTTACACTTTTACAAACATTACTTAAAGGAAAGCATTAGATTTGAGGGACAGGTAGCTTTGAGACTTAGAATGGACAAGAATACCTGAGAAAATTATCATATTGGCTTGGGTGGGGTTTTTTCCTTTAAATAAAATGGAGGGTATGTGTGTCTATACCTACACACATTTTGGGTGTGTATGTTTATGTTAATTTAGACTGAGGGGCTAATTTGTTCAGCTATGGCCATGTTAACAGTCCCACCTAGGATAACTTTCCCGTAGGTTTTGGAGGGGAATGCAAAATTACTGCTACTTAACTCTTTTTGCAGTGTATGTCTCAACATTTGGGTTGTTCCATACATAGGTGCTATTTGCAGAAGTGGGAGCTCTGTCTTGAAGCTATCTCAACAAAAATTGTTAGCTACTCATTTAAATTAGACAATGATCTAAAGACTTACAAGGATGCTTTAAGTAACCTTTTTGTAATTCAATATAAAACATTTGGTATAACACTTCAGGTACCACTTAATTTTAAAAGGGCGTTTAAAAAATTAATTAAAAAATGCCTTAAACTGTTGCTTTACTTCAGGATGTTCAGACAGAAGATTTTTGGAAGTTGTAAAGCTTAAGAAAACCCTTTTCCTGAAAAAAAAGTTCAGTGAGGTTTAGAAATAAATTCGTCTTGAACAGAAAAAGTCAATTAGCTTGCATCACTATTATTTTTAGATTTGATTTGGTGATACTTGTTTCTATAAAAGAATTTTTCAAGTAGAGTATAAACAGGATGTGCAAATGAAAACATTATATCTAGAAAGAAAAAGCTGTCTTCCAAAGCAACTTGAAGTAATGACACATGATGTGAACCTGGGATATGCTGGGGTTTTTGTGTAATGTTTTGTTGGTTGCTTTCTTTGGCCTGTAGCAAAACCAGAAGACAAAGGATCTCATGGAAGACTTGGAAGTAGCCATTTTAAAAACATGCCAGTGCATGAATGAACTTAAAAGAGAGGTAAGTCTAGTTTAAGCAAGCATAAACTGAATAAAAGCTTGAATTTCTTACTTGTATGTGAAGTTGTAAAATAGGATCCTGTACCCCAAAAGGCTAGTATCTATTTATAGACAAGAGTAGCTAAATCAAAATTGTATCAGGGAGCTAGCATGCAGTTGTCTTCTGTGTCCTTACTTAGAACTGATGAGAAATCTGTTGGATACATATGCTCTTTGGTAACTCTGACAACAATAAAAAAAAAAGAGAAGCATTTGGAAATAAGTACTATGTATATAATCATTACTTTAAATGTAAAAGCTAAACTTTCCTTGGAGATGCATGCATCACAGTTTTAAATACTTTTTCTTGTGTGTGCTTAAATGAGTAAATTACACTTGCTGTTTGTTTGTACTTAACCTGTTCTATTGATTTCTGTAGCAGAAATGTGTTATGACAGTGCCTTGTACTCAGGTATTTTTCTAGATACTTGACAGCTGCATATGTGCCTGTTGTAAATGATTTTTTTCCCTAAATGTAAGCATGCTGGGTGTCAGCTTACATGTGCAAGATAGCTGCCTCATTTGGTACCTGGGATGTACTTGCTGATTAGGGTCCTCCCTGTCCCGCCCTTAATGGGTAGCATTGCTGCCTTGTCTGTTGCACAGATTTGAGCTAAATACAGAATTACTGGGTTTTGGCAGCTTTCAAAATATTTGGAAAGCATTCAGGTATCCTTTCAACTGCTTCATATTATTGTTCCTTGAAACAGATGGAGAAATGAAGACTAAGGAGAGTGAAGGGTTTCAATACTAGGCTACAGAGTAGTGCAAAGTTAGAGAAGTATGGTGAACTTGCTTAGACCGAGCTCTCAGCTGCTGTGACTGGAAAACCTTGACTGCTCAAAAAATCATGCTTCATATTTTTTAATAGAGGCAAAATGAGAAATTTTGGCTTCTGGTTTATAATTCCTGCAGCAGTCCTGAAAATTTGAACAGTGCTTTGGATCTATTTCAGCTGCAGTTAAGTGCTTTGCACTTCTGCTGTCAGGCAGTGTGTTGGGCTCCCAGAAAATGGAGGATACATAATTTGTGCACTTTTCTTAATAGCTTTTTCTTTGGTCACCATTATGTAGGAAGTCAGTAGCAGAGCTTTCCAGAGTGACATCAGCTGCTTTAACTGTAAGATCATCCTTTTTGAGTAACATCATTCCTGTGTGCTGAATGAGGAGGAAGGGTTCCCAGTCAAAATAGTATGTGACTATGTAATTGCATGGATCATAAAGCCAAAGGTGGCTGGAATATAACATATGGCAGAAAGCATTAATATCTTTTATTTTCTTGCAGCTCCATAAATGTAAATCTTACCATATTGTCCTACCCACAGGTTTCTATTTATGAAAATGTCATGCAACAAAGACTACACATTTACCACACTTAAGTTAAAAAATTGTCAGATGACAATAATAGAAAATTACCTTCTGTAAACCAGCTAGTAGAGGTGGCATAAAATACAAAACAAGTGAGTTACCTATGCCCTGTGATGTAGCTCCATATGGAAACCAGTGCATGTGAAAACATAGCATGCTGTTTTAGAAATTGTGGAGCAAATGTGAGTGGGTGTGGATTTCTAAACTAACAAATCCTAAGTTATATATGACTTGATTTGGTGACCTGTAGAGTATGAAAGCTTGCTTAATAAGAGCTTTTTTAAAATGCATAGGATTCATGCTACTTATAGAAGTAAATTTAGAGTACTGTGTCATTTTCCTTGCTCTCTGTGTAGTGACTGGGTTGATCCCAGAGTAGCCATGCTTCTGTATGTGGCTGAGGAGGACTGTCCTGTCAGTCTGACTGGGTGCTGCAGTGTATCGGTAAGCAGCCAGGATCTCTGCTGGTGAAATTTAAGTATTGTGACTCTAAAACGGTTTTAAGAGCCTGGGTGGCTGAGAACACAAGACAGCCTTGTTAAAAGTAGTTATTTCCCATCTCTGACACTTTATGGAAGAAACAAAAGGTATGTTCCTTCCTTGAGATGATTTTACTGCTAATGATCAGAGACAGCATTAAGCAGGAGTAAATTTCTTTTTTGGATCAGGATGAAAAGAATCTCTAATGAAAAGGTAATCTCTCTATAGCCTATATATAAATGAGAATCGCCAGTTCCTACTCTAACATGGCAAGCTTTGCAGATGTCCTTTTTTCAGAGCTGACTTCATTTCTGAGATTAGTGGTTTGTGCTAATTTTTAATGGCATGCGAGCAACACTATATAAATAGTTTATAACAGGTTGTCAGAGTTTTTGTTCTTTTTTCTAAAAAACAGTCACAGCAGGTTTTGAGGCAGCAATTCAGGTTTATTGCATGAAATTTAAAAAAAAAAACCAACACAACAAAACCCCACAAACAAAAACAACCAACCAAAACCCCCCAGAACCCAAACCCCTTAATTCTGGACTACACAGGAACTACTGCTGGGGAAGAGGGTAAAAATAGGTCGAGTGCAGTGGAATAAAAAAACCCAACATACTGTTCTAGAAAACATTCTCTTCTCTACAGAGTCAAAGCCCACCAGTGTCACAATTTCAAGCTCATTGCATTTATAAGAACTTGAAAATTAACTTTCTTCTTGAACAGCCAAGTTTGTTATATATTCAGTGCAGTCCAGCAAAGTGAGTGTAATATTACAGGACTTGTAATAGTCTTATGGCCATAAGAATGCTCTGCTGATTCTGAAGAGGTTGCTATTTTGTTTTTACCTATGTTTTTAAAATTGGGCTGATTACAGGGCATAGGTAAACTGACTATGACTAGTCGCTGGGAACTAGCAGCAGCTGTCACTGATAGCTGTTGTCAAGCAGAGTCCCTCACAGCACAATTTCAGCAGATCCATAGGTCTGAAAGTGTATCTGGATTTAGGGATGTGTTTCAGGGGGAGCTCCTTGCTTGTTGGGAGTATATGAGAGAGTGAGGCTTCTCCAAGACCCATCTCTGGCTTCAGTCTCCTTGCAGAAAAGATGCTTTGTGTTTTTCTAAGGCTGTGTCACAAGCTGGTTATATTCAGGCTTTCCTTTGCATCACTGAGAATTAAATGTATTCATAGGAACTTAATTTCTAATATATTACAAACTCACTTGCTGTGTGGCTTTGGTCTGATTCACACAGTTTAATGTGTGTTCTTCATGAGGAGTGGCCATTGTGCCATGCTTATGCTGAACTTGGTGCCTCATGAATTCATGCACCTGTTTGTTTTTTTTTTCCCTAGCTGTAACATTATCAGAATGCAGCAGTGTGATAACTTCATGTCCTCATTTTACCCAGCTGCTCTTTTGTTTCTTTCCATATTTGGTTGTGGGGTTTTGTGGTTGGTTTTTTTTGTGGGTTTTTTTGGGTATTTTGGTGCAGTGGATTTTATCTTGTACTTTGAATAGTAATTGAAGAATTAAAGCCCCAGATAATATGCAGGCCGTATATGAGCTTTCATGGCAGTAAATTTTTTGCTTCTTGGAAAAATCAATCTCAAGTTTATTCGACTTGGTATTGGATGAATTTTTTTTTTTCCAAGGTTTATATCTCTTTCTTCTTTTAATGCTACTCAAGGTCCACAGTGCAGCAACATCTTTGGCAACAGATCTGCTAAAATACCATATGGATCATATGGTTCTCAAAGCATTAAAAATCACAGGAGTAGAAGGAAATCTTGAAGCTGTAGCAGAATATACTTGCAAGCTATCAGAGCAGAAAGAACAACTTGTTGAGGTGAGTTCAAGACTGCTTTAATTTTGTAAGGCACTTAGAGAATGAGTGGCCAGATTTGTCTTAATCTGTTCTTTAGGAAGGCTTTGGTCTGTGTTTTTGTAATTTTAATTTTATTTTCCTAGTATACTGTTGAACTTTGTATTGTTCTTGGTAGGGTCTGAGCCAGAGGTGTCACTGTTGCATACAGTTGTTATAGAAGGGATGTACCGTTATACCCAATTCTCCTCCTGGATCTAGACTCAATCTGTATGTATATATATTGGGGCTAAAGTATTCATTAAAAAATAGGTTTCTAGATCCAAGTAGAGATGATAGCCTTATTCTTTCAAGCAGTAAGCATCCGGGAACAGCTAAATCCAAAGACACATTTTAAGAATGCTGGGAATGTAAGGTTAAGGTTTTTTAATGCAGTGAACTGGACTGTTTTGACTGACAAAAACTACACCAATCTTCAAGAGGGCCACTGAAAAGTTTTTCCCCTTCATGAAAAGCAGTGTGTATGTTTCATGTACTAATGCATTCATGGTTTCATATGTAGTATTCACACATGTGAACAAATAGAACTTCCAAGACTACACAGACATTGTGGCTCCTAGGAGTGCCTGTGGAGAGGATGTTTGCCACATGTACCTTGTTGCTCTCCTGTCTGACAAACAAGCAAAAGTAACTGTACCAGTAGAAGACATACAAAGATACATCATTTTGATCTAGAATATGGTGATGCTAGCAGCTATACTTCCATGGCATCTAATACTCATTAATTAAAAGATTCTGATACCATATGGGGCTTGAGGATTCATCCCAGAAGTATGAATGTGCAGAAGCAACATCCTTGAACTTCTGGAACTGGCAGATCAATGCTGTGGATTTTTAACTTGAGCTTTAATGTTCCCTTTTTCTGTGACTAATTAGCATTCTAGTGAGAGACTGATTTTTTTAATTTTTTTTTTTTCCCCTGGCATAGCCATGAGGTTAAATAGTGTTTGTATGTAAGGCCTTATAGCATTTCTGATGATGGACAATGCAGCTAGTTTCATAAGTGCTGTCTGTCCTATAAATTCTCCTTTTGATCTGAAAACTCAATGTTTCTTTTCAACCCAAAGTGCACTCTTAATATTAATTAAAAAAAAAGATGACTATGTTTTGCTTAATGCAAAAGAAAGTAGTATTTCTTCCGTAAATTAATTTGACACTGATTTGCTCAAAGATAATTCAGTCCCCTGAATGATGAAAGCCTAAATTTTCCACAAGGTTGCTAATTGCCAAATAAACCCCTTTTGGTGAAGTAATTTATGGTACAATTTTTCCAAGTTCTGTAGGTGTCTGATTACTTTCAGGTTTATTCAGTCAAAAGTATGTGAAATTGTTGGGGTTTTATTATTATTTATCTATTAAGACTTCTTCTTTCTCTTGGTGATTTTTCTACACATCCCAAGTCAAGATTTAGCCCTGTTTTTTATTGTAAATGCTCCCTGAGAAACACCCAGCTATGTGGTCCCCAATAAGTTTTTGAAAGGACTATCAATAACTTTGTGTTTGTGCGTGTGTGTGTGTGTGCATGTGCACTGTTTCTCACTATTAATTAAAGCATATTTTTACCATTATTTTCTCTTTACATTTATAAAAAATACTTAGATGTGTCGCTTATTGAGGCATGTTTCTGGAACTGAGCCACTTGAGATTACTTGTATACATGCAGAAGATACCTTTCAGGTCACTGGCCCACAGGTATGTTTAGCTTTTACCTGGCCATTTCTACTGTGCATAAATGAATAAAAATTATTGGTATGAGTTTTTTGAAGACCTAATGTTGAACTGTTCAAAGCAGTCTTAAAGAGTTACACTTTAATGTTGGGTGGTAGCTAAGAGTACACAAGGAAGATAATCAAGCCTGCAAATGTCAGATGAATACACTACAAAGACATAATAGTAGCAGTTTAATTTTGTATTTTGGCTGTGAAGGCATTTGTAAATTTATGTGCAACACTATATACTAGGACTTTCAGTAGCAAATACTTTGTTCTCTGTCCAGATAATTTCTGCTGCAGAAACACTGGCGTTACATCCATCTAGCAAGATTGCAAAAGAAAATCTTGAGGTGTTCTGTGAGGCCTGGGAGTCTCAACTGAGCGACATGTCTACGTTGTTAAGAGAAATCAATGATGTGTTTGAAGGAAGAAGAGGTAAGAATGCTATATGTAGAAATAAAAAAATGCAGTTTTCAAAATATGTAGTCTAAGAATTTTAAGTGTGATTTAGGAAACACTGTTTTCTTAAGACCGCAATAACTAGTCCCACATCGCATATGGCAATGTGGAATCTAGGTGGCAATACACAAATACATTGGTTTTGTATAGATGTCAAATTAAGAGTGCTTACTGGATTTTTTCAAAGAAAAACAGTCAAAAATTTAAAGGCCTGATGTGTAAAATTAGGTGTGTTTAACTTTCTGCACTGTGATTAGTTCCAGCAAAATCAAATGGAACTGTTCAGGGGACACAGAAGTATTTGACACAGCTCTTTTTGGCTGCGGTGTCCAAATATTAGGGGTGTAGGGCTTTTATCCCATCTTTTGGTTTGTCTAGGACCTATCAGTTCATGACAATCAACATATAACTTGAATTGTGTGACATGTTTAATTAATTTCCTGTATTTCTGGAAAATATATATACATATATACATTCTATACTGTCAGCTTGCCTTGTTATTCACTTCATAATGTAGTGAATGTAGTTATTTGATTTTTAAACTGCTGTCCTTTCTCCTGGATGGAATCTCTGACGACTCTGCACAATCTTGGGATATTTTCTCTGGTTGGTAAGTTTATTGGTATTTGTACAACATGTAGAAGAAAACCGTGGAATCTTAAGAAAAAAAATCTGTGTTTACTTTTAGCATAGGGTAATTTACCTTTGAAATGGAAGCCATTTTGTTTTTCATTTTTGTCTAACAATTTTTTTCAAATTACATCTTTAGTGTAGCATGTCATACTTCTTGCAGCTCCGTGTTTGTTTCAGTCTTTCAGGTATAATTGCATACAGATAGAATGTAATATATGATAATAATGAATGTCTTGTATTTTTAAGAAAATCACTCAGGTTTAAAAATTTAGATTTAGTTAAATACAGGGACTTCATTTTTTTGTATCTAAGATACAGAAAAAGTAAATCCTTTTTCAGGTTAGATGACACTTTATCAATGATACAATATTTCATCTTGCTATTAATGTGAGACCTTTTTTCATTTTTAGAGTTTATTTTGTCAGTTTAACTTCCTGTACTCAATCAGGTTTTTGTGTGAGCAGTTTTTTTCTGCCAGCTTTGTTGTGGGGACAGTAAACAACCAACCACCTGGCAGTAACACCTTAAATTGTTGCTGCTGATTGGTAGATGAATGTATGTGTGAGCCTGAAGACCTGTAAAAGGAAAGCATATATTGAAATATTCAGTGGGTTTACAATAATTGTGTGTAGCGCAGGTTATTGGGAATTTGAGGCGTTAGAGAAATAAATGATTGTTACCCTACTTGTTCTTCCACCTTGGTCTGGAATGCCATATAAAGATGTGTAACAATCGGAGATCCTGTTTATGGGCCTTTTAACTTTCAGTGTGGTTTTGGTTTGTTTTGGGAGCCAAGGACATACTGACTTTCTTTAAACATAGCATTAAATTTTATATAGTACAACTTAAAATATGGTATTACTCTAATATTAATGTGTTACAAAATATTTGGAATTTGCAGGGGTGATCATGCAGTATCTGATTTTTTTCCATATTCATACAATGGTCTAGCAGGGTTGAATTTTATATATTTATATATATGTGTGCATGTGTGTGTATACACATATATGTATTACTGTATTTAAAAAGAATAGGATGAGAATTATGTAGCCACAGCAAAGCATATACTTGGCTCTCCAAACAAACAGTTCTTGAAGTGATGCAGCAGATTCCCAGCCTCTCCTGTAGTTAGTAACTTTTTCCTCTTGTGGCTGTTGACAGCAGGTAACAGCTATTTTCTGCAGACTGTACTTTCCAGTTTCTTTAAAGCATCATTTCACAAGGCAACCCAAAGTCACTGCTTGAAAGAGAGAGAAAAGAATGGGTAGCTGTAGCTGAGCATGTTGGAGGCTATAGCGTGTGTGGGCCTGGGTGCAGTGGAGACTGTCTTCTCCTGTTTGGCATAGCCAGATGAGTCTGTTGTTAATGTCTCTCGTTTCCTCAGTCTCTCTTTCAGCATAAACTGTTCCAATACCACCATTAGCAAGACAGTAAGCATAGCTTGTATTCTTTATATGACCTTGGGTGTGCTAGGTCTTATATTGCCAAAACAATGCTTAAGAAATCACGTCTTTGTTTTCCGTGTCTTATGGCCCCAGCCCAGTAAGGGACTTCTCTCTGAATCTGGATTGTTTCATATTAACTGCCAGTTATCTCCTTAGAAATAATCTGGTCTCCTGTATCCCCCCATCATCTACAAAGTTTTCCTCTGTATTGTGGGCTAATCTTTTTTTGCTTGCTTGTTTTCTCTTGTTGGACTTAAGAGTACCTCTTGTCAAAAAAAAAAAAAAAAAGGAAAAAAATGTCATCCAAATACCCACACCTTTTTGTTTCCAGAAAATACCCTAAAGTTACCTTGCTGCTTACAACATTTTCTCCTAGAAAACAAAACTGATGACCCAATAAATAAATTAAACTAAAATATTTGTTTGCCAAGGGACTATAAGAGTGGCATTCACAAAACTTTTGCCTCCAAACACTATGAAGTTTCACAGTGTTTTACAAGATTTTATTCTTCTTTTAACTCATGATACTTGTCTTAATGTTGAGGCTGGTGAAAGTGTCTTTATTTTATAGACTAAAATGTAACAAGTGCTTTATTCCTAGTAGAATTGTGATTGTGTGTAACAAGATAGAATTATGGTAAGAAGGTATATATATTTTTTTTTTCTCCTCGGTTTAAAAACTTGTATTTTTGTACTACCAATTTAAATGTTTGGCTTTGTTAGCAAGTTCAGAATACAGCTCGAGGCAAAAATTGAATGGTGACTAAATGTGCTGGACACATAAATAAAAGAAGCATTTTTTCTGATTACAGTAGATGCACATTGTTTATACTAATTTCTTTATTTTTATGAGCAATTGTGTAACTCCTTATCCAGTGTTTCTTTCATATCAGCAAATTAGGTATTTCTCATATTGATGCCAAAACTCTCATGGATAGACAGCCAGATTTAGCTTGGAAATGAAGCAATATTTTACTCAATTTTAATGTAATCACAGCAGCTCATACCTAAATTGAAATGGGCTTGTCTTGGGGAGGGGGGTGCACATACATGTAGGGGTGGGCGATGTTGGTGAGCAAACCACAGCTCAGTGACCCTCGTGTATTTTGAAAATGTTCCTGTGCTATGCCAAACTGTACAAGGAGGCAGAGTTTGCCTTTTGCTTAATCCTAAAACACTTTGTCATGGTTTAAGCCCAGCTGGCAATGAAGCACCATGAGGCTGCGTGCTCATTCCTCCTGCGTGCTCACTCCTCCCTGCCCCCTCTGGTGGGATGGGGAGGAGAAGAATCAGAAAGGAGAAGAGGCGGGGGGGGGGGGAACCTTGTGGGTTGAGATAAGGACAGTTTACTGCAACAACTCAAGGAGAAAAGTTACAATAACAACAATTAGTGCTAATAAAAGAATATACAAAACAAGTGATGCACAGTGCATCTGCTCACCACCCAGAACCTGATGTTGCCCAACTTCCCCCACCCAGCCCACTCATTTATATACTGAGCATGATATCGCATGACATGGAATAGCCCCTTGGCTAGTTCAGGTCATCTGTCCTGGCTGTGCCCCCTCCCAGCTTCCTGTGAAAATTAACTCCATCCCTGCCAAACCCATTACATTATCCACCCCTTATTCTATACCATCTACATCATGCCCAGATCCTACGCTTTCCAATTAATCACCACCACTTTTCCTGTTCTTGATATATATATATATATATATATGCCCACCTACCCACACAAATAGCATTCCCTTAGTCTATGGACGATCCCTCTAATGTGTCTATCGATTTTATTTAATCCATGACTTTGGGGCTCCTTCTTTCATAACAGTCCTTCAGGGTAGGAGAGATGGTGTTGGATTGTTGGATGCTGCCTCTGGAGCTTCCAGCTGCTGTATTTGGCACGACTCATGCCCATGGTCTGCGGGTTGAAGATGGCAATCTTGAGGAAATTGCTGGACACTAATTCAAGTTCCATCACTGCTGCACTTCGCTCAGTTTCAAAATCTATCCTTTAGTCATTTGGTTAATTCTTATGGTAATGCCATTGATGTGGCATATAGCCACTCTAGATGTAAAGACATACAGTGGCAGAGTTATTTAGAAATTAACATCATACACTCTAATTCAGTAGCTATTATCTCCCAAAATCAAATCTCCTTGAGGTGCACATTGAAATTCCCCATCCTTCTGCATCACCCACCAAGTGCACTCAGGTCCTTGAGCAAAAGCAGTCCCACAGACTGTCTTCCCTAACATATTCTTCATGCCCACTACAGGGACTTTATCTCCTTCTACAGTATGTGGGAGTCTTGGTTGGGCAGGGCCAGCCTGATTGGCAGATCCTCTAGTATTAATTAACAAGGTGTTTTTTGCTAAGTGTTGATCCCAATCAAACATCCCAGTGTTCGAAAGTCCCACCTCCCATTGCTCTCACTGTACTCTAACAGTCCATTGTATTGTTAGATTTTTTCCAGAGGTTGGTCCGTGATAGGGGATGTGATATACCCACTCAATGCCATCCATGCTCTTTGGCCCAGGTGTCTATGAGGTTGTTTCCGAAGTTAGTCCTGTGGTCTGACTCAGTTCTTTCTGGGGTGCCATAATGCCATAACACTTGTTCTTCAAGGCCCTGGATAGTGTTCTGGGCAGTGTCATGGGGCATGGGATACGTTTCCAGGCATCCTGTGGCTGGTTGCACCATTGTAAGCATATGGCGCTTGGCTTGGCAGGTTCATGGGAGTGTGATATAGTCAGTCTGCCAGGCTTCCCCATATTTACATTTCATCCATCGCCCTCCATACCACAGGGCCTTTATCCACTTGGCTTGCTTAATTGCAGCACACGTTTCATATTCATGTATAACCTGTGCAATAGTGTCCATGGTCAAGTCCACCCCATGATCATGAGCCCATCTATATGTTGCATCTCTTCCCTGATGACCTGAGATGTCATGGGCCCACTGAGCTATAAATAGCTCACCCCTGTGTTGCAAGTCCAGGCCCATTTTTGTAGCCCTAAACAAGACCTGAAACAGGAGATGTAGCAGTAACAGCATGATCACTTGCACATCCCAAGGATTTTCAGAATTCTCAGAATCTGCTGTAATTACCCTGGAGGAGGAAGTATTCCCCCCCGCCCCGACTTCCCTATAGATTGGGTGCAATTACCAATAAATTCCAGTAGAAGGCGCCCGAGGTATAGGAATGATATCAGTGCTGCATACAAATACCAGTTTAACCTCATGACTAGTGATGTAATCATTTCATAAATTGATGTTACCCAGTACAGCAAAATGATAATCCGGATATGTCTCCCGGAGATGATAAACATCACTGCAGGGAATACATAGAGCACATAAGAACTTAGGCAACGCCACCATGTGAACAAATGAGCCAACATTACGACCAGTGACTATTTAACTAATATAAGAAATGCGTATAACAAGTTTGTTTTGACACGCTCTGGCTAGATCTGTTGTTATCTCAACCCTTTGTGCCCCATGTTGGGTGCCCAAAAGGACTGTGCTGGTTTCAGCCCAGCACCAGGTAGCCCCTGGTTCACTGCTCCCCCCTCGAACCCTCTGGTGGGATGGGTAGGGGAATCAGAAAAGAGAAAGAAAGGAGGAAAAAAAAAAAAAGGGAACCTCGGGGCTTGAGATAAGGACAGTTTGCTGCCACAGCACAAGGAAAGTAGTTTCAACAATAACAATAGTACTAATAAAAGAATATACAAAAAGGAGTGATGCACAGTGCAACTACTCACCACCCCATCACAGAGAGAGAGAGAGGACTCCCGCCCTGAGTCCGCTCCCCAATTTTATACTGAGCATGATGTCACACAGTATGGACTAGCCCCTCGGCGACTTGAGGTCAGCTGTCTCATCTGTGCCCACTCCTGGGGCACATAAACTCCATCCTGGCCAAGCCCAGGACACAGGTTTTAGGGCAGTGGGGGGGGAGTTGTTCTGCACAGGGTTGGTGCTGAAAGGGGTGGGGTGCCTCTCCGGAGGGGGATGGTCCCTTTCTGCGGGGATCAGTTTGTTCTCAGAATTGCTAGTTTAAATTAGAGACTTAACTGGGAGGCTCTTGCACTTTGAGATGACCACCTAACAAAAGTGCCTGTCATTGATCCGATCTGCTGGATGCTAGCCAATCTTTTTTTTTTTCCCCTAACTTTTTAGTTTCAATATGCTGGAGAAGAATGTGAATAATCCCCAGATTGCTCCCTTGTAACTTGGTCAGAAGTGAGAGAGTGATTTATGAAGATAACTTCCTTTTCTGCCTTCTTTTGTTTTGCCTATTTAATTTGAGGGGAGTTAAATCACCATGAATATTTGGGGGGGGTGTAGTTGATAAATAAGGGATACAGATGAGAACTTCAGAATTTAGAAATTAGAGTTCTAGAAAGAAGGGTGAAGCAGGGATGCAGCCATCCTACTCTCAGATAAGAAGTGAGATCAATAGCAGGATTTAGAAGTTGAAATAGAGACATTTTGGAGGGAAGAACACTACTGGAACTACTGGAAAGCAGAAAATTGGAAAACAAAGAGGATGAAATAATAAAAATTAATTTTAAATTAAAAAAAAAAGAAAAACATTGGAGAAAACATTGTAGGAAGAACAAAGGCAGACTCAAATAAATAAAAGTTTGTAATATGGCAAAAAGCCTTTTGCTAGTATAGCAATGATCTGACTTACAAAGTAAGGAAATCAAATACCTGAAGAAGTATATATGTGTGTTCTGTTAATAGAATCAGATATAAATTCTGTGATTATACTGATGTAATTAAGTATTTTCTGATGAAGTAGGATTATCTCTAGCTTAAGTTGATCTGCTCCTTTGAAAGGTCTCATGTCTTGTGGGTGCAGTGAGGTGGGTTTTTTCTGTATGTGTTTTTTGGGGTTGGGTTTTTTTTTAAATGTTCCAAGAAATGAATCGTGAGATCCTTCCTCTTTCTGAATATGGTGAGCAACCAAACCTTGCAAAGCCAAATAATGGGAATTGCTTGAAGAGCAAAAACTTTTTTTTTTTTCTTATTTCTGTTCACCACCTCTTCCCATTTGGTTTCCGTAATTATGAATGCCCAGCTGGTGTGTGCGAGTAGTAAGTCCTCTCATTATGCATCTGTATTCCATTTGTTATGTCAAAGCTTTCTGTGTTTGAATTTTTTTTTTAACATGGCACAACAGCTTTTTACGTAGCACCAAGGAGATTGTTTATGCTACAGCCTTTTAAACTTACAAGTTAGCTTTTGTTCTTGGTACGTCTTATGTTCTTTCTTACATGCCCTTTAGCTGATGTTTTGATACATAGGATGCAGTAAATCACTTCTTATAATTTGTATCAGTCTTTAGTGAGAAATCTTGCTTGGATGCATGTTTGGACAATTAATATCTGAATAAGTCTGCATTCTGAAAAAAAATAGGCAGCTTGTACTCTGATAGCTCATTTCATCTTTTGCAGAACTGGGCAGAGGAAGGAAGAGGTGATCTTAGAAAAATTACATTTTTCATACTTATCGAGAGGGTTGAGGGACTCTTGTCAACTCACTGAAATCTGTGGTTTAGGATTCAGTTGCCTAAACATGGAGCTCATGATCTTTCTGTGGTGTTAGGAGATAAAGATCATACTTTCACAAAATGATGAATGCACAAGAGAACTGTCTTCTGAGGACTCAGAATGGAATTTCTCTAGGAGCTGATATAAGAGGAGGAAATAGCAATTGTAGGAGGGTTTGTTGCTTGTCCTTTGTCTGTTGAGATGCATCATCTGTATGCAAACCTGGTACTGATATCCATTATAGTAGCCCTTGGTCTCTTTGTATAAAATCTATTTTTCACTAGCTCTTAAGTTTTTTATTTATTTTATTTTATTTAGCAGACTTTGTTCTCCTGAATCTGTTGTAATAAATTCATAGATAATTAAGTCTTCTGGTAACTGGAGCTCTAATCCTAGGCTCTTAACCCAGGCACTGCTTCCTCTTGCCAATAAACTCTTCTTACCCACTTTTAGGTAAGACCTAAAAGGATACTTTTTTTTTTCCATTTGTTTTGCTTGGAATTGGAATATCTGAGGCTCCTGGGGTTATAAGAAATAATTCAATAAGTGTGTAAAATGCTATAGAACCTTTTTCTTCATAAAATACCATGCATGTGGGATACATATAGTACAGTACAACATGAGGGTTTTATTGGCATTAGAAAAACCAGAAAAACCTGCCTGGGTGTTTCTCACTAGTGGCATTGCCTACTCCAAATTTTAGACCATCCAACCCATGCCAAGAAAAGCCTTACATGGAACTACCATTGTATGTGTTGTGCTTTGCAACAAAATGAGTGCATGTAGTGATAGCTACTCAGTCATTGGAGAGAGTTTCTTTACTTGCTTGTGGATTGCATGCAGGGGACTAGAAATGTTATTGAGAGAAACTGTTCAGAGGAGCTTTCTTAACCACCAGTTGCTGAGAGCTAAAATCCAAATGGTATAGAGTTCTTGGCTTGTCTCTCTCTGGAAGCACAAGACAGAGGGGGAATCCTCTGCAATATTCAAAGAAGAGGAATTACAGGTAAGTAATTCGCTTTTATAGTACTGCAGCTTAAGGAAGAATGAAGTAAGGCATGTGATCACATTGATTAAAATCTGCATACAAATTTTGGTGTAAATATGTGTGTTCTTCATAGGAGAGAAGCGTGTCTATCTATCACTGCCCAGACCAGGGGTAAGTTGCTTTTCAGATTGTTGTATTTACTTTATATCTGCTATTAACTAATTGACTTCTTCCCTTGTCACACCTTGATGAGGACATAGCAATATCTTGGTAACATCCTGACTGGATGGCTGACAGTAAAATATCAAACTTTGTCAGTTTATTAAATGAACAACAAATGTACTGAAAACTAGGGTAACTGGTTACTTAATACACTTTAATCACTTTGATTGTACATGAACTTTAATTCTTGTTCATTAACATGACATTTTTTTACCACGTACTCAACTGTCATGCTGTATAATGCATCATTACTATCAAAACAGTAAGAATACGGTGCAACATACTGAAAATAAGTCTTGGTAATCTGATTTTTTTAACTGTTGCCCAATTTGACCTGTTCAGAACAAACGGACATGTTCGAGCCTGTTGTAGGCTCTTCAGATAATGGGTTCTTGTTTCCTTCTTTGATCTTAGATGTTTTTAATGCAAAGAAAAAAAGCTACACCATATGTCCAGGTTTAGTTGTGAGGTAATTAATATCCTTAGCTGATTATAATTAATATTGCATTGTTTCTGAGAGCATCTGTGTGTTAGGAAACCTCCTAAACCTTGTCAGTATCACATAATCAGTCATTTGATTCACTTGCTACATACTGAATCTTTTCATGGGTAGGAAAAAGGGGAAGAATTATCTCAGAAGGTACAGTAAGCTCTAGCTTGTTTCCTTCTCTCCTTGCTTTCTTTCCTTAACCTGTAGTGTTGAGGAATTTGGGTGTGAAATGATCCCCTGTCTCCACGTCTCCAGTTGTGCAATTCTGTGACTTCAAAAACAATATGCTACTTCTGACCCTTAATGAAAAGAATAAAGGTCATACATTATAAATCCAATCTACAGATTTAAATAGAATATAATGTTAGGCTGGGTGAGCATGGGTGAATTTCATGGTTACAGAACTAAATATTGAAGCTGGAAAATAGATTGGTTCAGTGACTTTTGATAGGGTTTTTGTCCCTCACTGGTTTGACTAAGCTACATAGCTTCTGGACTTCAGCCAAAATTTAAAGAAGTCAGATTGCCACTTATTGATTCATATGCCTTTTAAAAATATTTTGAGTAAGAACTTTGTTCCCAGGATTTAAACAGTTCTGCTTTGTTTTGTTTGAAAGGTTGCTGCCTTCTTTTTGAACTTTACAAAATGCATAGATTTTGGGAAATTATGATTATTATACAGTCTGAAAGTAGACAGGAAATGTAGATTATGTCTATAAGACAATAGAGTTTCTTCACAGAGTAATTTCTTTGCCTAACTATATGCACTAACCTTTGGAACTGCCTCTCTTCCCAGTGCTGTGACTCTCGGTACTGCCTCTTCTCTCGCTACTGCCATCACAGAGGTCTGCTGTGCCTGGCTAATGCCTACGCTGTCCCTGCACAAAAGCCACACTGTTCCTGTGGATCTAATTAGACTACATATTTTGTTACGTCTGTTTAATTGTAACTGCGTTGTTTGCTCATAATGAGTGGCATCCTAGAGCACACACCATAGTTGAGGACAGAGCAGTATTGATGAGTCATGTGTGTGCTTAATGCACATGTATGTTTTTCTCTATAGTATTAGGTGTCAAATCATGCTCTAAAGGCAAAATAATTGCTTATCTGTTTTTTACTAATTCTCCTATTCAGTGTGAGTGAACACTAGACTGGTGAAAACTACAAATCTGACAAACATTCTGAGGTTTCTTTAGTTATTTGTGGATAGAAAAACTTACCTGTGCTAGACTGCTGGTTTTCTTGAATACCCTTCACTCAGCAGCTTAAATATTTGCCATACCTTGTAGCCCAAAGTTTGTGTTTACTTACAAATCTAGTATCTAGTTTGGCTTTGTGTTCCTTTCTTCTTTTGAGACTCTGCCTTAAAACCAGCATTTCTTGAATTGCATTTCTAATACACAGTATGGTCAAACTTAAATGATAATTAGGAGTATCAGTTCTTACACACTTGACTAAATCTTTCAATACAAGATCAGCATTTCTAATATACAGGCAGAATTACGGTTTCTAATCTGGGTAGACATTAATAAGATTCAGAATATTTAAAAGTTTGGGGATGGGAAAAGAGAAGTGGCATGAAAGCTAAACTGAGCAGAAAGTTGCAGTAGGAACGTCAATAGT
Source organism: Elanus axillaris (assembly GCA_026212715.1). NCBI lineage: Eukaryota > Metazoa > Chordata > Aves > Accipitriformes > Accipitridae > Elanus > Elanus axillaris. Next base: position 12,363,852 of record JANZLQ010000050.1, on the reverse strand, counting down.
AGTACTTTATTTTTGCTCAAACTCTTGAAGTGAGAGATGGAGACTGAACCTGGAGCTTATTTCTAATGCTGTTCACAATGAATAGTGCTTTTTTTTTTCTCGTGGGCATTACTGAGCTTAATTTTCCCAAGTACTCCCACTAATGAATAGCAGCTCTTTTCAGATTCTCTTACAAGGTTCTCAGTCGTGCACTCTTACCATCCAGCCTCCTCCAGTGGCTCACACCTCTCCAAGTTCTGACACCAACTTCATACTTTCATTTCTCTGTGCTCCCGTGCCGTTTCTGAACATGGAATGTGGTTGCCATGTCTGTTAGTTTTTGCTGTCTTTGCACAATGACAGCACCAGCACATGAAGTTAAAGCCAGGAACTGCTATTCTCTACATGCAGATGGATTTGAAACAAACTCTGTATATGTGTTATATAGCTGGCAAGCTCTGCCTAACCAGATAGTCCCACTCACATCAGTACCACTAATTATTAGTTAATCTGAGCCAATATTTGTCTTGTAGCCAGACTGGTATTTCAGATAGCTCATGACTTAAATAAAAGAAGGAAACCCATAAAAAGATCAGTGTCAGTATTTGTTTCCAGCTACTTCAACAAAGTGACACAGAATAATGAGCTACATCATCACACTAGTATTTACATGGGTTGTACCCTAGATCAGCTTGCTACTAGCTAAATCAACTTCCGAGTCCCTGTTGTATCAGTATCATCTTTGATGGAAAAATCAGTGCAACAGTACTTGATTGAGACTCTTCATTTAGTCCTAAGTATTACTGAGGATTTAGAGGGTAAGGGGAAGAGATGGTACTGCATGAGGAAGTGGTGTCTTGTGAACTGTGGAAGAGGTCTTTCCCTTGAAACTTTAGGGTGTCTGTAGGCACAGACCCTATTTGCACATGCCATTTTGGGAGGACAGCCAGATCAGAACATGTTCTCAGCTTCTACTGAGAAGTTTGTCTGAACCACTGGAACTCTCCTGCAAAGCCTGCCTCTGAGTTTAGAGCCACCTCTTATAATTTGTTAGTAAAATGATTACTGTTTCCCGTTATTTAAAAATATTATTTTTTGTTTGAAACAGAAGCATAATGCAAATCTGAAAGCATTAAAGCCAGTCAAACTAGATACTGAGGTAAGATGCCATCGTTTTAGTAAAAAAACTTTTTTTTTTTATCTTGTCTGAAGAATGTATTTTCAAGTGCCATAAATATGGTTACCATTTACAGGAACAGGCGAAAATTGCAAAACTTGGATTAGAATTGCATCTGCTCACATCTGATGTGGATTCTGAGACAGAGAAATGGGAGGATCAGGAGAACGAGATTGTGCAACATGGACAAGGCATGTCAAGTATGGCCTACTCCATGTATTTATTCACCAGGTAATTACGCTGTATGCGGCATGTTTTGGTGGGAAGACCATTAACAGTGTTTATAAGAAATGAGCCAATTTTATTTTCAGAGTATAATAATTGAGACACATTCAGAAAGGAGCTTTAATGTCTGTCCTTATGCTTTATAAATACTTGTAAATTTCTAAGCTGTTTAATAATAGAATTGGGGGGGGTTAAGTGCTAAACATCTGTTTTGTTGCAGAAATCTAAATATCTCTTGGCTACGGAAAATACTTTAGAAGCATGTTCATAAATACTTTTAAAATTAAGAGAATTAAAGTATAGGTTTATAACTATATCAGAATTACTGATCTTTGCTGTACTGAAAGGTGTTCTGAAACTTGTCCATGCAATGTCAGCTTTCTTATTTGAAGAATTGGGGGGGGTTAATAAGGATTGAGATTTTTTTTCTTACCTACTAGTCCAATAATACTCAGTATGTCAGAGACATAGATTTCTGTCCTTGTTCAGCTGATGAGAGCTGAACCACTGATCATTTCCCAATAGTGCTCTAGCCACTGAGGTGTTTCTATAATATTTTGAAATGCAGTTCCTGTAGTAAGTTATTGTTGTGCATAATATCTTCTAAAAGAGTGATATTTTACAGTTCAGTAGTGTGAATGGGGGGGAGAGAGAGAGAAAATTTCTATAAATTTTGCAAGTAGCAGGCAAAATAATCTGCATTCTATACATGGCATATATTCTGCTTTCATTATTTCCCACAGAGGAGAAGGACTTCTGAAAACTACTCAAGATTTATTTCATCAAGCAGAGGTAATACATTTTTAACAACACAGGAGTTAGGCACTCTGAGTGAAGAACAAACTGGAACTTAACTGTCTGATTCCTTACACATAAGTACAGTATACCATTAATTGATTGGCAACTGTAGATTTTAAGCATCTTAACTCTGGTATGTACTTTCTGAAAGATAACTTTCCACTGTTCCAGTAGTAGATTAAGACAGCATTCATTAAACTGACAGATTCCAACTAGGGGTAAGAGTAGCAAACTGGCATTATGGCAAATACAGTGGACTTCAGTGCATTATTAGTATTTATTGTGTCAATTAGCTCAGTCCCTGATAGTGTTTAACAGATGCTCCATCCTAGTCTGAGCAGCAGTATTTTCATAGGAAAGAAAGAAGATGTAAAAATTTGAATAATGCAAACACAAGACAAGGAGCCAAATGAAGGAATGTGGCGTGGTACTTCCAAGATATGTGCCTGTGTTTAACAGGAGAGTGGTTACCTTTGTCAGGACAATAAAAAAACATGGCAGCTGTTATCTACCCACAAAACCCTTGTGAGCTGCTACAGTGCAAAAAATAATTGGAAGTCAGGGTTTTTTTAAAGCCTTTAAACTTTGCTTATCTGGGAGAATGGCAATTTGTAGTGTAGCTTGTTATTTCAGAAGTCACTGCAAACTGCTGACTTGTTAATTACAAATGTATACAACTATCACAAATATTTCCTGCTACCTTTTTACTTTATAGCACATGATTTATTAAAACAACAAGGAAAAAGAGCCTCACCTTTTCATTGCAGTTCATTTTGTCACATGCTTTCTCCCCCTTTCAGATTTTTGCTACAGAGGGCACAAAGCTTGCTTCAGCTCTTCATGCCTTTTCTGATCAGGTGATGTATGACCTCTCAAACAGCCATTCAGCTTATGACACTAGTCATACTGCTTAAAAGCTGGTTGTGCTGTCTTCTCCATTAACTTAATATTGGAGTTTTTAACACAGAGTGGTTTTGTCTTCCTGAAACACATTTCAGGTACACAATGATGACAAACCTTTGCTTGTGTTGGAGGCTGAAAAACTGATCTCTATGTGCAAGCAGCTCCAGATAACAGCTAAAGCTTCTGTTCAGGGTAAAAGCGCTACATTTACGAAGGTAAGGTAAAAATTATATATATTCCTGAAAGTAAAACCTAACTTGTTTTGAAATATAGTAACTTACAAATTTATGCTCCTGTTAAAATATGAAACAGTTCATGACAGCTGAACGTCTTGGATTGAGAGAAGACCATAAAAATTAATAAGTACAAAATTTTATGCTGTTGTGCAAGCATTTTTCTGCTGTGCAATATGTCATCGTTGCTGTTCCTTATGTAGAAGAGGAATTTACTTCAACTTGAAGTGCTGTTTAGCACTTATTTAACATGTTTTGAGAAGCTAGTGTGTGAAGCATAGAGGAAGAACAGTAAGAACTGTTCCCCTTGCTGAAAATGTTTTATCTTTTGGGACACCCTTGCTGATAACTGTAATCCAAGCCATTTACTGCACTGTCTTGTCTCAGGACGGGATTTTCTTCAGCGTGGGTGCTACTGTTTCCTAGTCCCCCCCCTTTTTTTTCTTCTTGTTTTTTCCCTGCTACCAGAGAAGGGCTTCAGTGAAGTTTATCCTGACCTGACCCCCTCATTCATGCTGAGAGTTTGATAGGAGGCAAAATACAGTACAGTGGCACCCAGCATACATGGAAGCCTGCAAGTGGATAGCTTGGATAATGTTACTCTACAGGTTTATATGAATGTTTTCTTTAGGGAGCATGGATATCCAAGTTATGTATACCTGTCCCAGTGGCCACGGACAGATCATTGAGATTAATGTTTTAAGGAACAGTTTCCCTACCCCTAGCTTATCAATTTTAGTCTTAAGAATCAGTAAAGTAAGTAATAAGATATTTTTTTTTTCTTTCCTGTTACAAAAGTACTGAAATTATTGTTTGGGGTTTGGATTTCACTGTTAGTGAAAGAGTTTACAGAAATGTTTCCCAAGACAATGATGTTCCTGGACTGCTCTTAAAAAAAGCCAAATGTGGACAGGTGTCCATAGGCTTCCACTATTTTATATTGCTTTTTGCTGCTGAGAACTCTTTTCAAAGAACTTCTGAACTTCTGCCAACATCTCCTTCAACTTACCCACTAGATAAAGATAGGTACAGGAATTTTATCATGCTGCAACTGAGAATTTTCAGCTGAATAATACGAGATGGAGTAATACTGTATATAATACTACTGTAATACACTAGAACCTCATTCAGAGAGATATGCACTGTAATTAAGCGTACCTCACTAAGAAAAGAATCAGTGATCAAAGTATTAATGAAGGTAATTTGTATTTCCACCACTGTAATAATGTTATTCTGTTGTTATTGATGCCTAACATAAATGTAACAAATTCCAAACCCCAAAGACTCTATTACTGAAATACATGCTTGCTTCTCTGTAGGTAGGTAGTTTACCCTAGATTGCACAGTTCATTCTGATATTCATATTTGTTACAAGTAAATATGTATACAGCTACCATAAAAGCTTTGGCACTGTTACCATGAGAAGTAGATCTGCAAACCTTAGTGGAGAATAGAGGTCAGGCTTTTTGAAGAACTTTTAAGTATCCCTGAGCAGCAGTATGATCAATTTGAGCACGACCATTTTTGTGCACCTGGATATTTGTTTCCAATGAGCTATGGAAAAGATGTTTTCAATATTACAGCAGGGACTGAAACTGGCTAGAGCATCCAAGCCACTCAAAAAACAAACTGAGCACCTCAGGGCTACTGCTTGGTTTGGTTTACACTATCTAGCTAAACTAAATGGAAACTCCAGTCTGTTTATACAGAGTGATGTATCAGTATGTATTGATAAAAGGCTATCAGACTAAGGTTTGTTGAGGGCCCAGACTTGTGACCTGTGCTGGGTTAGACTTGAGGCATAACTCAAGTCCTTTAAGATTTAGCTAACTTTTAGCGTAACTCATATCAAGGTAAGGCTTACATGATGCGTGGCTTTCTGAATCATGCTGACAGGTCATAAAATAAAAGGAAAAACACGAAGAACTGTGATGAATCATACTTGGATGGTAAGAGCTCCTTTCCAAGACACTTACATTACTGTTTAATATTATATTATTACTAGTTCCTTCTCCTGGGATGTGTGTCATTCCCTTCTGCTTCCTAGCTCAAGTCTTTGGCTAACAGAAGGGATGCTGTTGCTTTACGTGTACTATATAGAGAAATTAAAAAACGGTAGGCAAACCCTTTTGCTTAGAAGGGATTTATGAAGGACAAACATTACTATTCAAGTTTGAAATAGATTATCATCTCATGCATTGAACAATTGACTAATAAAAGTAATGAGTGGTCTTACTCTATTCTTAATTGTCTTGTTTAGGTTGATGCATGCATTCTGAAAACAAGGAACGTGATGACTCTGTTATGCCAACTTCTACCACTTTGCTGCAAATTACTGAGAAAGGTACTTGGTTCATCTGCAGTATTTTAAAGTTTTTTTGGTTGGTTTTTTTTGCTCTTTGGTTTGTTTTTAAGAAGTTTTTTTCTTCTTGTTGTTTTTTTAAATATACAGAATAAAGCAGGAAATGGCTGTCTTAAACCTGCTCCACCATGGAGAGAAGACAGAATACGACCTGGTACAAATGCACATACTCCAGAAAGGAGAGCGGAGACATTTGGCATCAAGTCTTTAGAAAATCATGTAACAAACATGACATTTTTAGAGAGCAAGTAATTACAGCACTTAGAAAAGCAGGAACCCCCATTTGAAAATAACACTTGCTGAATTTTCAATATTGCTTTCATTTGTGGAAAGTCAAACCAGGTTAATTTGAATGAAAACTGTTGACCTTTGTCACATCTAATAGATGTCCCATTACTTAGCAATTACAACACCAACTAGCCTAATTGTTACGTATTTTTATAATGTGAATGCCTTTCCTATGCTCACTGTTGATACTGGTTTTGTAATGAATGCTTATGAATGTCTTAATGGATGTTTCAACCCAAAGATGCTGCTAATAGACATTTTATATAAAGAACCTTGCGCTGCATATGCTATATGTAACACTACTGTTGAAGTCTGTAAACTCATCTCTGGCCTATTTCGGTCTATGAATTTGACAAAGCAGAATCAGGAATATAGTCTGAAAGGCTGTGGCCTAAAGCACTGAAATGTGATCTTAGTTACAAGTTATACCTGCAATGAAGTAGTTCTAGGAAAAAAACCCCTCTTTTAATAGCTGCACCACTGAATTTTAATCTTGTTGACATGATTCATATTTCCAAAAGTATATTTCTAAGTGATTAGTATTTTTGACTTAACCCCTTTTTCTTTTAACATCTTTATTTGTAGATGGCAGTTGTTGGTTCCTTTTTTATTAAAACTTACTGAGCAGAATTTGAATTGCATGTAGAACCACTGAAGTGTTAATGTAGACTTTACACTATACCATTTAAAATTTAAGAAAATAGATACTGATTATGACAAACTTCTGTACAAAGGGCATTATTTGACTTCAGGATGCCATGAAAATACACCCTGCTGTGAAATACGTATTTTTCAAGTTTATCTGCTCTTTGTACATAGGCTTCTGTTGCATTTTTATTTTCAATTCACCTTTGTCAAACTCCATATTCTATTAGTTTAGCTAAATTAGGTGATGGTTAAGTCATACAATTTTTCTGTACATATTATGCTTGCACTGAACAGAAGCAAAGCTGCCTGTGGAACATAAATACTCTCCAACATACCCTTCTGTGCTTATTTAAAAAACTGTAGTGCTAGAATTCAGAGAAAAAGAGAAGCAAATTTTCATATACAAACTATCTGAACTGGTTTATTCTTGTATGAATCAAGTGTTTAAATTCCACTTTTAAAAACGGGCTCTAGGCCTTTCAATACCATGAAAGTTACAGTGTACAATAAAAGTAGCTTATTTAGTATCAAATACAGATAACTGTATAATTAATTTCATGAAGAAGAATTAAGACGTTTCAACAAAACTTCCTCATACTCCTTCTGCGTCAGAAGTCCTTGAGTTATACTCTTGCTTTCTTCAAATTTGGGTAGAACCACTGCGATGTATCCCTCGGTTGATGGCTAAAAAGCAAGACTGAAGTTAGCAGTGAAATAAAAGTTAGAAAATAAAAAGCAAGAAAGTTTCTTACCTTTTCTTGCAGAATAGCGGGATTGCTAAGAATGTTTTCATTCACTTCTATCAGTCGCCCTCGTATACAACTGCAAAAGTGTTTAGATTCAGTTGAAGTGCGTGGTATGTCAAGGTAAGAAGAAAAAGGGAAAAACCTTGCCTATAAATGGTGTATTCCTCTCCATCTGATGAAGATATCCTGCACAGAGGGGCGAGCTCTGTTAAAAACTGAGCTCCCTGCATTTGAAAAATAAACAGATATATATACATACTTTTAATTATACAGGGCTTTTTAAAGTATTACCATCAGCAATTTAAGCTTGTAATCTCAGAACAAAGCAAGGGAGTGTGATAGGTACAGGTCGTTGCAAGTTACATAGCTGTGCTTTGCTACAGAAGGGAAGATATATGTTATATATCTATATATCTTAGTTATATGCACAAATCAAATAGCAGCTTGTTAAGAGCTTACAGATTTAGTCATAATTAAGTTTCCTGTGGAATAACAGACTTGTAGTTTGATCAGATTAAAATTGGGGGAGGGAGGAGAAAACCAGCACCATTGGTTTCAGTAGAACCAGGTTAAACTACACATACCTGAAAACCCACCATGAAACACACTGAACTAGCCTATCTGCTACCTAGGTCTGTTTGAGAAAAACAGTAGTCTCCAACTCCTTGGCATTTTGGTGGAAACAAATTTTTATCTTTTCAGGGATGTTCAAGTCCCTCTGTACACTATAAGAAAAATTATTAACAGGAACTTGTTAGCCTTTGTTTGAGCAACACCAGCAACCAGCAGTGCTGCAGGAGCTTTGCAAGACCCTGGCTGGGACAGTGAGACAGGCACCTCCTGAGAAAGTCTAAATTCTTGAACTGTGGAGGGGCTGTTTTACAATAAAATACAAAGGTAACTTGGTAAGTTTCTATCCTAGAAAGGGCAGAAAGTCTCAGGCAGTGTGAGAGATTAAAATGAAAACTAACCAAATCAAAAAGCCGTACCCTTTTTGACTTCCCAGAGACCTTATTCTGGAGTCTGCTACAGTTGGCACTGATTTGGTAATTAATGCTTTTAATTGTTTTTCCACTTTGAAGAAGAGGATGGGCTTCTGCCAAGGTGATGACACAGATTCTGCAAAAAGAAACATAATGATTATGCTGTAGTTGTGTGAAGCCATGCTCTTACGTGCTCTGAGCAAGCTCTGCAACCTCCTCTGCCGATACTGGTAGGATTTAAAACTGATACTGACCACTTCATTTGGGCTTCTAGTCTAAACTGCCAGCGAGACTTCCAGTGTTGTGAAAGCTGGTGTTTACTTTCACTCTTCAAAGCAGAGTATTCTTCCGGCTATAGTTTAGCAGGAAAGTTAAGCTGATGACAGTTCAGCTTGCTGCAGCAGGAGTCACAGGACGGGCACTGAGCAGGCTTGGGGAGGAAGCAAGCACAGACAGGTCTGGGTGAGAGCGTGGGGGTTGAGTAGGGTAACCTAGAACACAATTTACCTGAGCTAATGAACAATAATTGTTGGCTGTAGATCAGAGACAAATTTTAGCTTCCTGCTTACTTCTTATAAAAATGTCAGATACAGGATCAAATCGGACTTGCTTTCTTCACAGCATCTTACTTGAAGTCTGCTGTACCAAAACGAATGAAAATTGCTTTCTGGTTTCTAAAGCAACCCCCCCACAGAAGGTGCTTTATTTTGCGATACTAGACTGGATCATGAGAAGCAGTACACTTAAACAGAACCACAGCTTTTAAATAAGCTAGAGCTGTTCTATCTGTTGTACCCCACAGGCGCATACTTGGTTCACTTGTCTGATGAGAGCTGAAGTAGATACTCACTGGCTGTTAGTGGTGAATAGTTACAGCAGATGAATCCTGTGGTGATCTGGGCTTTAGTTAACCTGCTGGTTGCATTTTTATCTTTTTCTAAAGGAGGGTTATTTCTTGTCATGAAACTGGAGAGTTTGTGACAAACGCAGCTGTAGCGACTAGGCTTGCCTTCATCCCGGGGCTAGAACAGTGCGCTTAATGCACAAACATGGAGAGCCCAGAACTGCCAATAAATGAATGGAGATGAAGCTATTCTGTTTAAAACCTAGAGCAAGGACCAGAATTAACAGAACAGTAACTGCAGAGAAACAATGGCACAGAACCAGATCTTTCCCTGTGGGTGCTGCATCCATCTCCCTGCACCGTCACATTCCTTGCAAGCTCTTGCTGCGCAGCTCCCTGCGAGAGGGAGCAGGACCCTGGTAAACGCTTTCAGCGCGCCCCAGCAGCTTGAAGGGGCCAGAAAAGCCACCTCTTCTTGACCGCCTGCCTCTTTCTAAGGGGAAGATGACAAATCATCTATTTGAGCTGTCACCTGTTAGAGCTGAGACCTGGCAAAACAAAAAAATCAACAGAGAATTTTACACTGCTTAGAAATACCAAACTGAGCCACAGTCCCATACATAATAATGGTAGAATACTTGACAGACTGTTTGCCTAAGGTGCTGTAGCAGCCAAGGGCCCTGATATTTCAGAATTCAAAATAATCTTTATAGACATTGGACCAAGTGTTTGTATTTTCATTTCCTTTCTTCCATATCAACAGGATTTAAACTGTTGTTTGCATTAGACTAATAACTACATATTTAGCATTGAGCACAGACCTGAGGGTGGCCTTTCTTGCTCTTGCCGTCATACCAGTTCTTTGCAGGCACCCAGGTTTCTGTTGCCAAAGAACAAAGCAAACTGCATGGAACAGCCCCAGAGAAGCCCCAGCGTGAAGACTGCAGCGAGGTTCTGCCCTGTGCCAAGCACGCCCTTCCCATTACGCTGAATTCCTAACCAGGAGCCGGCAACCCACTGGGAACAACAAAACGCCTCCTCATCCTCCCTCCCTCAACACATGAGCAACTGGCACTGCCAATTTTTGTGTGGACAGTAAAGTTCAGTTCTGTGCTTCCCTCAGGGACTAAACACCCCAGAAATGCCACCAGTCCACCCCGCAGTCAGAACAGGCTTTAGCAGGGGGGAGCAGGAGCTGGGGAAGGGAAGGGACCTTATTAGAGTCCAAACCAGCTACAGGGTTGACTTATTCTGAGTGACTGGATATCCAGCTACATCAAAGTTGCATTCACTGTCTGCAGTACGCAAATGCAGAATTAAAAGCAATTAAGTTGTATGTAGAAAAAGCTCCATGTTCAAATCGAGCCAATTAATTTCCTAGAAACGAAGTTAGACTAGTTCTGAAAGTCCTGACGGAAAAGCCCTTTGAAATCTTGCTCTTCTGCTGCTGCAGAGGACGCAGCGGCCCTTTCTGCAGGAGAGGACAGGGACGCGCGGGCAGCGCTGCGGGCGCTGAAGGGGCCTTTTAAAACACCTGCTGAGCGATACTGGGGGGCGGGGGGGGGGGCAG
>JANZLQ010000050.1:12342406-12352620 GCA_026212715.1 Elanus axillaris | reverse complement strand
GGCTCCCTCCCCCGCTCCCCGGGCCGGGCCGGGCCCCGTCGCCCCCTCAGGCGCCGCGGGAAGGAGGCGGGAAGAGGCCGCAAGGCGAGAGCAGCTCCGGGGCAAAATCCTTCGGGAAGGAAGCAATGCCCGCACAAGGCCGGTGGTTTTACCAACTGTAAGGAAAGAGAAGTTTACGTATTTATTTTTTGTTCTTGAGAAGGTAAGTGAAAGAGGTAATCGGCCATAAACACACCACTCAAAGACCAGCGTTTGGTTCAGTGTTTTATTTCCTCTAGCACACAGCAAGAGAGTAATAGCTATAGCGATCCTATATGCACCAAAAAGGTATTTTAAATAAAACCACATTTTCATGAAGCCAGCTTTTTGCTTCTTGCTTGTGGCAAACAGAACGATGCAGTTCTTCCACAGAAATTTTAACTATGCTGGTCTCCCACTTCAGGCAGCAGGAGCTACTCCGAATTCCACTTTAGCCTTGGCTGCATTTTATATAAAGGCAGCTGAGCTGCGCTCCTGCAACACACCTGGCATTGCTCTGAGTGCCCTGAAAACGTACCAGCACCTCAACCCGCAGGCTGGGCAGATGAGAGCTTCCACTCCTTTTTTTAACCCTCAACTACACACACCTTTTCTGTACAAATACAGACCAAAACCATTAGAAGAACATGTTACAAAACCAAACAAAACCCAAAACTTTGATTGCAGCACTGTTTGCCTAGTCTGGTTACCTGCATCTAGCACAGGCACTAAATAAGGCAGCTGTAACAGCAGATGAAATTAAGGTCTGTACCATAATTAACACACAAACAGATACACAAAACCAAGACGCTTCCATTTATCAGCCTGAATAGCCAGGCATGTTACAAACTGAGGCAGAAAACTCATAAAAATAAAAGGCTGCTTAGAGGCTCTGCCCCATCAGTTTTGCAAACAGCCAGTATTTTCAATGCGAGTACATTGCAACAGATGAAGAGTCTAATTTATAAGGCTGACAAAATAAAAAAAAACCACTTTTGTCATCTTGCTGGTACAAACCTACAGCAGGTTTCAGTCTATAGTCTTCTCACTAGTCTGGACCGCTGTCTGTCATGGACGTTTCTCCCTCAAAGACTTAAGAGCACTAAATGGGTGGGATATGCTTGTGTCTAGCTTATCAAGCCATTTCTGACCACATGCTCTTAAGGCAATTTATTTTTCATGTTGCTACATTAGCAATGTGTTTTGATATGCAGATATTTTAATGTCAGTCAATTACATTGGAAGCCAGCCAAGAACCCACTGGAAACACTGAAATGGGTAGGTTTATCTCCATCATTTAGACACTGATCTTAAAATCTCTTGGGCAACACTAGGCTACATACCTGCTTCCTACGTCATACCCAGCACACGGACAAGAGAAGTCCAGCTGAATGAGCAGCTGTTAAGGTTGTAGGCTAACAGAAACCACCAGTAAAAAAATCCAAAGTGAGCTGAGCTCACCCAAGTCTGAAATCCCTCAAGACCAAAGAGATGGAGCATGCCTGATTTCTGTAACAGCCAAGGGTGTGCAACAGAAGGCAAATGACCCATGGGCTAAAGCAGAGTAAAGAGTTTACGGTGGGTTTCCAGACCACTGCTAAACACAGTGCCCTAGCCCTACAAACCCCACAAGGATGCAGTGAGGTTGCATCTCAGACACTGAGTTTCAGTGGAACAAAGCTGTGATGAATAGTTTGGAGGGAAAGAAGGGAGAAGTCTTACGGATTTTTTTTGCCCAGGAACGCATCTTGCTCATGAGGAGCAGCACAGGAGCACAAACTAAGGCACGCCAGCTCTGACGGTGGTTATTATCATTACCCTAGCAAAGGCAAGACTCATTTAGACAGGTCAGGGTCTAGTCAGACCACTCCAAAGGATGACACATTCACCTGCAGTAAACAGACATCAGGAAGAGACCTCCAGAGGAAAAGGAGCCACATTTTGAGAGATCTGGAACGAGGTGCGACTACCAAGATGGGAGGTCAGTATAGGAAAATGCAGTAGTCAAGGCATGAAAAATCCCATCTGGGCAGATTTAGTCTGTGTACATGTGTCAGCATCATGGTTGGCATGGTTGTTTTGAACTTACTTGTTTTTCTAAAGAAAGCAGCAACCTGCACATGCCAGAAACGAAACAGTTTTCAACGAGCCAAAGACTGTGGTATTCAAGCACTAGAGATAGTAAAGAAAGATGAAGATCTGCAGGTGGGTTTTAGGTAGAGTTTAGCTACAACAAAGTCAAGAAATGAACATAGCACAGGTAAGGGCAGAAGTATCATAGGAGTTCAGACTGAAAAAAATAGAAGTAACTTTCTCTTCAGAGTTCAAATATGCTAACAGTTTAAGAGCATGGAAGATACAGAAGCAGTGGGTACATCGCTATCTATTTTTCATCACACTCAGAGATATTACCAATTCCAGCTTGGGAACACTAGGTTATGACTGCTATAAGAAAAGAGTCAAAAGAGCACAGGAGGGGTGGTTAAGAAGATGCTATAAAAACGTAGCAGATGGCTATCGTACCATGGCACAACTCCTCTGCTCAGAGGTGTGCTTCTAACAAAAGTCTAGAAGCTTAATCAAAATGCAACAGCATAGAGTAAGAGGCACACAAAATACAAAGTGCTTGATGAAGGGAGGGAATGCACCTATATTTTCCTCAGTGTTCCTGTGAGAGATGAAAGCCCAGCACCAGAGTACCTTCAACTGATGGAAACTTAAACTGGGGAGGAGGAAAATGAGCACTTCCAAAAGAGAAGTCCATGCTTCTCTCCAAACCACTGCTCACCAAGGAAAGAGACATATGCAGATCTGGGGGAGCTGCTAAGACCCCACCACAGCTTAGTGCTCCCCTTGGGGTGCATTAGCAGAGCTGAAGTATTCCTTTTTCTACCCCCTGACTTCAGAGGAGGCAAGGAACAGAATTTCATCACTGTGGGCAGAAGATTAAATCTCAGTCTTGTTAACCTGCAGGAAGACTGAAGGAGGAAGAAAAACTAATATGCCACTGGCTGCAGAAACTTCTGTGATCCCCATTTCTTAACTAGTGAAAAGCCCCTCAAAACCTCTCAATTCATTCCAAACATCTATTTCTGAGGTGATAGGAGTAGTTCTGGCTTTCATTGTATGACCATAGGCCAGGCTGTTTTAACCTGTCAGACTTGGTAATATAAACACTTCCTCTTTGTCCAAGTTTTTTATTCAGCTGATGATTGAAAGCAGTGGTAAAGCTGGATCAGAAGTAAGTTCTAATTGTTCTATTTCTGGGATTTTTAAAGCTAGCTAGTTAAAATAGCATAATTCTGTTATTCATTATATAAAAGTTTTCTAATGTTCACCTTCCCTGCAAATGCAGAATTTATTTATTTTGCCATTGTCTTTTTCATCCTTCTCCTTCCTTCAGTTACTTTCAGGGTGGTTAAAATATTAAGATTGTAAGCTCAAACTATATACTTACATGAATACTTATAATTATCCTTAGCATGCTGTTTCCCTATATATGCTGTCAAAGAAATTTTGCTATTTTGGATTTCTCATCTGTAGTTGTTGCAAAGAATAAAAGTCTTATTAATGGAATTCAGATATATATTAGAGCTAGAGCTATGCTTTTACAATCTAATACCTATACTTTGTTCCTGATTTGAGAAATCGGTGAAGCGCAACTCCCATCAGAGGGGATGAAGCAAGTAAAATATTTGGTGCAAACACTTAAAACGGGATTTCACAAAAATTTGTTTGGAGTAGAAACCAACTGGGATAAGACACAAAGAATCCACAGACTACTGAGAAAAGAACCACCGCAAAAAAGATGGAGTGGACTCATCTGCCACTCCGTGTAAACTAGGTGGATACAAAAGAGATGAGTTTCTACCAATATAAACACATGCTACCCGTTACACATTTTTCTTGTTTTACACTGCTCACTGTGCTTTGTATCCACTGATTTTGATTGTGCTAAAATAAAAACCACTGTCATTTTATTTCTTTAAACCAACAAAAGCATTGAAGTAAAAAAAGCTACATATAATTACATATAGTAAATAAATTTACTACAAAAACCCAACCTTAAACCCCCCACCCCCCCAACAATAGTCCTTTAATAGATTTGGCACTTTCACCATGTTTACTAAGTAAAACTTTCCCAAGTACCATACACATGCTAAACTCTAAATGAAAAAAAAAAAACTTTACAGTGTTCATTTCTATCAGGGGAAAAGGGAGGGAGTGACACAACAACAAAGCATACGAATAAAAATATCTAGTCTATATCAAACGTACCTCTCCATTAGGGGAACTTAATAGAAAAAAACCCTACCACTTATAATTTAACACCAAATTCTCTTCCTGGCAACCAGGATTACAGGTTTATGCTGAATACAATCTTATGTTCAAATATGGAGATAAGCAGCATTATCCCAAAACCCAACAGAATCCCAGCATTCTGTAACAGGAAGTATCCCCAGCGGCTACATCCATGATCACTGGCATCATTGTGTAGCATTTCAGGCACCTAAACAAACAAGACAGTGTTAAACGTCTTCGAGTAACAACCATGAAGCATGAGGTAGCAGAGCCTTACTCCTCTAGTCCTTCCTGTTGACTGCATTAATGCTACTCCCTAAATTAGATGTCACTTAACATGAACAACATTATCAGAGTCTACTTTCATATTTAGAGACAGAGAGACTCTGCAGCGTTCCAATTTCTAGTGTTTTCATTATAATTATGCTGATGTCTTAAGCCAGCCATTTACTCAAGATATGATTATTTACCAACTGATATAATCAAGCCACACCAACAATTATATCCTTAAGAAGATAGTTAAGCTTTCATGAACATCCACCAAATTCTTTGTACTTCTGTACAAACATACTTTTGAGGTACAGTACAGGTTTTAATACAATTCTGTCTTCATCCCAAGTAGTAGTAATGATTTAATGCAAAAGCTGAAGTGCATTTGGTGGTGCTGACAGCATGCAACTTGCAGTCTTACTGGCTACCTGCTATACTAGCCACTATCAGAAGCAAATATTTAATGCTGCTAACTGCCTTTGTTTAACAACGAAGGGAGAAACAATCTGTTACTGCAGTATTCTAAATAAAAGCAATCTTCCACGTGAACTTTTAACTAAGCACCTGCAATGTGTACTCATCAGCACCTTCAAGCAGAGAAAAAGTTGAGGGAGAAAAAAATGGAAGAAATTATTTTGAGGTCAAAATACAATTAGCATTAATTCTTAAACTATGTTATATAAAATTCCAGTAGGTCTAGCCACTTACCATATCCACAAGAGCCACATACATGAACAGGCCAGCAGTAAGTGCAAATATCCACATAGAAACATTGTCTGCATAATGACCGATAAGAATCCCAGTTGCCATTCCAAGATAGGCCAGCATAGCTGACAGAGCATTATAAAGCACAGCTTGCTTGACAGTCATACCGGCTTTTAGAAGTACAGCAAAATCTCCTAAAACAGGGGAAAAAACAGAACAAAGTTTTCGTCCTCAGATAACTATTGCAGTATTCATGAATTTTCCTCTTACTTAGAAGATTACTAAGCTATTTTTATGCTGTTGTCTGCCTTATTTTTTTCCTTCATAAAATCAGAAATCACTGGGGGACAGAAAATTAAAAAGCGCACATGAAGAACAACACAGCAGCAAACATTGTAAGTTTATAACCTTAAAGTCTTAGGATTTTTGGAAGAAGCAGCTTTTAGTGCAGCTTGCATTTAAACCAATGCTGTAAAATCCTGCAGTACCTGATATGCATGAGCATTCTAAAGAAGTTTCTAAAAATATTCCCACTTAATCACATAAAGCAATGGTGATGATTCCATTTATTACCTTGTAACTGCTTTTTGTACTTTAAGTCTAGCTGTTTCATAAATTTAGAAATAACTTTGTCATTAATTTCTGTAAATGATCCTTAAAGTCTTATTTTTACTTGAAGGAATGATGAGACTACCAGCCAGAAGCAGATTTTCCATAATTCAGAAGAGAATTTTTTTTGTTGTTGTTCAGAAATTAGATCTAAACCAGAATAAAATAATATAAGCTTATTATTTGGAAATAAAATGGATTCTATATAAAAAAATAAGTTCTCTTCAGCTAAAGTAAACAAAAGCAATCTTCAAAGCTGAGTTGAGCAATTTCTTACAACAGCTTTTCCCACAAGATATTGCACTTAAGATGAACTGCTATGTTATAAACAGTGTTTTGCATTAACAGAATGATCGAATTTTATCCCCAGCTAACTTCAGCTAGTTCCATTTGTTTCAGTATTCCTATGCCACTTTATGTCCTCTGTTAAAGAAGGTATTTCTATCTAGTTTTCTGTGCCGAATAAAGGAGCACAATTTAAATTTTTAAAGATTTTTCTTGCTTCCAAAACCAACAGAACATTTGAATCTAAAATTATCAGATTCCTAACATGAACATATTTTGTATATTTGTACTAACAACATTTAGTACACATAACTAATACAAGTTCCACCACTCCCGTGGAATTTATATTACGATGAACAAGACTCAGTTCCTCCCATGTCATAAAACCAGGTGTGTTTTCTCCAGAGTAATGTATTTCTGTATAACATTATTGTACAAACAAATGTATCAAACTGTTTAATAAATAGTTCAATGTATACACATACTGGTTTACAAGCTCCATTAAACAAAATTGAACATTCTACTCTCTAGGGAATTAAACCTTTAAAAAGGGCAAGCAAATTGTTCTTTCCTCGTTCTATACACCAGGTATGACTGTGTCCATGACAGCTAAGAAAGAAATACCAGTTGCACATTCAAAATGATTCGACAGTTGGAAAGATCAGCTTCACTGAGTTGAACTAAGTAGCTACATCCTGTTCTCATGTGCTGCCCTGCAAAAGGGCCAAATACTAAACTTACAATGTAAGATACGTGTATTCCCATGACAAATTATGGTCATGAATTTAAATTACTTGAGCTTGAAAGACAAACTATTTCTAGGAAGATTTCTAAGTAGTTCCAAGTCTAATTTAGAGCTACAGCAGTTCTTTACAAGACTTAATAAAAAAGCAGCAAGTGTTATGCAGAAAGAAGTTTGACCAATTGTGACCTGCCTTTCAACAGCACAAACACAAGAATAAAATTAAAAAGACATGTGAGAAAAGCAAATTCTGACGTGTATTCTCCTTCAATTCACAATTCATGTTGCTAAAGTGAATAAGAACTACAACTGAACTATACCGAACAAGTTGTAAGTAACCGCAAGAGACACTTGAGTTTTAAACAAAGTAGCTGAAATATTTAGATTTTTAAAAGGAAGATTAACTCAATTAAGAAATAAACAGTCTTTAGAAGTATTCTTGGGTAGACAATCTGACACAGATGAAGCTTCCTGATCAAATTTTACTGTGCCACAGAGTGAAATCACTTATAATTCTCCAAAGCACACCTGTAAGTACTTATACCTGCAGCATACGGAAATATTGGTGTCTTACCTAGTTCGTGAGGTAATTCATGGCAAAATACAGCCACAGAAGTGCTTAAACCACTAGATAACCCTTCAGTAAAGGCTGCTCCTATGAAGAAACAGGGAAAAAAAAAAACAACAACCAAAGCCATTACTCCATATTCAGACATGGCATACAGAAGCATTGTTGCATATGCTTGTATCAGATTAGGACATTAGTTTCACTCAATTTTTTCTTATGCTTGTGGAACCATTTAAACTTTAACTGAACAGTTGTTTATGATTCACATAAGTTTCAAAACCAGAAGCAACATAGAATCCTCCAATTAGTCAAAGCAAACCAAATTTCACTATCTTATTTCTGAACTAAGCCAAATACCTTTCAACAACACAAACCCCTCAAAAAATGCAATAAATGGAAATACTGTCAGAAAAGAACTTTTTTTAAAGATACAAAGGGAAGAAGGCAGCTCAACTGCCTCTGAGAGTGTCATGGTTTAACCCCAGCCAGCAACTAAGCACCACGCAGCCGCTCACTCACTCCCCTCTCCACCTGCCTCCAGGGGGATGGGGATGAGAATCAAAAGCAAGTAAAACTTGTGGGTTGAGATAAAAAAGTTTAATAACTTAAATAAAAAGTAAAATATAATAATAAATAGTAATGAAATAGAAGATAACAAAAAGAGAATGAAATGTAACCCAAGAAAGACAAGTGATGCACAATGCAATTGCTCACCACCCGCTGACCAGTGCTCACCCAGTCCCCAAGCAGTGATCTGCCCCTGCCTCGTGGCCAACTCCCCCCAGTTTATATACTAGGCATGACATCCCATGGTCTGGAATACCCCTTTGGCCAGTTGGGTCAGCTGTCCTGGCTGTGTACCCTCCCAGTTTCTTGTGCCCCTCCAGCCTTCTTGCTGGCTGGACATGAGAAGCTGAAAAATCCTTGACTTTAGACTAAACATTGCTTAGCAACAACTGGAAACATCAGTGTTATCAACATTCTTCTCATACCAAATCCAAAATACAACATTATACCAGCTACTAGGGAGAAAATTAACTCTATCCCAGCCAAAACCAGGGCAGAAGAGTCAGACAGTGAAAAAAGGGAAGCCAATTCAACAGTTAAAGAGGCTATACAGTCACATGAAATCAGCAGTGAAGGACTGTGAATTCCAGGCAGCTTGCACATAAGTGACCTATCATACTTTAAGTGGAAGAAAAAAAACCCACAAAACCACCTTAAACTAGTCCAACAGTCCTCATCTTTCTTGTTTTCTCTACTGTTGCTTGCTGTTCTTTTTATTTGACAGCAGCTCAGGAGGAAGCAGCACACGGCAGGGCTGAAGAGCTGAACCGCAGCACTCACACAGCACAGGAGGTCCCCAGCTGCTGGGGGAGTCTCACTGAGACGTGCAGCAGAACCATATCCAGCTTCCTCTTCAGCTGCTACCAGCAGCGTGCCAGCAAACAAGGTGCTGCCAATAAGCAGTCAAAGAGGCACAAGACCATGTCACAGTAGTTGGCACACAAGGGACCCAGGAGTACTCCTCACAGAGGAAGAGCTACAATGGAGAAGAGACCACAGGAGAAAATCCCCTCTCTCTGCTGGTGTCACCACCCCCTGTACTCCAGCAGCCTCTACCCAGATGTAGCTCCTGAGGGTGGACACTGCTATCCAGGTCTTCATCTGCAAGAAATGTCTGATGCTCCTCCCTGCAGTAACAACAGCAGCAGTTTTACCTCTGGGATGTGTGCTGTGGCAGCCAGTGAAGGAGATGCAAGAAGTAGTGAGCAGGCTCATCTTTGGATGAGCAATAATCAACAGGGGATTGAGAGGGTCTTCAGAAGATGTTCTACAGAGGCAAGAGCCCAAACCCCTTCAGACTAAAAAAGAAAGCAGGACCAAAGCAGCACTGGAATAGGAAACATGAACTCCCAAGATGGGTAAAATTTGAAAATAGCGAAGCTGGCAACAGGAAAAACCCTCCAACCCAACTTGTAGCTGCTAATCTGAAGAACATGGTCATGACCCTGACAGGAGTAAGAGGATAAATGAGTTCTGCCTAGCCCAGAATATTGATTCACTACATCAGGTTAGGGCCAGCAATACAAAAAGAAAGGAAAGACTTTTAGTGATAGGAGATTCCCTCCCATGCAGGATAGAAGGTAGAGGCAGACCTGCCAACCAGAGCTACTGCCCAGGGAAGTCCATTGCTTCCCTGGAGCCTGCCTTGATGATGCTGAGGAGATACCACCAAAGCTCATTTCGCCGGTCACAGATAGATACAGACTGCCTAGAAAACCAGGCAAAAAAAAGACTCTTGTTTATCTATATAAAGGAGTTCCTTGACAGCACAGAGCTCCAGTATAAAACTATGTATGAATGCAGCTCCTTGTGTTTATCGAGTCTCTTGGTGAAGATCAGAGCAACACCAGGAATATGGTTACAAACCACCTAACCAAGAAAAGGTGGTGGATAAGGCTACCTATGAACAGCCACATAAGACATCACCATTCACATGAGAGCTTTCAGCTGTGAAGGTGTATTGGGTTTCTGTGGCACGGTTTTGGTAGCAGGGGGGGTTACAGGCGTGGCTTCTGTGAGAAGCTGCTGGAAGCTTCCCCTGTGTCCGACAGAGCTGATGCCAGCTGGCTCCAAGATGGACCCGCCGCCAGCCAAGGCTGAGCCAATCAGTGATAGTGGTAATGCCTCTGTGATAACATTTTAAGAAGG
>JANZLQ010000050.1:12320462-12342306 GCA_026212715.1 Elanus axillaris | reverse complement strand
TCTGGTTTTATTTCTCATTACCCTGCTCCATTTTGATTTGTAATAAATTGAGTTAATTTTCCCCAAGCTGAGTCTGTGTTGCCCATGACGGTGATTAGTGAATGATCTCTCCTGTCCTTATCTCGACCCACAAGCCCTTTGTTATTTTTTTTTCTCTCCCGTCCAGCAAATGAGGGGGGAGTGATAGAACGGCTTTGGTGGGCACCTGGCGTTCAGCCATGGTCAACCCACCACAGAAGGTAACACCACTGGGCAAAGAATCCAGGGTGTTCCTTAATTTGGCAATGGTTTCCCAATACAAATGACAGAAGAGCCGACCAGTACTAGAGTTCTACTTAACCCTCTGCTCACAAATCAAGAACTGATGGCAAATACAGCAAAAAATGGCATCTTGAGCTCCAGTGAGTATGAAGTAACTGAGTTCAGGATACAGAAGGAGGCTGGGAAAGGAAGAAGCAAAGTTAGGTCTCTAGATTTTAATGAAGCAGACTTTGACTTACTTAAGAAATTGCAGGTTAGAACGCCCTAGGAATCAGAAGAAAAGTGCCCAGAAGAGGCAGTTCATTTGCAAAGCATGCTTAACAGTGCATAAATGAACTACCCTGTTTGTACAGGAACACTAGGACTTCCAACAGAAGACACGCCCAGCTAAGCAGAGCATGACTTAATGAATTAAGACTCCAAAAGGAAGCTCACAAGAAGCAATGACTGGCAACAAGGAACAAAAAGGAAGAAGACCAAAGCCCAGCTGGAGCTAAGACTAACAAGACACCAGTGATAACAAGAAACTGTTCTACAGCAATGCTAGCTGAGAAACAAAGTTCAGGAGAAATTTGCATCCACTGATGGATGGGGAAGGGAACCAAGCAGACATAAAAGAGGCTGAAGAACCAGGACTGCCTTCATTTCAGTCTTCAGAGACAAAGCCAGATCACAGATCCCAGCACCATTCCAGAAAGAAAGGGACAGCGAACAGCGGAGAAGCAACAATTTAGAGATACATAGAAAAAACTGGAAACGCTCAGATGCATCCTGTGATGGGACTCACCAAAGGGTGCTGACAGAGTTGACCGATGGTAGACTGCAGCCTTACAGTCACATCTGTGGAAAACCATGGCTACAGAAGACCTCAGTGGAACTCTGGGAAAAGGACAACATTATTCCCATCTTTAGGAAAGGCAAAGAACAGGACACGGGGAACAGTCAGCCTCAACTCATTTCCTGGAAAGATCATGTTGAATATCTTCTTCAAATCCTTCTCTAAATGCTTGACCAAATAACTGACTACAGAGATGGCAACAGCAGTGAATATAACAGAACTTGACTTTAGTAGGATTTCTGACACTGTCCTCTACACCAGTCTCATCTGGGAGCAGAAGTAGTACAGGCTTGACAGTTAGATGACTGCACATTGGCTGGACTGCTGGGCTAACGGAGCCTGATGGATGGCTAGTAACAAGTAGAGTTCACCAGGACAAATACTGCGACCCATTTTCTTCAGTATCATCACTAATGATCTGGATGACACGGACTGCACCATCAGCAAATTTTCAGATGGCACTAAACTGAGAGGCAGGGAGGAAAAAGTAAGGGCTGAGTTGACACATCAAGCACAAGAGGTTTAGATAAGGAAGACCGTGGTAAACTTGAAGACCAGGCCAACAGAAATCTTGTGAAGTTCAAAGCAGAAAAGTGAGAAATTCTGCATGTGGGGCAGAATAACCTCATGCATTAGGACAAGGTAAGAACCGACTGGCTGAAATAGCAGCCTTTCCAAAAAGGACACAAGGATAATGATGGACAACAAGTTGAATATGAGCCAACAGTGTGCTCTCATTGCAAGTACAGAGAACCACAAACTACGTAGTCTTAGGAGAAGCAAGGCTAGCAGACTAAGTTCTTATCCCCCTCTGCTAAGCTGGTGAGGCTCTTCCTGGGAGTTTCTGTCTGCTTTGGGGTGCCTCAGTTCAAAGTGGATATGAATACTGTCCAACAGAGGCTGAAAAGACGATCAGAGGTCTACAGCCTAAGGCCTAAAAGCTTGAGGAAGCTAGATATATTTAACCTCCCACTCCACCAGACTAAGGAGTGGTCTAACAGCAGCTTGTAAGTACTTCTAGTGCAGTCACAAATATGAAGGAGCATAACTCTTCAAAGCAGTGACAGGTAACACAATAGGAGAAGAGGCTGCAAATCACAATTTGGGAACTTTGGGCTGGACCATAAATAAAACTTTCCTTATTAAGAAACAGTGGTGCAACACTAGAAGAGGTCAGCCGCAGATGTGGTGGAATCTCCTCACCTGTGGGGATTTTCAAGGCTTGGCACGACTGACTCAATCTAGTATTTCCAAGGGCTGTTTCAGGCAGAGGGTTCAACTAGATGACCTCTAGAGGTCACCCATGTCTATGACTCTATTTGTGAAGTCCAATTCAGAGATGCACAGTGTGCAAGATGAAAGCAATTTTGACTTGAGCCCTCAGCGGGAGTGTTTTCCAATGCACTCTAAAACATTCAGTCATGGGAATCTACACAGTAATTAACAGGTAAGTGACAGGAGTTATCACTACTTGACTAGCAAAGTGATTATTAGTGAACACTATCAATCTTTTCTAGGTATCTGTCTGTTTCCCCCACCTCCAAATACTGCTTTATAGTTTTGGAATCAGATTTTGAGACAGACAGGATAGCTACAGTTATCTCCTACTAAGACAGGAGAATTCATCAGCATTCAATTGGGCTTCAGTTTCTGAGGAGGCTAGATAAGTAGAGAAAGACAGAAGGTAATTATGTTCTCCCATGCCTGCATCCTCAATAATCTACGAGTTCCTCTATATTGCTGTCTCTGTACAATGTTTTCCCAGTCTTATCACTTGTTAGAGGACAACCAAATACAAGAATTCAGCTTAATCCCACATGGTAAATCTAATTTTGGGACCACAAAGGCAAGCCAGACAAAACCTAACTGCTTTGTAAAGTACCTAGGCGGCCGATACAGCCATATACTCTATGGATACACAGCAGCCAAAGTACAGGCTTAAATAACAGGAACATCTATTTTTTACTGCTGAAAAGTGTCTTGAAACATCAAAAAACTGAAGACTACATTAATATATCTGGTATTATCCCCTCTAAAAAGTTGATTTAATAGTGTCGCAGTACCTTAAAATACACTTTTAAGACATCACTTCTCTCAAAAGAAGAGCTAAAGAAAAAATATATATGCAAGATTAGTGTAAAAAGAGTGCTCTGCATTTTAGTTATTTAGTTAAAGCTACACAGAAAAGTTCAAATCACAGAAGATCATTTTGTACAAATTAGTCAAATGCAACTGTTCCATGCTTTAACAGAAAAATAAGCACTTTTAAATCTTATTCCTACAGATTTAGCACAACAGAATTGAGGAAACAAAAGTAACTGATGGAAGTTACAAATAACAAATCACATGAAATCAATGAACTTAAGTGAAGGGTTACTCTGGCTAAAGCCATCTTCACAGAAGCATTCACATCTTTATTTAAATACAGTTAAGATACTATACAGGTAGTATCAGCAGTCTCACAACATCATCAAATTGATGTTTTTCCATAATACTTTTGAGCACATCCATAACTGAAGGAAATCCACATTTCCATTAGCCTGAACAAGCTACACAGCAGGACTTCTAAAAGCTATTGCTCTCACTTGTTCAATAAGCCTTTATTAACCTTCCTCGTACTTTTCCCTTCATAACTATAAAGTCATAGCTCCTTCCCAAATCTCCCTAATGCTAAGAGGTAATTGATTCTGCATGTCATTTGTATGCAAATCCTCCTCCTTCTACCACATTTTCACTACTGATCTGCTTGGAAATTTACATTCCATGCTTCAACTTTCATCAAAAATGAGATTAAATCAGAAGGTCTCTTTTAACATTATACTTTGAATTGACTGAACAACTGCAAATACTGCTGTGCAAAAATAGTTATGAGTGGGTTTTCTCCTCAAACAAGAATGAACTTGTTTCTACAATAAAATTTACAGAAAGACTGATGCCACTGAACTAACCCCAGTATGCTATACAAGCTGGAAACGAATCCAATACCTGTAAAGATTAGTCTTAAATACTAAAGTCAAGATGACAAAAGACTACCATAAGGACTGAAGATTACTGATTTTACTTCACTTTCTATGACTTAATTTAACCTTTTAAATTTAAAATACCTGTAGCCTAGCTCTCCTAGAAAAACAACACCAAACAAGGGAGTTCTCAAACCTGACCTCCCAGCCAGAAATCCAAAACATAATATTCAATCTGTTATTTTTTTTTATGATAAAAGAAATATTTTCACTGAAGCACTGTTAAGAAAGACTGAACAACTACAACATGTAAGGGGAAAACAGGGACATGAACAGAAAAAGGTAAATGTTCTGTTTACATGTAAAGTAACTGTTTATACCAGTTTAAATTAAAAAAAAAAAATCAACAAAACCACACACAAAAAATGGACTACTACACTCAACTTTAAGAACAAGATTTTGAGCAGAGTACAACTGGTGTTTAAGAAAATATTTTTTTAAAAAATACTTTTCCGAGAAGAGAGACTGACCCTGTTTTGAGACTGAGTACAGCATACTGAGCATCTGAAAGAATCTGCTTACGCTACACTCCTTTAATTGACATAGATACTCTTAACCCAAAAATCTGCATACAGGAAACATATAGTGACTTTATTGGTATCTCCTCCATGAATCACATTTCTGACTGGTAATAGCTAACTAATGTCCTATTAATTCATGCCCTACTCACACATTCCTAGGATACAAAAAGCAGCACAGACCTTCTCTGGAAGGTTAGTACAAGCACTAGGAAGAACTGCAATACTGTTCTTTAGTGGATGGTAAGATCTGAGAATCTGGATGTGACACGACTGCTATGCAAAAGTGTAAAAAGCACCTTAGAGAACACAATGCCTCAGACCAAATTCATTTTACAGTAAAAATGAGCGCATGCCTACCTCCCACAGCACAAAAATCACACATATATATTGCCTAATCCTTTTGGGTAATCTTCAGGCTAAAGCAGATTGAAACCAAGGTCCCATCTCCCTCCTCACCAGCTGCTGGGGAAACTTAGACATGATGTGTAACCAGGGCCCAGTTTCGGCAAAGCCAGATGTGCAAAGTACAGAACCTGACTGTGCTGCCTAACAAGACAAGATGGAAGAGAAGAAGATACAAAGAAGCCAGTGATACTAGTGGCCTGGGTGAAGTGGAAAACACAGTTACTTTATATGCAAGCAAAAAGACAAGCTTGTCTTTAAAAAAAAAAATTAAGAAAAAATTCCTGAGCACTTACAGGCACTGAAATACAAAGTCAGCTCTAAGTCCTAAATATTGTTTTATAAGCCTAGCTTCAGTTTTAAAAAATGTTAGCTTTAGCTTTAACTTTGCTAAAAGTCGGAAATAAAGCACAGTTTATAGATTTCCTAAAGAAACATAGCTGTAAGCACATAATTTTTGTTTCATTGGTCACTCATCTCCAGGTTGTTAAATTGGAGATTTTTCTTATTCATTCAGAGCTACTATCAGAAGATAAAAGTTTAGGCTTCAAAGATCCACCAGTTATGTTCCTAATAAAGAGGTAAGTGACAGCAAGAAGACTTTATAGTCCTCACATACAACAAAGCTGCAGTGTCCAAGCTAACACTTACCAATTGCTAGGCCATCACTAAAATTGTGTAGTCCATCTCCCATAATCACCATCCATGCCAGAGTTGCTATCCCTGCATCCTTCAGTTCCTCACGCGAGTAGCGCTGACTGTGACTGTGGGGGTGATGGTTCTGATGATGATGGTGATGCAGAATATGATGGTAGTCATGGTGATGATGACTAAGATGATCTGTCTGTCCTAGAGTATCGTGTAAGTGAGAATGACATTTGTTCCTACAGCCCCTGGACACATATTCATTGTCAACCTCTTCTTGATGAGAATGAGCTATCATCACTTCTTCTTCTTCTTGTACCATTGGCTGCTGAGAAATGAAGGGCGATGGATCTTGAGAGTCTGTCCCGAGATAGCCCTCAGGCCCTGTTACAAAAACCCAGAGTATAATGTTACACATTTTTAAAATCACCTAGGAAGCAAAGATACAATAAACAAGTTGAGTAAGTGATACAGTAAAGAAACTAGTAAGTCTAGAACTTGGGACTGATACCCCAGCTTCTTATAGCAGAAGTTTTTTCTTCCAAAGGTTTCCACAACTTATTTTTCTTTAATCAGATTTCCGAGATAATTTCTAATAGTTCAAAATACAAAAAACTTTTAGTTTTTGTCCCCTACTACTGAAGCAGCCCCTACATTATGGCCACAAATGCCTCCTAAAAGGTAAAAAAGCTTTTTCTCTAAGACCCAGTGCAATTTAAACAAAACAGCATAAGATTCTACGTCCCAGTTTCACAGCATGAAGGCTGTTAGTTCAATTGCTTCAGAATGACAAAGTATCTGGAAAGCATATGCCATTTATTCATCTTAGGGCTGATGAATAAGAATGCAGAAGAGGATTACATTATAGATAATTTTGCAAACTCCTGTAACTCATAGAAATACCAGAGCTTAAATCTGAACACCTGAAAAATAAACACTCAAATAAAATCATCAACACAGACCATGAAACATCCTCATATAAACACCAGCGGCACACTAAGGTTAGTTATTTTAACTAACTCCTAAAACTTGCTAAATTCTTCCCCTGCAATTAAATGAATACACTTTTTTTCCCTGCATTACCGACAAGTCTTTCATTAGTTATAAAATTATTCTAAAAAACTGAATGCCTCTTTTAGCTACAACAGCTAACAAGTATTTAGTGAGGTGTGTTTTGGCTTGCAGCATGATCTTGGGGACATGACCACTTGCAGTCCAACTACTTCAAATAGCCTCTAGGATTTTAGATTATCAACCTTATCAATACTCAAAAATAATGAAATCCAGACTCAAGATATACAGAAATCTAAATAATGGATCACGCATATAACACCTAACAGTCTAAAGAGAAGTACAGAAGCCAGTAGGTACAGCTGTATTTGTAGCAGGCATAGCCAGAACTGCTTTACAGAATGTCTTCAACTTCTGCTGCTAAATTCAGAATTAAAAGGCTTAAGGTTTCAAAACTCTGAATTCGCTACTTCTAACCTATCGATGCTTTTTAAAGGAAGGAAGCCAATACAGCTAGTCCTCTACATATGAATGAACAGACAGGTTTTGTTGTGAAAAGAATTCAACTAGGTAGTGATCCAACCTACAGTAAGAAGCAGATCTATGAGCTGCCATCAGTCAGTGCTGCCACAAAATAACGACAATAAGTACAATATTACTGAGACTTACTATCATCTGTGTCTAACTTTTCTTCATTCGCTGAAAACTTCTTACTTTCTCCATCATCTTCATTTTTTTTCTTATTCCAAAAGAAAATACTGTAGTTATGAAAATTTTACTTATTTTTCAGGATATACATGAGCAACATTATATTCACAACATTTATGCAGCCTGCACAGAAAGAGGACAACATGGAAGCCATATAAAGAGTGCAGAAGAGGAACATTAGAAACTCAGCTAAGTACAGTAAGACAACAAAGGTTCCTCAGGCTCCATAGGAGAAAAACAAAGGAAACCGCAAACATGAATACCCCACTTTTTTGCATGCGGAATAAGAAGAGGGGTTCATCTGAGAAGTTATTCCACTAATTCTTCTCCATTCTAATCTCAGTATAATGTTTTTTTCTAGCATACTGAAGGAAAAACCAGTAAAATCTCTAATCATTGCTCACTAATGACTGTATCACAATTCATAATCAGTGACTCAGTGTCTAGAAGGGCATAACTAGTCTAACAGGAAATCTATTCCCAGTGGCTAAGACAAGAACATAGAAAATACTTGCTTTGCTTGGAAATCTTCATGTAGAAGCAAATAAATTTAACTAGAGAGAGGCAAAGCGATCTTGTAGCTCATAGTTAGTTTAGCTTCAGTATAAACCACACCAACACAACCTCCCATGACCAAAGTCAAAGAGCTTACATGGCATCTGCTCTGAGACTGCTGCCCTAACAACCCATTTAACAAGAAAACTAAGCAGATTATGAATCATTGTGGTACCCTAGAAATCAGCTATTTTTAAGCTAAGTAATTAGTAGTTTACTAGCTTTCTTCAAGCAAAGCTTAAGATATGGCCAGCTTTTACTGTATCTTTTTTACTGAGTCAACTTTTATATCATTTTTTATTCCTGGCTAGACTAGTCTTTAAAGAACTCAGTTACCAATAATTGGCAAGTTACCAACATTTATGAATGCTAAAATTCAGTTATTATTTGCCTTCCACATAAAAACCAGCACAGTAATCTGAAAGCCATATTGCTGCTCTTTGGGGGGAGAGAGAAAGGAAAGAAACAAGGGGCTTTGCAGACTGTTTCCAAATGGAACGCTATCTAATGAAGTCATTTTCCACAGTGCAGTTGGATGCTTATTTAGGTAAGCACTTACTGCCACCCTTACCCGTTTTGTGCAAGTGCCCTCCTCACCAGGAATACAATAACTGTACAAGGCCATCTTACTTCATCCAGTTTGAGAATTAAAATAATAATAAAAACAGTTCAGATAGTTATATAATTGCCTTGAGATGTCAGAAGGAAGTCAATAATGAACAGTAACTTCTTAAATCACTGTTAAAACAAAGGGTGCAATTGGATGTTTGCTTATTAAACAATTCACTGTGGTGTCAAGCCTCTACTATATATATATGTCTGGTTACGAAATAGCCCAGAGCTCTTCCATAACAGAACCACACAAAAAATTACCATGTAGTTTAAAAGTATATGTGTCACCAATAAAAATGAAATTATAACACTAATCAAGTCAGCAATCAATATTAAATCCAGATATATGATACCCCAAATTTTTTATAAGTGTATTCAGAATTGATCATGCAATACAATATAGCTTCAAAATAATAGTTTCTCTACCTTCTTCTTCTTGTCTTTAAATTGCTTTATTAAAGTGATCAAATGCTCTACTAGGAACATGAAATACAATCCTCCAAGGGCTGTAAGTCCCTTCCATGTAGAATCCAGGTAAGCACTCTCCTCTACACTTTGAAAAACAAGATGTTTGAACATAGAGCCTTTATTTTGTTCAAGCAGAGGTTTTTCGTGGTGATGGTGATGGTTTCCATGAGACTAAGGGGAGAACCAAATGTGGAGAGTCATTATATTCAAAAGAACTGGTAACACAGGAAACACAGAAAGTATTCTTACATGCTTTTTGTCAAGTCTGGGGTCGAGACTTGACAATTTTCATAGGGTAAATGCTCTGATACACCAAAACCAAAAAAAATAATGAAGAAATCTGTTGACAGGAAGAAACATTGCAAGGACTGAGAGTAGGCCTGGTATTCACCTAAGACAGCTCACAGATGTCAAACACCTTTTTTCTACAAGGAACTTAGGAGTAATTTCCTTCTTTAAAGGAAGTCTGACATTCTTCCCCTCCTCACTAGCTACTGATGTTCAGAATCAAAAAACCTCTACAACACCTCTTTCACATGCTTATATTTACATAACCTCACACAGTAAATGCAAAGCTAACAAAAAGGAAGAAGAACCCAATGAATTACAGGCAGGGCTCAGAAGCCACCACAGGATATGCAGTCCTTTTTATCCATCTCATCTGAAAGCTGGAACAAGTCACCTTTGTGGGGCAGGGGTGGGGGAGCAGGACAGCAGGGGGAAATGTCTGTTTAACATCTTCAAGAAAGGTAGAAATTTAGCAATCATATTCCCATTTTACTGTCCATATTACGTAACAGCAATACGTAACTCCAAAGTCTATCAAGTAACAGTTTCCCAGGACTTCAGAAATGCTTGATTCTGGTCAAAAAATTAGAATGGATAAGCAACTAACACAAGTGGCTGTTAACAGAAAACAGTGGATTATCTATTCCACATTTAAAGTGTACAGTGAGAGATTTCTGCTATCTATAAAGTTCACTGAAAAGAAAATAAAGAGGCAGCACTGCAATAAGTGACAAAAACCATTTATGCAAATTCTTGCATACAAGGAACAATGAGTGATTTGGCAGCATATATGACAAAGAACAGGAAATAGATTGAGGGATAATGGTGTGAAGTTCTTACACTGCAAGGACTGTGAAATGAATAATACAAACTGTTCCAAGTGGGAAACCTTTCCAACAAATAATCTACCTTACAAGGCTGAGAAATGACTCATCAAATAGGTATTAATTAATAGGGATTAAAATTATCACTAAGAAGTACAGATAGGTGTCAAATTCTCTGCTTTGACATAATGAATGAAATGGTAATTAATACTTACATGTGGAAGGAGATGCAAGAATGCATCTCCACTCAAAGTCCCTACGGCCAATGCCACAAGAAAACTTAGAAGAAATTTGAAAAATACACGATTCATCAGTGGTACCAATATAACACCCAATAAGGAGAGAAAGCTGATGACGGAGATGGATATAAAGCCACCAATCCAAGCTGGTAAAAAAAAAAAAGTAACAAGAATAAAGAACAGCTTTATGAGCTTTTGTTTGCTAAACATTCCTGTTATCAAACACTCCTTATCATTTGATTAGTCATATGTTAACAAATGGTACGCCACAAAGATTTCTCTCTAGACATGCTCAAGTGCCAAAAGAAAGTTGCAAACTTCTTTCAACTTTGCAATACATTTCTCAAATTTATAACTAACATAAATGGGTTTCTGGTAAGCTTTTATTCCATGGTAAAAAAAACAACCTACCTATTTGCAGAGAGTAACTTTTTGGAGCAGTTTCAGCTTTTTCACTAGTTGCATGGACTATGCAGTATTTGCCATCAATCTGATTAATAAGAGCTGGACAGAGATAACTAAATTCTGTAGCAGTCAACAATACTTGAGTGCCTATTCCATGGGACTGCATCAGTTTTGATGCACTGGAGCACTGCGGAAAGACAAATGTGTTAAAGATGAACCAGAACCAAAATACCATGATGTATCTCAGGAGGACTGCACATCCTATTTTAAATGAAATGCAGTGGCACCACATGAAAACAGCTGGATCAATGGTAATTAAGAACTGTACCTCCACAGCCCCATTCTGGCCCAGAAAGCTAGTTTGGGAGTCCTGGTAAGATGACACATAATTATCACTTACTCTCAGAACAAGGGGGACAGATGCTTTGCTGTGCAAATAGAAAAAGCCTAACACTTCTCACTCAGTTTTAGAGGCCACACCAGGAAGTAGTAACAAGGTTAAACACCCTTTTATAGAAGTGATTACTATGGAAAGTCTTGTGCAGAACATGTTCTGCATACGCTTCCTCCAGTAAAGAGTTCCCCACCATACGATGTATGGTCTCGCTGGGTTTAAATAACAGTAATACTTCTGCTTCGACTATGCAGAACAGAGTAACAACTTGTGAATTCAGCACCTACAACCATACGCTACACAACACCCACTCTGAATTACCTGGCATGGCTGCACACATTAAGAACCTAGAGAGACACTTACTTTTTAAAGCCTTTAATGGAGAAGGATCTGACTGTGTAAGAAAACCAACTACAACAGAACTATAGACTTTATCAGCACTAATTTTTACTCTTTTAAAGCAACAGATAACATTTTGCAGCAATCTTTTTTACAGTTGGTCTACTTCCCCGCAGTTCTACATTATCTGCTATAAGATTATCTAACACTTGTGAGGCAGCTTTGATAAGAATGACAGTATTTCAACTAGATTTTTTTCTACTTTCACCACATTATTAGGAAAACAAGACAGATTCTGGCTTTAAGGCAGAACAGCAAGTTTTAAATTTGCAGTGTTTTTCTTTTTTAGTAATATTTAAAAATAAGATAGAAATAATATATAAACCCAAGTGTATGTTTATATTCAATATGAGTACATGTATCTCTTTAGGAAAAACTAAAAAATTAAAAATAACTAGACTGCATATGTATTTTCCTCTGAGCTTGTGAGCATAACAAAATTCCTTCAAAATGTTGTTTCAAGGAGACTTGTTTGTGTGTGTTTTGCTATGAGTACTGTTACACCGCAAAGCTTGTACCCAGTTAAATGATAAGCACCTGACAGATAAGCCATAATGACATTCCAGGTGGATCTGGGTCCCCAAGAATACAACAGAATCAATCTCACCTCTTCAGTATTTTGGTTTTTCAGTTTAGAATACAGGTAACTTCCTCTTTCTGATTCCTTCAGAGAAGTATGAGATTCATTTGCTTTGCTGTTAGCAAGCCAGGTTGCATTGCTGCCCACTGTGACATTAACAGCTTTAGAGCTGGTCAGACCTAAACGAGCAACCAGCTTGACCTCTCCAGGTTGCCCATGCTGTAATTCAGAGTGGCCACCTGTGGGAGCAGCGATGATAGATGCTGTTATTTCATTAACAGTGTTCTTGCTGCGTACAAAGTTCTGCCGATGTTCTATATTCTCTACTTTATGAGTTTCCTTTGAGTGACTGTTCCTGTGGTCTTTGTTAGCATCAGATTCATGGTTCGGACAAACAGTCTTCTCAGAGTTTTTACTCAATGGAACATGATTATGATGAAGGTGATGACTGTGGTCATGATCATGGTCTATTTTAATCCTTTTCATTTTATCTATACCTATGTTCCGGAGCAGTTTTCTAAACCCATCAATGGACAGAGAGTTGTTTTCTCCATAACGATTGAAGAGTTCTTGAAGGTGAAACTTCTGTATTAGTCCTGCCAAGTCAATATTAATGCCAGCCGCCTTTTCTGGAAAAGTTCTCTCTGATGTATGCACAACAGTAGCCATCTCCACTCCATGATGATAACTTTCACACAGTAGTAGGGAAAATGATACAAGGACAGTGACCGATACTTTACTCGCCATTGCAGTTTCTTTTTAGCAGTGAAAAAAGTCTAAAAAAAAAAAAAGACAATTTTAACAGTTTGCATAAAACTGAATCACATCTTTCTCTGTAACAGATGTTCATAATTTGCTTAAACAAAAGCAGCCCACAACAAACCCTGCTCAAAGTATCAATGCAGTAAGAGAAGAGCCATCTAAATTTCTTACACATTCACTATTTTTCCCAGATGCGTGGCCTCAGGCAACAGGAGATGAAGCTTTGTACCACAGTGAGGTCACTGGCCATGAACACCTCCCCGGTGTAAACTTACCTTTGTTTAGCTTAGCCTGAGTCGATTTTCTAACACAAGCTAAACAATGAGAGCATCCTCAAGGGTGCACCGATTTCTAGGTTAAGCTTTTCCTGTGCTTAAAAGAAGCCTTACAATTTCACTCTTAGCAAGGAATAAGTAGTACAAATTTTATGTTCCTGCTTAAAAATCAAAATTCCCAGCCTTCCATCACTGGATTTCCCAGAGCTCTTGGGAAGGCAGCAGGGTGAGTTTGCAAGCACTCCACAGAAAATGTTTTTTATGCCGTCACGTTGTATCTGCGTTTTCACACCGCTATGGTACAGCTCCTTTCAGGAGGTGGGCAGACCACTGCCGCGGAGCAAACGTCCACAAGTGCGAACGTTAGTGCGGTTTATTCCATAAATACTCTGGTGGCAAGGCTACGAATTAACGGATATTCAAGCTGCGTGCCGGACTATGTCAGAAGGCTGCCTCAGCCCTTTTTCTGGGAGGCGCAGGGAACCCCCCAGTTTTCAATAAGACTATAATTGTCCTTAAAACCCCAGCATGACCCCCGGGAGCCAGGGCAGCGCCAGTGCTCACGGTCCCCGCTGCAGATCGCATGGGCGGGAGGCCACGTCCCCGTAGACCCAACCTTCCCCACAGCTCTGGGGCTGCGGCCGGGCCCGGGCCGCGGCCTCCTCCCAGCACAGGGCGGGAGGAGCGGCCCCCGCAGGCTTTCCGGCCCCTCTGGGAACGCTGCCTCCGGCTGCCAGCATGCCCACCACCGCAGGAGAAGAAAAAGGAGGAGGAGGAGGAAGAGGAGTTTACCTCGCCCGCCGCCGGGACAGGACAGGATGGGACGGGACGAGACCCGCCGCCGCCGACCCCTTCCCCACACGCGCGCGCCAACCGCTCCCTGCCCCCTTCCTTTCCTCTTCCGGGTACGGCGGCCGTCACGCGTCTCTCCGACGGCCAACGGGGAAGCGGGACGGGTGTCACGTGGGGGCGGCGGAGCGCGTGGCGGCGGCGCGCGGGCGGGCGACTTCGAGGCTGGCTGGTACCGCCCACCCTACCCCCTTTCTTCCCCTCTGCGCCTGTGAAGGCGGTTGGCCCGGAAGGTCCTACCGTCCAATCCCAATCCCAATCCCATCCGCTGCCCCTCGCGGTGCCTCCAGGGTCCCGGGGGTCTGTAGAGGAGGAGGAGGAGGAAGAAGAAGATGGTGTTTTGTTGGGAGGTGTGAAATACTCCCAGGAGAGTTAAGACCAACTGTAGATAGGGAGTTGGAGTGTTACTGCCTGAAACGAGAAGTCATTCTGGGCTTGCAGCCATGGTTTCGGAGAAGGCGCTGGGTGTGGTAGCATCCCTTGGAGTCTTGGAAAAGGTTTTTGTGTGAGGACTCCCAGTCTTGAGTAACGTGTGTGGACAGGCAAGGACTGGAAGTGGACTGACTGGTTGTAAACAAGGGGTGCGGGTAAATGGCAAGGGCTGTTGTCTTTTGATGATGTTCATTAGGGTATTGCAGTGAGTGCTCTTTGATTGAGTCTGTTGCAATTAATGAACTGGCAGAAGAAAATTAAACTGTGTGCAAGTGGACAAAGAGACAGTAAGAAAAGGCAGATTACCTTCAAGAAAAGCTTGAAACTTGATGAAAACAGCTTGCTTTCTTCTGAATAGGCATGCTGTGTTTT
This sequence comes from Elanus axillaris, assembly GCA_026212715.1. Classification (NCBI taxonomy): domain Eukaryota; kingdom Metazoa; phylum Chordata; class Aves; order Accipitriformes; family Accipitridae; genus Elanus; species Elanus axillaris. Next base: position 12,327,446 of record JANZLQ010000050.1, on the reverse strand, counting down.
TCAAATGTTGCTTTGCTGTACAGCTTAACTGGCCATGACCCCATGACCGCTGTATGTCCCAGGTGTAGGCTCTCTTGTGTTTCCTCTCCCTTCCTCCACCACTTCCAGAGTTTTACTTTCTACCATCACATCGATTGATATTGCTAGTACAGTGGGTGCAGTTTTGCTTACCCATCCCAGCTGGCTTTGGAATTTGGCCTCTCTTGTGTGATCAATTGCCAAGGTTTTTCAGCTTGCTGGAGTGTTAAGGCACCTCTGAATCCTGCCCAAGGATCTGACTTTGCTGATGTTACGCCGGTGACTTCAACTTAACATCCAAACCATTCTCAGCCATCTTTCTCCTTCTGCTGTCACCTGCTGTTGACAGTACCCCCTTCCTCACCAGTCAGGAGGTGACAGATCTATCTTTACACCTAATACCTCCAACTCTCTGACTGAATTAAACCTCTTTGTTTGTGAGTTAGCTGACTGAAGGACAGAAGGGAAGTATGTGTTGTGAACAACTCCAGCAACAGAGAGCAACATGTCAGAACACTATGGATTTATTCCATACAGTAGCTTTTGAAGTACTGAAAAATTTCTGTGTCCCTCAGCCTTACTGTTTTTTTTTTCCCTGGAGGAGGAGAGGGAGGCTATAAAGTGTAGGAGAGGGTGTTTTTTTTGTTTTTTTCTTTAATGCTAATTCATTTTGCATTAATACTGTTTACCAGGTACCTTTGTAATATTTCAGTAACACAACATTTATGCCTAAACTGCTAATGTTAGGCATTCGATTGTTGTAATTTTTTTAATCTTATCAAACTACAGCTGCTAAATTATTGAGACTGTTTTTCTAGTCTCTTGAACGCATCTGCTGTCTCCAGCTGTTTCATTATGTCGAATCTGCAGTTCCCTCACATCTTGTCAAGGTCATTTATAGGTCTAAGTGCAGAGCTTAGGTCACACAGAACTGGTCTTCAGCGCTAAAATGCTCACTTTTAATTTTATTTTAATTTGAGTAGTTAACACACATCAGCTAAGCAAAAAGAATCCACCCTGGTAAAAACAATCCATCTAAAAAACCCATTTGCAGTAAAACTTCAGGTCAGATCTGGTTTACGGTACCTAAATTGATCTCAGTAAGCTTATCTCATGGTAAAATTAGAGCACTTTAGTCATTTTTGTTCTTTCAGTTAGCTAGTGACTTAGTCTGAATACATGTCCAACCATGAGCTCTGGACTAGCTGTGATCATGTAAAATAAGCATCTTGGTGTCCCTTGTGGATGGTTAATGAATGTATAAAAATCTCTCAACCTGTGGACGATCAGGAAGCATTATTTAAAGAGTCAGCAGAGAGCGAACTGGGAAGTGGTTTGACTGCTGTCTTAATCTATCGTGGGACTACACCTTAACTACAGCATGTAGCTCCAGGCCTCTATTTCAAAAAGGATATGTCGAGAATTGAGAAGATCATCATTGCAGGGATTTTTTGGTTTATTTTTTTCTCTTCAGAAGGGTTTTTAAGGACGTCACAGCCTTTTCAGCTTGGAAAAGAAATTAACGAGGGAGAGTACAATGGAAGTGGAAAAGTTAATGAAATAATACACCTACTTAAATGTTGCGACTAGGGTTGCACAAAAATGTCTTGTTAGTTTTGCTGAGTATGTGTCAGGGCAAATGTTTTAAAACTTACCAGTTTGGGACCAGTAAGGAGCTGCTGTTCATGGAGTTCTGGTCTCTGCTTGCAATTGTTAGCTGTTGCGAGGCTTCATCACAAATGTATTGTATGAGCCCAACATTACACACTTAATGGAGGTGATGATAAGTGGGCAGGTAGGTGGCCCTGAGCTGAGAACCATTCTGCTGTGGTCCTTCTGAGTTTCTACCCTCGAAAGATTCTTGAGATTTGAAAAGTTTAGTATTTTCTTGCCTCTTAACTTTTCACTGAGAACAGCTGTGTGATGAGAAATATTAAATGTCATGTAAAATAAAACTCTGAAAGTTTCAAAAATATTTGTTTTAAACTACAGAGCTGTTGCTGCACAATTTCTGAACAGGTGTAACCTCATGCAAAACTCCAATGTTTCTTCTTTAAAATCTCCACTAATCCTTTTATTCTATTAACAGCATTTGACAATTGTAAAGAAGTCCCCAAAGCAGCAATTCCTTCTGTTATTGTTCCTATATTGTCCCTCCCCAATACTGTATTGAACAACTATTTAGCAATTATGTATTTGACAGTATTATACTCTAAGTCCTAAAGATATATTTTAATGTAGCAATGTCCTCTAGTTCATGTGTGTTCTATGTTGGTTTTCAAAATACTTAGAATTATACCCAGAAGAAAATAATATACTAGTTATGTCTGCTGGCAGCAGATTTTCAGCAACCTACAAGTTGAGCTTTGGAGTCCTTTTAATTAGCATGTGTACAGAGCAGTCATTTCTTAAGTAACAAAACATACATAAAAACATATCATTCAACAGAGATGCTAGCAAGCAGTTCACAATTCCAGGACCTTCTACTGTGCTTGTGTCTCTCTTTAATGGCTTATTCTCATGTCTACAAATTCTTTTCCATCTCAGAAACAGACAAGTTTTAACAAAAGAAACAATTATTTGGAAGCTGCGCAGCAAGAGCATTAGATCCTTTTGTGCTATGCTTATCTGCACAAATGGCTGGGGAAGCACTAACTGCCAGGGTAGGGCTTTGACTTGTATCATTTTTTTATAAGTCTTGGCTATAGTCACAGCATTTCAATGTAGACCTGTTTACAAATAATTTCTAAAGAATAAGACCTGAAATTATTGAAATAGTAAAGAATAGAAATAAAATACTGAAGTTATGTGCTTTTTTTCCATGCAGAATATCTTTTACCTGATCCATCACTTATTGAAGTCTGGGGAAAAAACCCTAGTGATTTGAGCATGTGATCACCAGGTATTTATAAACAAAGACCTTTACAGTTTGGGTCTGTTGCAGTTCTTGTTTTCAGTAATTTTGATTGTGTTTTGTGTTCTGCAATGCTTATGATTATGTAGAATTTGAATACCAAAAATAATTTCTGAGCTGTTAAGCTTTGCTTGGTAATGTAACAATAACACAGAAAAGTATCTTGGTGTAAGCTGTACATGACATTATCAGAGGCTCATTGCCGTGAGCACAGAGGAGCAGTGACAGGCGGTGAAACTCCAGTGACCTAGTCAGGGAAAACACCCTGACTTAGACCTGGGGCTGTCAATGGGGGAGGATCAGCTTCATGTCCAAGTGTGAAACACACCAGATGAGTCAGTGGAAGCCCTGGGTCACTACAGACATCCCACTGCCCTGAGAGGGACACTGGAGTCATTATGGGATGCAGGGGTAGAGATTCTTGGGATTGTGCAAACTTATAAAATGTTTAGGGGAGGGACCAAGCTGGGGAAAAGGAGGATCAAGGTGATTTAAGGAGGAGCGAAAGTGAGAAGACGGGCAAGAGGTGACAAAAGGGGCCAGTCGCAAGGCTGCTGGTCAGTATGCTTCTCTGTCCATGCCCTGTATGTGATCACTGCTGCTTGTCCAGTCTTGTTCCTGAACTCCATTTGTAACTGTTTTCATGGGTGAGGGTCTGTCTGTTCTGTGTGGATGGACATCTAAGTGCCAGTGGCTGGAGAAGGGACTGAGGGTCACAGGGGCCCATGTGAGAGACTGAAAGAGTTAATGTCTCAAACATTGTGGTGGGGCAAGCTCTGCATAAGGACAAATCTGCATAACAATGAACCCTGCACAGCAAGGAGCCACAGGTGAAAAGAAGCTGATAAGCATAGATCTGCAACAGGACCTGAGCAACTGGACTGGGAGGGCCTGCCAGAGGGTGCACAGCTCCCTGTTCTGATATGCTGTTCTAATATGCTAAGCAGGGCAGCTCACCATGCATGGCCAAAGATCAAACAATGGTCATGTCTGCAGGAAAGGAGAAGTTACTCCCCAAACGAGCCCCTAGCCCACCGACCCATTTCCCCAAGGTTCTGAAAGCACAAACCCTGCATGACACTTAATTAGGTTAATATGTTTGAGTGCCTGCCTGAAGGAGTGGCAAGGATGATAAAAGGATACAAAGTGAAGCCCCAGGTGTGCACACCTACTGGAACTGGACCTTTAGACCAACACTCCTCCCAGGACCTGTAAAATCTTTCTCTTTTCCTCTCTCTCTCTCTTCTTCTCTCCTTTTCATAATCCCTACACTTCATCCCTTTAAGACATAAAACGGTTGACCAAGTCTGGGACTAGTAGTGGATCCAGCCACTCCTAAGGTCTTCTCTGAGTAGGAGTCTAGAAAGCAAGGGGGTTTGCTCTGAACCTCTGACCCAACAGGAGGGATTGCCTTAATCCCTCAATTGATCTATATGGTTACCACGGGTTACACATTTTACTGAGGTAGTTCCATGCCAATTCCTGTTTCGAGAAGCCCTGCCACCTACTGTTAGGCCTCCCAAGTTCAGTTTGCTTTTGCCATGAATGAAATGTTTAACTGATCATTTGGTGTTGTTTCACCTTAATTTAGCCCGAGGGAATTCCAAACTCACCATGACTCCCTGGTCTGTCCAGCCCAGGTCATAACAGCCCATGCTTCTGTGGTATCAGCAGCTGGAAAGACTGGCGTGCGTGGAGGTCTGACTGCCAGCAACTGGACAGAGGGCCAAGCGTCATAGGTGTCTGTGTGTCTGGAGCAGCAGCAACTAAAGAGACTGGAGTGCATGCGTATTGTGTGGATGTATACATCAGTGCGTGTAATTGCCAATGAACGTTACATTGGACTAGCAGGTTAGTAGGATACGAGGCTTGGGAGCCAAGTACTGTAGCATCCATAAGCCTGGGCTGCACACTAGAGAGACCAAAGCACCCTGAGTGTTGGCTGTGGGAGGGACCAGGAGGTCCAAGCCAGCTGTCCGAAGGACCCATGGGATGAGGGGACCTGCTGCAAGAGAGACTGTTTGCGTCTGCCTTTGTGCATGAGCTGTCTGTCAGGCCAGGGGATTGGGGGGGCAGGTACTAGATTGGCTAAGGCCAGTTACCAGAGGGAGTCATAGCGTGCACATCAGTGTGCGTGTGTCTGCACGTGCACCGAGGGCTTGGGCTGCCAGCAGCCTGTGTGGGGCTACAGGCCTCAGGGGCGTCTATGTCCAGATACCAGCAACTGGAGACACCAGAGGATCCAGCAGCCAGTTACTGGACAGATGGAGTGTCTAAAAGCAGCTGCTGGAGGGATCTGTATTGGATCCATGTATGTGTTACTTGCTAACAGGCTTTCATCCTAATCAGCCAGACAGGGGAACAGGATGTGGCTGCTGGTGCTGTTGGTGAGTGTACGAGGGCTGTGTTTTCTGTGTACTGTGTGCATGCCCACCTATTGAGAAAACATGCTCAGACTTGTTACTGTCTGGACCCAGAGCAGCAGCAGCCTGGCCTCTACTGGATAACAAGATTCGGTAAACTCTAGTAATTATTGTTGTTTGAGTATTGTGGTAGTATTAGATCTAGACACAGAAAGGGTGAGTTTTCAGGGAGGAAAAGAGTATAAGCACCAGCAAAGTGTGCTAGAAAAGAATATGGAGAAAATGAGTAAGGAGAAAAAAAAAAAAAAAGAGATAAAAACTCAAGAGATACCTATTCAGAATTGTAGAACAATGTACTTTGTTATATAGCAAGTCTCTCTATATACAATATACATAATACAATACTATACAATAATTTTGTACATTATCGTAAATGCTATTGACCAGAAGATGCTGAAGGAAGAGAATAAGAGCACTTTTTCATGCATGGCATGCTTTTAAGTAGCATAAGTTATTACATATCTTCACAGGCCAATCTACAACATAATTGCAAGGTATCCCAGGATGCTGATTCTGTTCCTTTGTGCCACAGGAATATAATAGTTAAAGTGTCTGAGTACAGTTTATCATCTGGAGCATAGAGCTTTTATTTATTTCTAGAAGTTGCCAAAGAGATTCTGCATCATTGAATGTGCACATTCTGTGTGTGTCTGAAACACAGGGGTAGCAATTCTTTCATCAACAAATTTCTGCTTAATTAGAAAAAGTTATATTTGAAAAAAACCCAGAAGCGATAGCTTCCTCGTTTGTCTGTTCCTTTTTTCCTCATTTGACTGCATAAATAGAAGCCTCAATCTCAAATGCCGTGCCTCACTTGGCAAAGGTGGGCTGCAAATCTTATTGGGATAGCATTGGGCTTTTTGACACTCATTGCCTTCACTTCTTTACCTGAGCCAACAATGCAACATTCACTTGCAATGAGAAAATGCATGTTAAAGAATGATGTTGTGTTAGCAGCATATTCTCGCCAGTTTAGGTGCAGTGTCCTGTAAAAGGGATGTTGCACTGGGATAACCTCTGTTGTGGAACTTTTATTTGGGCTGAACGCAGTACCAGATTTATGGCTGGCCACCTTTCCCTTTGACATAGTCTGCTCCTTTTTTGCCCTGCTTTGCTTTGTCATAACAGAAAAATGATGCCACTTTAGTTTGTTGGAAATGGATTGTAATAATGGAAGTCATAGCTTCTTAATGTACTGTTGCAATAAATTTTTAGTGTTCATATTACTTCGCAAAGCTAGGAGAGTTAAGAGCTGGATTCAGAAAGCAAATATGAGCACAGCAGTTTTTGCTGTATTTTAGGCTCTCTGCTGGATACAGAAGATAATTGGAAGGCATGCATTCAGGAAGTTGTCTTTCTCATCTCAAGTTTAAAATCAAAGTTTTCAAACCCAAATGCCTTTGAAATCACTGAAGCTAATGGATACTCAGCATCTCAGAATCTAAGGCCACTTATTTACATTCTTCAGTGTCGTGGTTTAATGCCAGTGAGCAACTAACACCACGCAGCCACTCACCCCTTCCCCCCCCAAGTGGGATGGGGAGAAAAAAAAAAGTAAAACTCATGGGTTGAGATAAGAACAGTTTAATAGAACAGAAAAGAAGAAAGCAATAATGATGATAACAACAC
>JANZLQ010000050.1:12274105-12314016 GCA_026212715.1 Elanus axillaris | reverse complement strand
GGCCTCGCAATTTAAGAAGGATGTGAAGGTCCTTGAGTGCGTCCAGAGGAGGGCAACGAAGTTGGTGAAAGGGCTGGGAGGAATGTCCTGTGAAGAGCAGCTAAGGACTTTGGGCTTGCCTAGTTTGGAGAAAAGAAAGCTGAGGGGTGACCTCATTGGTCTCTACACCTTCTTGAGGAGGGGAAATGGAGAGGAAGGTGCCATGCTCTTCTGCCTGGTATCCAGTGACAGGACATGTGGGAATGGTTCAGTGCTGGCCAGGGGAGGTCTAGGCTGGACATTAGGAAGCATTTCTTTACCTAGAGGGAGGTTAAACATTGGAAAAGGCTTCCTTGAGAGGCAGTTGATGCCCCAAGCCTGTCAGTGTTTAAGAGACATTTTGACAATGCCCTTAACAACATGCCTTAGCTTTTAGTCAGCCCTGAAGTGGTCAGGCAGTTGGACTAGATGATTGTTGTAGGTCCCTTCCAACTAAAAACATTCTATTCTATTCTAGTCTCATCTAATCATGTCTAGTCTAGTCTATTCTTACTTTGGGCAAGAGAGAAGGGCAGGATAAAGGAGGTGTCCAACAACGTAAGATGTAATACTGCAGAAAAGTCATGTTAGTAATGCTTAGTTTGTAGGCAGCTTTGTAAAGCATAGCTACAGTGTTGTATGGATGGCAGGTACGAAACAGCTCTCTACATTCTGAGTGAAGAGCACATGAGTCTGCTCTAGTCCAAAAGCTGTGGACCACATTAACAAGTCACTGAGTCGGAGCTTGTCTCTCCAATCTTCTCAAAGAACTTACTAGTTCAGGTTTGGTGCCAGATACGAATGCAGTCACACATATGTAGGCAAAACCAGCTTGCTTGTGCCCATAAGGTTATACAAAGATAAAAATGAAACTTCTTTGTGGACAGTCCATTTCACATGCTACAAAGTATGCTTAGTAGGTTTGTGATCTGAAGCAATTTCAACAGTCGAACATGTAAGTAAGCATACTTACATACATATGTATAAAATGTGTTGCTGAGAGGCTTAGCATGATTTGGTTGAAGATGTAAAGGTATAAGTTAATTTGGTGGTATCCTCTGACTATAGGTAAAATCTTCCTGTCAGCTACATGAGCCGCAAGCGAAGGGGTTAACCACTGAGTCATTATTACTGGAAATTTGTTCCGGCACCAAAATAATGGAAGCCCTAGTGTTTGGTTTTATGCTTCCTGGCAACAGAAATTTGTCTTGTGCCTTAGTCAAGAATCAAATTGAGGGGTAGGGAAGGGTGATGGTAATAATGTCACAAAACTTGTCAAGAACTTGTTGCTTGATAAGTAGCCATAGAGATGGATCAGACCATTTACTTAGAAAGCATAAAATAGGTAAGACGATATAACCTGACTACTGAAGTCTGATAGTATTCCCAGGCCCTACATAGCTTTGTTCTGCAGGATTTTTTTTGATCAAGCTTTTTGTAAACAGGCGTATGTTTTCTTAACTTTTTCTCCATGGTAGCCACTCAGTTACCTGAGGTCTTTGGTTGCCTATTTGCATAACAGCAGGTTGTGGACATCAGTCTTTCTCATACTAAAACAAAGTCATATACAACAGTGTTACTGAGTGGAAGAGGGAGAAAACTCTGTTGCTAATAGAACAATGACAACCAAATGGCATTTTAGAATATAGTAATATTAATGGAATATCTTAACTTTCCAAGTTTTTCTGTAAATAACGTTGTTAATCATGAAGTAACTCATACTTTACGGTGTTAATTTTCACTTTTCTATGATGATAATTCTGTGCCTGAATGCATACTCTACTAAGTTCACATAGCATGATGTTCATTTGAAGCTGAGGCACAATGTTGGGACAGATTAATAATTATTGTTCTATATATATGTACTATTCATTCTAATTATGGGCAGCTGAGAATACAGCAGCTGCAAAATCATCATATCATTCAGTATACTGTTAGTATTCATTATTGGCAAGGTCTTTTAATTTTTAGAATACAGTAGTTTAAGCTCTCTGTATTCCTTGTGTCTCTCCACAGATGTTTTGAACATTATTTTCAAAAACTAAATTTTACAGACTCTGGACACAATATTTCTATATTTAAGGTCTTTTTTGTGGAAAAAAAAAATTTTGAATTAAGTAAATGCTTATAAGGACATGTATACAAACATTTTAACAAGGCAAAACTTACAATTAGGAACTGACAAACAGACACTTTAAACAAATCTACCATCTTCCTTGAAAATAGATTAATAGCAAGCAAAAGCAGAAGAGCAGCTTTAAAAAATTGCTACATTTGAAAGCTTTAAAAATGGTAAAAGGATAATGAATTCTTCAGACCTGAAGATATGTTTCTCAACAAGGAAAAAAAAGACACATATTACCTACTGAAGAGAAGAAAAAAAAAGCTGCTGTCAATCTTTAGTATTTTGTATACTGTATTCTTGCAGAAGCCTTACTAGCTTTTTGTTGTTAACGTCTCAAATTCCATTTTCTTTTTCTTACAAATAAATCTAAAAGCAGTTTATCTGTGGTGTCTTTAGCCACATTTGCAATAGTTATTTTGACTGAAAGTTTCTTCTCTGCAATCATATAAAAAAATAGCTAACAACTCTCTCCTAAAAACATAATTCCCTTTGCTACTGTTACAACTATATAATTTATGATGTCACTATGTAGAAAGTCTGATGGTTTTAACACTTCATACTCTAAAAGGGATGAAGCAATATTCTTTTCCTTTCAACCTCTTTTGCTCCCAAGACAGTTTTGTTGTCATACAGTGTGTGTTGATCCAAATCTCCAATTCTCAATTCTCTTGTCATTTTTTTCTATATGTTTTTATATAAATAACAGGTTTTGTGTCTTATAAATGGCACTGTTTACTGTTTCCTTTGAAGCATACCCTGTCTTCCCAAAGCTCTTTTCTCAAGCCTAAAATCCACTGATTTAAGTGAGCAATTTTTATTCTTTCCTTAATTTTGCATCGTTAAAAGTAGGCTTAGAAGCCACAGCAAAAAAGATCTTTATTAATAAAGATCATTCCAAACTGTAAAATTCACAAGATCAATTACACAGTGCTTGTCAGGCTGCACCTGGAGTACTGTGTTCAGTTCTGGTCCCCACAATTCAAGACGTGGCCTGGCAGGAGAGGGTCTAAAGGAGGGCCACGAAGATGTTCAAAGGACTGGAGAACCTGCCCTCTGAGGAAAGACTCACGGAGTTAATTTCTGCCTGGAGAGGAGAGGGCCAGGAGGGATCTCTTCACAGTATTCTAGTACTTAAAGGATGTCTGTGAAGAGGATGCCCTTTTTTTTTCAGAAAAATAATTTGTTGAAAAATTCCTGCCTTAGTCTAGAAGTGAGTCAGAAGCTTGTAAGTTTTTGATGCCTTACCAAACTAAATGTAAGCACTGTATTTCCAGTCTTCAATATAGATAGTTTTTTAGAATCATATATTAAAAATTTGCAAGCATTATCTTTATTTGAAAAGCAATTGCTTGACATAGTTATTTCATTACTGCGTAGGCATTGTGATAGAAGGAATAGCAGCCTCTAACTCAGTTTGTCTAGTGCTTTCTGTGTTAAAAAAAAATAGTTATAACTTTAACAGCTCCAATTCCGTCATGATTAGCTGCACATTTTGGAAGCTTGGAAGCCAAGAGTCTTTGGGTTAGAGAGGTGCCTTTTACTGCCATTATAAAAATTTCTATAGCATTGGCAGAATTGCAAACTGTCAGGAATCATAATTTTTTCCATGTACTGTATATTGTACAGATCAGGGTTTTTCACCTCCTGCCAAAACCCTTGACATCTGATAGCACTGCATGCATATCAAGAAGGTATCCTGAATCTTCATTCCATACAGAATTCCATGTCTGAACGGATCGTGGACAAAATGAATCTTCTCATCTTTAGAAAGTCTGTGGGGAATAGGAACCGATAAAGTAATAAATTCATTCTGTAACTTACTTTATTTCTTCACTAGGATCTGTACCCTTTACTCTCCCTTTTAATAAAAATGTCTCTTAATTCACAAAGAATATGCACAAACTTGAGTGAGAAGACACCTGAGCTACGCCAGTCAGTGCATGCATCACAGCAAACAATTCCTGTCTGGTAGTGTTACAAAAATCTGGTCAATAAACTTGCAATAACAATTACTTGAATACAGAGTGGATTTCGTGAATGATAGGATTTGATTTTCATAATAGTTGTGAAGGTGTCAAGAAACTGTAGAGCTGTTGTGGCAGTAGGAGCTTATGACATATACCGATGTATTTAACACATCTGTTAAGTAACTGAAGCTGGCTGACAAGAAGTAGGCAAGGGAGTTCTGCAGATTAACTGATGTGAATACAGCAGCCCAGGCTTGTAACAAGGATTAAATCCACTTGTAGGCAGATCCCACTGCCTGTTTTCAGCAGGACCACAGCCAGTTTACTGTCATGAGGAGGGTGCAGGATTCTTCAGGAAAACACTTCTGTACCTAACAAATCCTCTAGAGATTCTTTGTGCTGCTTTACCTAACAAGACAAGATGCATGCATTTTTCCTTTATATATATTTGTATGTCAAATCAGTGATTCCTGGAAAAGTTAGGAAAAAAGTAATAGTATCTGGACTGCGACAGCAAGGCAATCAAATGTCTAGCTACTAGTTACCAGTCCAGTGGTTGTGAAATAATATGATACAGAAACGAACACCATAAATGTACTAAATGTAGTTCTGGGAGATAGGAGTGTTAAAAATATGACTAAGATAATTTAAAATGTAAGATGAATTTATGCAGCATTTTGAGTAAATTCTTAACCCTTGGCCAAAAACTCACCAGCTGAAAAATCCTTTCTTGCTCCTACCAATTAAGTTTGTTATTTATAAAGGCACTTCTGAAAAGATGTAGCTTGTCTTCTACACTGGTGCTTTATTGCCTGATGTATTTAACATACTTTTTTTCTCTGGAATGTCCCATCTGAGGTCACCAAATAATTTTGTTTTATTTAATTAGACCTTAAAAGTCTCATTTAAAAGTATGTACTCTGGCCTACAGAGTTGAATATGGATAAATTGCCAGTTACTTTTAGACACAGAGAGATTGAGAGGTGGAGTAAGTTATTTTTTGAAAGTGTCCAAGCAGCAGGGACACTTGATTTATAGAGTTCAGTGGGAGTGACACAGGTAACACACTGATCTCAGTGTGAGGTTAATATCTGGGCCACCTCCTCAGACCTTCTTCCACTGGTACTGATTTTGCATTTGAAAGTCCAGATATGCCCTTTTCTCCCTCTTTAGGGTTAGAGTTTCTAAAATATTGATGTGCTGAAGTGAAATGTCAACTGACATCTCTTTGCCATAACTATGTGGGAGATAGTAGTAGGTCCCCAGACAGTTTGTGACAAGATCATTCTTCTCCAGAAACTCAATGCTAACTGCTTCTTACAGAAGAGCAAGTTGTATTCTTGTTTGTTCTTAACTTTTATGATCTTTCCTGTGACTACTTAACAGATGCTGGTAAGAGCTATATTAAAAAAAATAATATCAGAATTTCCTTGGACATTTTTAGGGGCTTGTTCTTCACTCACTTCCTCTTCTCAAAGAATTATGAAAGATATTACAATAATTAAGTTTATTTTCCAGGAATTTCACTTACAGAGCCATGAATTTCTCCTTACTTGTAGTGTATCAGCACAGACTTTGTAGCAGTTTTGATAACTACGATACAGCCAGACAAATACAAATTCCTAATTGAATTCCTCACACTTTTTGATTTATGGGTTTTGCAGGCTGTATGTATTTGTATTTTTAAAACATTCTTAAAATATAGAAATTAATTCACAAAGGAAAATGAGGAAGTGATATTATCCTTCTGCATCTATAAACATCATTCTCTTCACATTAGTCAAGGTTTAATTACACTGGTGCAGATTTTTCTTCCTACACATAAGATAATGCATATTTTAATAGGTCTATTTGGAAATGTCTCTTGATACTCAGCGTTTATCATAATCTGACTAACCTTATCTCATACACTAAATTCAAAATCCAGTTGACTTTTTCCTAGTCTTTTTGTTGCTTCAGCTTCCAGAGCTTAAAGTACTGAAGACCCTTCATCTTTTATTTTTGCCTTTATTGTAAGAGTTAAGCAGGCATTTGATTGACTGTCTCTGTTTAGCTTTGACTGAGGCTAAAAAAATAAGAGACCAAGGGAGCCCTTAGAGCATTGAAGTCTGAACTTCCCAGATAACAGAAAAGGATGTGTTATTTCTCTCTGAAATGTAAGGACTAGTTGCTTCAGTGAACTGTTTTCAAAAGCTAGTTTCTGAAATGTAACTCAAGGAGAAGTATAAATTATTCTCTCTTCTGACATTTTCAAAAGGTTAAATTGGAAAGGAAACTGCGCCTGTGTCTGAGGTTGTGGAAAATGGAGGGGGAAGACAAGGGCTGAAATAGGAATGTTGCTTTTAGTCAATACAAGTTTTAAGTTTTGTATTGCTTTCAGTAAGAAAACGCTAAGTATTCAGAAACATGCTGCTTTGATTAAACCTGGATTGCAAAGGTGAAAAGATTAAGTAGTTGTATGGCTTTTGTAAAGTGACAGTGGAGACAGGACATAATCATACAGCAATTGTATATGAAGCAATTTTAAGACAAAAGTTAGAGTAATTCATTTCAGTGTTGCATGGGCAAAATCAGTACAAGTGGGAGAAGGTCTGAGGAGGTGGCCCAGGTGTATAACCTACATTCTTTCTAGTCCTCAGTGCTTACAGATGTTTACACCAGCCACTCCCTGGTTTCATAGGAAATAAAGCTTCTAAATATAAATTCAAAGCCTTAGTACTCCTGTGAATCTGGTTCTGTACTTCCCACTATATTCAAATATCTCTAAAATCAATATTGTCTGCCTTGGTTTTATCTCATTTCAATAAGGTACAATGATTATGAGTCCCTGTTGTGGAGTGGCGATGATCCGGTTAAGGGATTTCTCAAAGATTAAAGATTAGAAGTGATATCTCCAGATAACCTTACTAGTAAATTGCTGTGTAGCTTGGGGAGAACAGAGATAAATGTAGAAGTAGGAGTTTTTAAGCAGTACAGGGAAAACAAGTGATAAATGTGCTATTGTAATAGAAATACCAAGAAATTGTATTCAGAAAAGTAAAATAACAACTGGTGTTAATTTAGTAATTCTTTCTTGCAGCTCAGTAGTGTATATGAGTCACTTCCTACATTTCTCACTTGAATCCAGCATTGCCACTGATAGTGTCTCCAAGCACTTATTTGTTTAATCACTTTTTTTGGCTGAATTTTGCTCAGCAAGATTGCTCATAGAAGCCAGAAAGATTACCTGAGTGTGTGAGTCATTTAAAAATGAACAGAAACTTCATTTGATGTTTAATTAAAAATAAAGTGCTCTTGATTGTTTTCATTGCTATTTTTGCCTTTTTTTTAAACATGTCATGGGGTTTTTATGCCTTCTGCTTTTCATGTTTTATGCTTTGAATCTCAGGTAATATATATCTGATATTTAAAACAAGGAACATAATCTTAAATTGTGTTTATGATTCTAGAATTTCTTTTATTCCTTGCCACCACTAGATAAAATGTTTGTGTGTTTACTATGATTGCAGTGTCATCTGCAAGTATTAAATATACTCAGCTGATACTTTAGTTAGCTTCTTATTTTGTCTTTTCATCACATCTATATATAAATCAGCAGTGTTAAGTTTACAGAGTCAAGATTTTATTTTAGAGCTCCCATGATTTATAAGAAGTTAATTCATTTGGTAAACTACCTCATTTGTATACATGCTGTATAGTTTTTAATGCCATCAAATTGCAGATCAGTTGCTCTGGGTTTCAATTGTATTGGATTCACTGAAGCTTTAACTATGCACCCTAATTATTTAGAGACCTCTTGTGGGTTGTTATGACCTTGATTACTATAGACACAGGCAGAATTACAAGTATAGAAAAATCATGTACAATATCTAAGATAAAACCAGGAAATACATATCAATCAAATTACACAAAAATTGAAAATGGAAAAGATCAGCCCTGTATGCCTGGCAATTTAATCCTTGACCTTTTCCTTCAGTATAGTTTTGAATACACCCAGTAAATGTTTTCCCACTATTTATTGATGGGAGCTATTGTACTACCTGAGAGTTTATAAATTCCATCTACATTTTATTTTTCATCTTATTATTCATAGAATAGTGATGTAGATGTTAAATTAGAAACATTCAAAGCTGACAAAGTTGAATTGGCTTAAGAAATTTTAAACAAAAATGCATCGCCAAACCTCGAGTTATTCTAAACTGTTACAGCCACAGGGCTGCCTGGATGTGTACTGCATCATTTCCAAAGCCTTACCTGGTGGCAGGAAAATTGCAAATTACCTTCTGGGGTCTCCCCAGAGGTCTCAAAGAAATTATAGAGAGAAAGGTCAATTCTCCTGAGGGTCTACCCTAGGTATCCATAAGGTAGCATTATTCAGAAGTACTCTCAGAAAACAGGTACCAAGCAGACTACTCTGAATGAGCTGTTTGTCCAAGAGTGCTTGAAATCCTGCTGTTAACATAGTCTGTCTGTGTGTCACAGTTATGCATTCACCAGGGGTCAGTAAGTTTAACTCTTCTGTTTAAAAATAACGAAGAAGATTTCTGCACCTGGAAATGTGGGGAAAGCGGATGCCACTGCTTTAGGTGGGGTTTGTAAGAATTTCCCGCCTTACCAGGAGACTGAGTCCGCCAAGACATAGAAAGTCATAGCTGCCTACATGCCTCTTTGGAGGCCTCTCCCCTCTCCTGTGGAGGATACTTCCCACCTAATCCATAGTCAGTCAGTTTTACTGAGGTGGTCAGTAGGCAGGGCATCATCGGAGTTTACTCTCATCTCTTGCTCCAGCTTCCAGCATTGTTTATCAGGGAAGATCCTCACAAGCGGGATCAGAAATTTGGAGGGGATCCTGACTGCATGCAAAAAGACGTGTCCTTACTTATGAGCCTCTCTCACAGCCTACTGTTCCATCAAATACAAATTCGTATTTGTTGCAATTGCTCTTCAAGTGTGTCTAGAGAAACTGAGGGAAAGTTAGTTCATCTGGATAAATGTCTCTGTAATAGTACTTTTCCCTTTGCATACACAAGGAAAGAATGGAGCTCTTTTAGCTTCTTTCGCAGGACTGGCTTTTGAGAAACTCTGGTGGGAAGCACTCATTTGCATGTATCTCCTCAAGAAAATGCATCAGGATCATCTTGTTCCAGTAGTCAAAGTGAGGGTGTGTTCCACCAGTCAGCCGTTTTCCTCTTAACATTAGGTGACCTCAGCTAGGGGATCTAAGGTAGGCTTACTTCAGTGTTCGTCTGAGAGAGTTCCAGTATTTGTTTCTTTATTCCTCTGCTTCTGCAACTCAGCCTTTGCGTTTGAACTTTGCACTCAGATTCAAAACAGCCCGTTGCACATTGTACATTTAAAGGAAATGTAAGTTTTTATTAGAGTCAGATTTGCAACTCTGATCAGTGCATTGCTGGTCTTTTGCCTCTGGTGGTTATTCTATAATTTCTTCTCTTAGGGGGTGTAATGGATTTTCTTGTGGCCTGGTTATAGCCTGCTGTGTCTGTCTGAGTTTCCTCTGCAGGTTAGGTCAAAATGAATTTTAAGAACTTTTGTTTCTTACCTTTTGCACTATTTTTGGAAGTTAGATAGTTGCCTCAGAATGTCATGATTTTGGGGGTGGAGTTTTTATTAGCCCACAGGCTAATAGGAGCCATGATTTATGTATAAACAAAGAAATTTATCTACCTAAGCTGACAGATAGCCTGAACAGCTGTTTTGAGTTGTGAATTGCATCGTTCATGGCAAGGAGTTACCAACCCCAAAAGCCACTTTTCTGATGCCCCCGTTTGAGAGAATGCTGTGCGTGTGGCCATCTAAACCTAAACACCAAGGAGCTAAGGTGAGAGTCTTTCCTGTTGCAACTAAGGGGCGAAGAATCAGATCATTCTCTTGAGAAGTGTAAATAGGAATGCTTTCACACCTTCCTTTATGGGCAGGAAAGAGGTGTCCTCTGTCAATGTCACAATCTTTCCTGAGAGTAGCATACTAGCTGTTTTCAGTTTGAGAAATTTGATCATCTACATTTGATCATCTGCAACGTTTCTTAAGGTGAAAAAAAGTCCAGTTTCTCTAACATGGTTAGCCAAAATCACATTGAAATTCCATACATCTCTTTCCATTTTAATGTCTTCAAGATTTAGTAGAACATGTTTAATTTACAAGCATTAAATTTTTTTTAGAATAGTTAAACTTTGAGCTCAGTTCTCATAATAATACATGAGGAATTTAAGCAGACAAACTATTAATACTAATGGGATTAATTCCCTAAGAGCAAGAGAAAAAAACTTGAAGAGCTTTCAGAAAATACCTTCTGCCTTCATAATGTAATTAAATTGTAGTTAAAGTTGCATTATACATTGTTAATTAAAGGGGAAAAACAGCACTAACATCACCAATTAGTTTTTAAATAATATTAGTTTGTAGAAAATACCTGAACTTCAATTTCCTTTAACTAAACGTTTCAAGCAAGATTCTCACAGGTCAGAGAGGAGGGCTGTAGGCAGGATCCTCTTCACAAGCTGTGATCAGTGTAGGAACCACTAAGTCACACTCATGGAGGCTATTTTAAGGGCAAATATGGGATATGTTTCTGTCTCTGTTATTAAAAAGGAGTGATGTCCTACATTATTTTCACAACAGTTTAAATGATTCAAACTTTCTTTGAATTTTGGGGGGGTTATTTAAATTTTTGAAGGCTAGAGTGTAAACTCTTTGAGGCAGGTATCGCATGCTGCTTTGTGTTTGCGCCACACCTACTATTCTGTGCATTCAGCCAGAATACAAAGAGTGTTTGAAACTTGCCCCAGACAAGTAGGCTCAAACTGAGAGATACATATAAACTCCTACAGGAGACCCTAAAAAAGCTCCTTTGGGGAGCTCCCCTTTTTCTGTTTTGTATATGTTTACAAGGATCAATCCAGTGATAGCACCAGCAGCAGTCTCTACAAGGATACGGGCAAGACAGGGTGGGGGGGTTGTCACTTAGAGTTCTGTGCTGTCACTGACTGTGGGAGTCATCCTCAATGTAAAATCAATAGTATTAGCTGTGTCTTTAGTGGATTTATGGAACAGCTCTTGCCTTGTTTCTGGATCTCATACAAGTTTGTTCTTGGCTTTGTGACCTGCTTAGTGGCACAGCTATTTCCTGACTACTGTTCAGTCTGTAATGGAGCTGGGGACTGACCCATTAATTTCATTGAACATTAAGATGAAAACATTGCAAGCCTTAGAAACTGATTGGGAATCAGTGAAGAAAGGCTGGGATGCATTTACAGCAATAGGTTATTTTCATTAGAAATTTCTATTTATCAAAGCCAAAATTTTTCATGGAACTGTATAAGACTCAGAGAAATTTTGATTAAGGAAGATGATATAGGTGTTGTATGGCATTTCTGACCTGATGGAAAAAAGTTCGAGTCCTTGCTCTTTTCTGAGTCAGACTGCTTATTTTCAAATCTGCATTTTTTTTTCCATATCCAGGTTCAGACCCTGAATTGGTAAACCCCACCAATACTGGGGAGAGAGGGGAGACAACAGCCTAGACTAATGCAGTTAGGTGCTTGCATGGAAAGAACGACTTGAAATTTCCTGGCAAACCAGACATGAATTAGCATCTCTGTAGAAAACTGATGCAGTCTGGCATGTTGGATTTGAGTCCAGTGCCCCCAGGGTCTGTGCCATTGAACATCTGGAGGAGGAGGCAACAGAGTGCTCTATCCTCTAGTTTGCAGATGACACCAAACAGAGGGGACCGATCGATGCGCTCGCAGGCTGTTACCCAGAGAGGCTGGAGAGATGGGCCAGCAGGGACACTGTGAAATTCAGCAAAGACAAATGCCAAGTGCTGCTCTTGGGAAGGAAAGAAGTCTTTGCAAGAATACCTGCTGGGGTCTGAATGGTGGGTGAGCAGCTCTGCCGAGAAGGACCTGGGAGTCCTGGTGGACAGCAGGCTGGACAACAGTGCCCCCCACCTTTCAGGTGGGTAAAGTGGAGGGATGCAAAGTGCATCTCTGCCAGCTACACTTCATAGTTGACTCAGCTGGTAGAAGGAGATTGGATTAGATGACCTCCTGAGGTCCCTTCCAACATGAATTATTCTATTATCACGTAGCAATCCCGTAGAGCAGAAGTGGGCTGGCAGGCATCGTGAGGTCATCTGCCACCTCCCCGAGGCCAGGAGTTTGTAAGCCAGGGCTGCCCACATCCCCTGTCTTCTCAGAGGCAGCCCAGGAGAGCTGCAGTCATGGGGCAGCTTCCCACCTCTCCCTTCTCAGCCCTCCCAGGCTCTGTGACTCAGTGAATTGGGCAGAAGTTTAACTCTGAAATCTTTGCCCTCAACCCATACCTACTATGTTTCCGTAGTACATCTCATTTGGACCTGATAGTTCATATACAATTCAATACTGTCTCCATTTGCTGGTTTTGACAGATGGAGTTTCACCAGTATGGTGTTTAAAGCAAAAATGTGACCCTGTCATTAGATAGAGAGAGTAGGAAGTAGGGAGAAGAGTTTTAGGGGATAGATGCGGAGTTCAGCTTTTGTTCATGTTGAATTTAAGTTTGTCAGATAAAGATGTGGAACTTGGGATAAGAAAAAGCTATTGATAGAGAAGAAAAATCTGTGAAAGCCTAATTGAAACAGGGGCCAAGAAAGGACAACTGTGGATGAGACTGGTGTACCACAAACCAGAAGATAATAAGACAGTCATCATTGAGCTGCACAGCTGAAAAGGCATGCTAGAGGGAACTATGCATGACAGAGGAGCTTGAGTTCCTAGGTTTAACTTCTATTCCTTTGGACAAATGCAGCAGCAGGACCTTTGCTTGTTAGGTTTAGTTTCTGTTCTGTTTCAGTGAAAGTTAGTCTAGATTAGAGACTACCACAGACTGAGGAATATAGGCTGTCTTGGATGTCATGGGTGGTGGCATCACATGGCTTAACTAGGTGGTGGGTGATGTTGAAGCGGAGTTAGCATTGGTCAGAGTCACTGAACTTTGGTCTAAGAATTCGTTCTTGAAATCATAGAGTCCTGACTAGCCATTACAGTATGAGAATTGACCCAGATCAAAAAGAGTATTAAGGAATGTATCTTTCTGAAGGATACAATTTGCACTATGAGTTGCTTAAAAATGCTAGGTCCTTAAAAAAATAAGAAAGGTCTCCTAGTTTTTAACTTTGCCCTTAAAAAAGCATCGGTAATTTTCCAGAAATATTATATCTTGATAGCCCAGCAAACTAGAAAAATGGAACTTCTGCAAATATACTGGATTGAACGTCTGTGCTGAGGAATAAGGTCCTGCAAAAGGGGAAAAAAGAAAGTGCCTAGGAAGCAAATGCGTATATTTAGCATAATACGATCTACATGTAATCTATATCCTAGTCACTTCTCTAAGATTACAGACCTGAAATGTATATTCATAAGCTTTCAGACAGTGCCTAGTACAATGAGGTTATGAAGCTACTTGATTCCTCTGAGTACTACTGCAATGTAAATTTTAAATTGTATTGAGATAACTGTGTGAAAGGACCACTGGATTGAAAAGTCAAATATTGAAAAATTAAAAAAATCCAAAATTCATGCTTTTAAGTTTCAATGTACCAGTTTAACCCTGAAGAGCAAGAACAGTATGCGGCTTCCTAAGTCCTAGTCTCCTATGACCTGTAAGGAAAAGTCAAGAGGTCTCATGGCAAAGGCCGCTGAACGCTTCAAAGGAGTAGATGTCCTTTGTGGTGATGAGCACACAGGGCCCAGCAATGGGCATGCCACTTGTCTAGTGGTTTAACTGTATGTTGCAATTACTGTCTTATGCTTGTGTTGTGATTTCAGCATATTGCTGTCTCACACTTCTAAATCAAAATGGTGTGTAATGCCAAATATATCAAATGAGTAAACTCGGTGTTAAAGCTTTAAACCCTCCTTGTGTGGAATATCTAAAAGAACTTGGTGAGAGGCTGTTGGACTCTGACACTATGAGAGGTCTGGAAATAGTTCAAATGAGGCAATTTCAGGCATCATTTATAAATGCATTGTAGCATCCTGATAGCATATTCTGCCCAGTAATAATACATTTCTGAGGTATGCATTTTTTTTCTTTGCAATGTGGAACGCTTTGTTCTAGAACACTACATTTTTCAGGACTTGAGTAAGTAGTAATGGGTCATATAAACTCATTTAAATAGTCTGGATTCAGCCATAAACTCAGTATTTGTAATTCCACACCAAGGAAGGTAAAGCCTTTTGTAAAATACTTGAGAATGAAGCAAAGCATTATTAGACTATTCCTGTTTTGTAACAGTCAAAATGATTATTCTTTCACGTATGAAGTGTGTGACCAAATAAAATAGAAACTAAATGATACATTTCAGGTTATTGTCCAGATACAATCTAAAATGATGTGTCTGAGAGCTTTGACTATTTACCTGGGCTAAGAAACGTATGAAATGAAAATAGAGATTGTCTCTCCAAAGGGTTACTCCTTTGTAGCTTGTTTGTGGTTTTTTTAGTGTCTGTCATCTTAGCTAGACTACTTATTTGGCCAGGTATTGGAAATACCTGAATAAAATTGGATTTATATCAAATAAATACTCTTTGCCTCTTTCTCTGTGTATTTTTCATCACTTGCTGTAGTACAGCTTAACAGTCACAGATTTTCTTTAGCATCCCTTATTTATTTTTCTAAGCTCTATTTAATATAATCCTTTATATCCATAGACCACAAGTGAATTTTCTTACAAGGACTAGATTAAATTTGGTCTTGGCCTATATCAGTGGTTGCTGAACCAAATAGGATAAATTGAAGCATAAATTCACAAATCACAGTCAAATCAGCATCACTTTTTTTGAGAACTTTAATATGTTGGTCACATTTACCCAACAAACCACTGGTGATTTAGGATAAGGTTGGGTATTCGGTGCATTAATATTCATTGAAAGTATATAAGCTTAATTAAAGTATGTAAGTGTAATTTGAAAGTATGTAAGTGTAATTAATACTACAGAAAGTTAGAAGCTACAATGTCACAAGTGCAACCGTGGCTTCACAAACTTTGCCTAGAAAAGAAGTCACATCACTGTAATAACAACAGTTACTACTAGTAAGTCACATCACAGTTGTGGTATGTGTTGAAAAACTGAGCTGTTGAAAAATTGTAGTCATAGTGTTAATAAAAACTTCTTATCACATCATTGATAAGGTGTTTGGAAAGTTGATTCATAAATAAGCCCTTTAACATGACCATTTGGAATATTCAGTGGCAGAATCTTCTCTCTTTCATTTCAAAGAAATCTCAGAATATATCAAATAGATCTTTGTTCCCTCATATGCTCTGTAGAAAACATCTTTAACTACACCTGGAGTGCTGCCCATATAAATAATAAACATACATATATTTCTGTATATATTTGTATAAAAACGTATATATATCCATGTAGAACAAACCAGCAGTTAAATAATCCACAATATCCAAGTGAACAAGTCCATTATACTTCTGAGAATTGACAAGTAACTTTTCAGATGAGAATATAGTATTTTTTCTCCTTTTCATGAAAAAGCTCATAAATCTTAAGCGGAAATATTCACTATCTCTTTACAGGAGCACTTTTATTTTCTCTAGTTATGAGGCTAATAAACCTGTCATCTTAAGACAGATTGACTGATGGCCATGGATAAGCAGAAAATTTCCCCAGCACACTTGGACATTTGACCAGGGATCATTTGCAACTGATCTCTATCATCTCTGTCTTCATAGAAAAACTATACTGCAGCATGATGTTTCCACCTCTGTAGGAAGTGGTTTAATTTCTTTCCATGAGCTCTTCTAAGGCTCAGTCTCTTTGTTTTCCCTCCTGGAGTAATTTTTTTTTTTTATAGCTTCCTCAGGGCAGCAGTCCAGCACTATAGTTTTTTTTTACTTTTTTTTTTTTTTTCTAACAGGCTAAAAGTTGGCATTGCTAAAAAATTACACATGCTATTATCAACCTTCATATTAATTAATCCTTATCAATTGATATTATTTAAACATAGTTATCCCTGTGTAGGTTAATATGCTGCCTGTTAGCATCTGCCAATGGGCTGCTGTCATAGTTTGCGTTTGGCTTAAATACATGGCACCATTATTACCGAGAAAAAAATAAGAACAGGTACAATTTTTCCATGTTCTCTGCTTCTAAGCAGGAAAAATACTGTTGCTGAAGAACAGCTGATTTTACCCCATCTGTTCTATCAATTATCAGAAGAAAGGAATGGCAGATGCAGTGAGGGAAAGAAGAAAGTGCCATATAATTCCTGAGTAGTCACTGAAAAGGGTTTTACATTTCAGTTGAGCAAAAATTGAATAATTCCAAGTTTTTGTAGCACAGCAGAAGAAATGTATTTATCTAATTGTGCCTTCCAAACACAGCTCTGTAAAAACACTGTGAACTGAAAAATAACTTGAATTAAGTAATTTTACAGAGATGAGTACTGTTGTCTAATATCTTCTGCAATATAATACTTCTAATGAAATTTGAGTATAGTTATTGCCTCCAAACTTACTAAAATTATAGGGGGACCCCAAAAGACAAATAAACCAATGAAGTTTGAAAGGATCCAAATTATATAGTTGTTATTTCTGTTCTTTAAAACTAGACATCAAAAATTAAATCAGCATGTATCAGAATAAAGAGAGTAAGAAAAGTGAAGTGGAGCATAACATTTGTAGGGCAAAAGAAAACTGAATTATATTAACTGACCCTGACCGTGTACTGGGTCAGACAGAAAATCCTGAAGAAGATACATGTTCTATTTGAAAAAGTCCAGAGGAGATCATTAAAAGATTAATGAAGGTGATGTTTTAATGAACTTTTCTAAGAAGAGATTAACAGTGATAACTTTTAGAAATATAATTTCCTTTACAGCAGTCTCAATGCCTGAGTAGCATCAAGGAACACTGAGCAGAAGTCTGTGACCTGTGACCAGCACCTGAACTGAGCCTTCACTGAATGAGAACTTAGACTTAACATGCTGCTTTCCCCATGCTCTGCTTAACAGGTGAGGAAACAGAACAGTTCCTAATTTTGACTTGTTCTAGCATCCTCACAGGTTCTGGAGATAGATGGTTGCATTGCATGGGCAATGATACCTTATATTTTCATTTACCAGAAGCTGGAACATGGATGCATTTCAGATTCTGGAAGGATTGTCTTCTACAACTGCCCATTCTAGCCCTCTTTTCTTCAAGGAAGCCACACACTGTGGGGCTGAGCAGAGAGTGATGGAGAAGTTCAGTGTAGGATTGGAGTCCCCATGGAGTCAGCTGCAATATGTTCAAAGAAGAACAGATGATGTTAAAGGTTTAAGCCAAAGATGAAGTCATCATCCACCTTCCACAGCACAGCATTCTCTGTCTTCTTTCCCACCCACTTTCTCCTGCATTGCTTTCTACAGCCTTCTCCCTCTAAAAGCAGATACAGTGGCAACATGAAGGGGCAAGCTGCTTTCTTTTTTTTTCTCTTCTGCTGAGAGCAGCAGCATAGGAAAGAGAATTTTAGGTCTTCCTAGTTGAGGTAGTAGGAGAAAAGCATCTCCTGCACATCCTTTAGTGGGGCTGGTGAGCAATCTGAGTAAGTATGAGGATTTTAGGGTACATACCATACCTACATTTTCAATAGTAATCTGTGATCTACCTCACTATGGCAGGGGCATATAGCAGTGCTCTTCCATAACCATGCAGTACCATACATATTGCTATGCCTCATAGTGGTTAAGCAGATCAAAATCCCTTCAGCGTTATAGGATAAGCAGTAGGCATGTCTCTACCTAAGCAAATGTATGTAAAGTGTGACTTGCTGTATTGCTACAGCATATCTGCAGCCTGAATCCTTGGTTCAGATTTGATTATTTTTCTTGACAAGCCTGACAGCAGTGATGAAAATTAAAAAAGTATATGTGGGAGAGGAGAGAAATCTGTATATAATAACAACTTTAAAAGAGAAATATTGTGCAAGTTCTATATATCGAACATAGTAAAGTAAGCAGAAGTGTTTGTGAACACTGCGAAATAACAAAGCAGAACACAAAATGTGAAAGCAGCATATTTAAAATTGACACAAGTTACACTGCAGCCAACACAAACACTTTATTACCGAGAAATGTCATGGTGTCAGATTGTCCAGCAGGCTTTGAAAGGGAATTGCAAGATTTTACTGTTATGGCATGGGAATATTATGGAAATGAGAAAAAGCCGGGCAAACCAGATGCAGTGTTTGTTATATATGTACTTTGGTTGAAAGTGCAGAACATCCATTACTAATACACCATGCCTAAAATATTACAATATTATGTCATAATAATATTACATCATCGCAAGAGCATAATATCATTACTGTCTGCCATAACTGAGCTATACCCAAGATCTGATCCAAAGTTCACTGAGTATCAATAAAAAGACCTTCAGTGACTTCAGTGTGCTTGGGATCAGTTAGTACAGAACTAAGGGAATAACTTATGCTACTCCTACCTCTAATAGCTTATTTAATTAATGCTTGGTTGCAAAGACCTCTTAGAGGTGATTACAGCATCTCAGTGATAACCAAAATGGCCCATGCTGTGGAAACACCTGTCTGGATTTACTCAGACCCTGACACAATCCTGTCTTACTACTAAAAGAGCAAAAAAGCAATTAGGTCTTGGCTACTACTGAAGTACCTTGTGAACCAATTGTCACAATCCCTGAACACATTCAAATGGATATCTCTTCAGTGTCTTCACATATCTTTGTAAGGATATATGTAAACCTAAGGTGAAGCCAGTATTTGAGACCCTACTTGACTAATACCCAACTGTTAGAAAACACACTGCGGCCCAGGCTCAAGCATTGGGCAATGTGCAGAATGTGATAGTGAAGTTCAAGCTCCTACATGATTTCTTGTTACTGACAGTTTTGGAGTATGAATGGACTGCAGATGAAGTAAGACGTGTGTGTTCGACCCAAATTCCTTACCATATAACCCGTAATACCTTGCAGCACCGTCATGAGACCAGTATTAGACAGACAAGTCTGCTTGAAGATGACTAAAGTACTGAAAGAAACACGGAATTCACCATTTCATCCTAGCCTGATCAAAGTTCTCTCACAGCAACAGAAACTCATACAAAAATTAGGGGAAAATCATTGCATAGATATATGCTAGATATTCAAGATATATGCTAAATATTCAAGATGAAGCATTGGAGATGCTATTGAAGATTCATAGAATCATTTAGGTTGGAAAAGACCGTTAAGATCATTGAGTCTAACTGTTAACTGAGCACTGCCAAGTCCTCCACTAAACCATGTCCCTAAGTGCCACATCTAAGCATCTTTTAAATACCTCCAGGGATGGTGGCTCAGCCACTTCCCTGGGCAGCCTGTTCCAGTGCTTGATAACCCTTTGGTGAAGAAATTTTTCCTAATATCCAAACTAAACCTGCCCTGGTACAACTTGAAGACATTTCCTTTTCCTTATTACTTGGGAGAAGAGACTGACACCCACCTCACTACAACCTCCTTTCAGGCAGTTGTAGAGAGCGATAAGGTCTCCCCTCATCCTCCTTTTCTCCAGGCTAAACAACCCCAGTTCCCTCAGCCGCTCCTCATAAGACTTGTCCTCTAGGCCCTTCACTGGCTTCGTTGCCCTTCTCTGGACACACTCCAGCAACTTGGTGTCTGTCTCGTGGTGAGGGACCCAAAACTGAACACAGGATTTGAGGTGCAGCCTCACCAGGGCCTAGTCCTCCTAAGGCAGAGCAAAGCCACACTTGTGGAGAAAAGAGGGAGCCATCTGAGGATGAAGCGTGCAGTGTCATTTGACCTCACTTGCACAAAGAATGGTCCTTAGCCCTGTATTAAAACATGTAGCCTGTAAGTATACCAGATTTATCAAAGAGAAATCTGTAAGCATATGTTAGCTGGTGATAATCTTAAAGAAATGAACTTTATGCTGCAGTTGTCAGTGTAACAGAGACTGTGTAATGATTAATAGTATAGTTAGAGAAAATACATTGTACTTTCTTACTTGCCTATGTTAAATTTATTCTACTGCTATGCTATGCACATACATCTTAGAGAAATGAGAATGGTGTAAAGCTAGTCACAAATGAGAGCTCAGCAATGCTGTCAGAAAGTTCCCACCACTGCACAGACATGCACCTTCCATTGCCTCCAGAAAAGGTTATTACATTTAATATTAATATTATATGGAATGAAAAGCAAGATGCAGCACTTTTAAATATTCATATCGGATATTCTTGGGCAGGAAATGCATAAGGTCTGGCTATACTTTTCAAGACAAAAGGATGCTTAAAAAGGGCTGTGAGTAAGAAAGTCTTGAAAGCATGTGGAAATACGTGTGCTGTTTAACTGGCATCTTTTGAGAGATTAGATTCAATCTTGTCCTAAATGAGACATTCAGTGTTAGATGTTAGACTGATATCTACATCACCACATAAGACTGTGGCTTTGCATATAAGTTAAGGGTGTTTTTTTTAAAAAAATATGTTCTTTTTCTTTAAGGATCTTTGAAATTTCCCACTTGCCATCACAGAGAGTAGCTACATTTGTTCCTTGAACTGTTTTAACAGTTCTTCTAGCAGTTTCTTTACACTAGCTGCCCTGTTTTCTTTTTAATCATTTACTATGGAGACAAAATATTCTTTATATTCATAAAAAAATTCTAATGTGTGTAAACACTGGCAGGGATCTCATTTCTTAAGCTATGAGTTCAGCATGCTGGGAGTTTTAATAAAGCCATTATAACTGGCTACTCAGTTCTCTCAAGTGCATCATTTTTTTCTTTTAAATTGTTAATAGCGACATTTTTATCATGAAAGTTCTCCTTCTTTAAAATACTAACATTATTCTTATAAATCTGAAATATTTGGTGCTACTTTTCATACCACAGCAGTTAGAGACTGAAAGACACAGGGCCTGCAAAAGAGTCTTATTTGGAAGACTTAGGATTTGGTGTCTAACATAATGATGCATCAATGTGGGCTATCAGTTTAAGGACATCCACCCATTGAACATTACTTACTGATGTTCATTAGGTAGCTAACATACCTAATTCTCGGCTAGAAAGATTTGTAAGGTTCTCACTTCCACATACTGTATTTTCTTTCCTTGAGAGATAGGGTACCTAAGATCAGGATGCTCAAAAGCCTGCACTCTGACTGGGAGCCACTTCATCTAGCTAGTAGGAAACACAGAAGTCCCATTAAGTAGCACCATCCATAGCATTTAACCACCTAATGCTGGACTGCAGGGATTTAGGGTTTCATTGACCTGAACCTTTTAAATCTGAATTTGAAGTGTCTAAGCCCTTTCTATAACAATCAGAAAGGCGTAGAACAGCCTTTTATTTCAGAGGGCTGTAAAAGGAGGGTGTTGTGCATTCTCTTTTATTCAAAACCCTGGGGGAACAGCACAAATTTTATAGTCCACAGAAGAGAGATGGAAGACCAGAGTCCAGTGCCTTGCTCTGGCTGACAGCATGTAACTCATCTTTTCCACAACAAGAACATTCTCCTCGGCCCAGTAGGTATGTAATTGTTCTGCACAAAGTTAAACAGCAAGAAACACAGACAAAAGGGAGCAAGAAGGTCCCATCCCAGAGTAGTTTGTAGCAAGGTTGTGCAGCTACACTGCATGGGAGAGCATGTGGAGGACCCTGACCCCCAGAGCAGTGTTGCAGATACCAGGAGAGGTCTGCATTGCTCCATTTTGGTCCAGAGATTTAAGATCTATTTTCTAAAAGCAATGTATGTGGAGAAAACTAGGCTGATTTTTAGTTACTCTTCTGTCCAGCTGATTAGTCCTCTACATAAGTATCTGACAACACCCCACTGCAACACCATCTGCTCTGATCCCAACTTTGAAGGTCTTGTATCCCTTTCCAGTCACTCTGGCTACTGGAAGCCATACCAGTCCTTACCACTCCTGTCCAGCCTCCAAACCCTGTTTTCCAACTGCTTTCCACTTCACCATTTCCAACCCCCAAGGGTCCTTTATTATTCTTTAGCACATATTCCTGCCATCTTAGCCCCCTCTTCGATTTTACACAGCCAAACTCTAGTTGCTTTATCCTTTCCACCTTCCTCCCAAGTGCCAGCAAGCCTGTTCTCTTCACCTCAAGCCTCCTGCCCCACAGCCTCATGCAGAAGTGCTGGTGTCAGGATGGACTCAGTTGCTACATGGCATTTTGCTGATATTTGTGGGAATCAGCAGCTACTGTAGTTGGGAGGGGAAATTACAGATCCAGGAATAACTTGCTGAAGGATAAGAAATTATTATGCATCAACTGCTCCATGACAGTGACCCTGGTTCACGTTATTTCCTCAAAGTAAACAGGAGATGGTGTGCTTCTTCATAAAAGCTTATCACATTTTGTCTGGGGTAGGAATGTGCCCCTGGACAGCTACCATGATAAATTTTCTTCACATGTCCACACAGCTTGCTTTATTGCCAAGCCAAATTATAATGCACCATATGTCTGGTAAACTGGTAATATCGGGTACTACACTTGATCTTAGCACGCTGCTTCCTCTTCTCTGCCCATTACCAGGGATAGGGTTGAAAGGAGAAAATAGAACAATTCACAGAACTAAAACAATTTTCTGGTCCAACAACTAGAAGAATTATGTGGATTACCACTAAGGAGCAACATGAAAAAGAAATGGCTTAACAGCATGTGAAATGGTTTGTAGGATTGATCCAAATTACCAGTGTAGCTGTACACTGCAGTGTAATTTTGCTCCTAATTACCAGCTGAGGTCTGAGAAACTAGATTTTTTTACTTAGGCAGCTGAAATGGCAATCAGTAACAACTTGTGCATCTATGCAATAAAGTTTCCTGTATTTGAATTCCAAATTTCATGATAACTAAAAAGAAAAAAAAACCAAAGCCAGAAATGTTTATGAAAGTTCTCTTTCTGAATAAGTCCATTAGAGAACAATTCATTCTAATGTCATATTCTGGCACCAGCTATTGATACTGATCAAGAATAGAAATGCAAGTTTTTTTCATATTCTTTGCTAGTTCTTGCTTGCCTAACAGGATTTCTTTCAGGAAGTATGTGAAAATGCCACTATTATTGTGGAGCAATTGGCTAAAGTAAAAATTTAACCTCAGATATCAATAATCTTTTCACACGTTTTATTGATTTTGGGAGTGAGCACTCCCTCACTGCTTCATTCTTATAGTGATGGCAAGTGGGAAATTTCAAAACAAGATTTATTCTCATTTGTTAAGACAGATAGTGTCTTAGTAAGCAGTACCCGCAAAATATGTATAGCTTGCATGTGGCTAGGAGTACTTAGTTATATCCCTGAATATGGAATATGTTTGTGTTGTTATGTCTCAGTTCACAAAAAGTATGATACATATTTTCAGAATAAATGGCTTATTTTAGACAAGAGGACAAAGAGATTCTTTGTACAATGTCATATGTGTCAGTCCACAGAACACTTCATAGCTGTTTACCTCCACTGAAAGCAGAGACAATTGACATTTCATATATAAGTGGAAAAAAGGCATACAAATCTAAGTAGAATTATACACAAATACCAGTTTCTGAAATATGAAGATGGAAACAGCTAAAGAAAATTGCATCTCATATGACCTACAACCCTCAGAAACCTATATAACTTTCTTAAAGTATGTGCACAATCTGCCTTCAGATTTACTACAATTTTGTAAGTCATAGAACCCACGAAATCCAGATAGTTTTGCTTTATTTGAGCTAAAACGGTAAAATTGATGATGACTCATACATAAGGACTGTAATTTTTCTGACTCAGCATTGAGGATTCAGAAGTATCCAACCAATATAAAAGTTAGATTTCCAGTGTAGCTGCAACACTGTCAAGTACAAAGTAAGCAAACAAATGCAAACACATTTTGTGTGTGCGGTAATTAAAATCTGAGTCTGAATCTTCTGAGGCCTTGGAACAAGGGCAGCAATTACAGGATATATTCTGCTTACTTGGGGACGGTGAGTTGCAGAAATTCCAGGTGTAGTTCACAAATGGAAGGCAACCAGTGGCTTCCCAGATGATCTGTTGAGGAATAGTGGTGGGCTTGGAGTGCAGCTGGATCCTCGAGGGGTCTGGTACTCACTGGCTTGCTTCTTCATACTGCTGAGGATTTATTGAGCAACCTCTGCTCCAGCTCTGCCCACCTGCCAGTCACATTCACGCAGTCCTGGCATACGGATTGCTCTTGAATTTTTCACAAAGTCACAAACAAAGCTCATCAACCACTACTGAGCCCTTCTGTCACAGAACAATGGAAATAGCCTACCTAAAGTTTGGTTCAGCTGGAAATTGATCCTACCAAAGGCTTTTGCAAGCTTTTTCCCCTAAGTTTTCTAAGATTTTTCAAAATGTTTATTATAACAAACACTAAATGTTTCAATTGAACTTCAGTTAGTAAAATTTAAAATATTCTTTATTTCACCTTAAAATACATTATGTGCACTGCAGCTATCAGAGGTTGGATTATACAGAGTGCCTGTATTTCCAGTCATAGGCTCAAGGCAACATCAAACTCCCATGAACTCAGAAGTCATCAGGTTTCATGACTGCACGATTTAGCATCCAGCTTCCTAAAATTTTCTGATTGCTCCTTTCTAGTCAGGCAGGGATGCTTGCTGGTTGTGGTGAGTTGACCTTGGTGGGCCACCCAGCCAGCAGCTCTCTCACTTCACCTTCCTCAACAGAACGGGGGAGAAAATAGACTGAGATACCTCATGTGTCAAGATAAGGACGGGGTGATCACTTACCAGTTATCATCACAGGCAAAACAGACAACTGGGGGAAGATTCACTTAATGTATTGCCAATTAAAATAGATTCAGATGGTGAGAAAGACAAAAGCTAAAATGCATCTGTCACCCCACTTCTTCCCAGGGTCAACTTTGGTCCTTCATCCCCAACTCCTCTACCTCCCTCCAAACCCTGAGCAGTGCAGGGGATGGGGAATGGGGGCTGTGGTCAGTCCATAACAGCTCCTCTCTGCTGCTCCTTCCTCTCCAGCTGGTCCCCTGCTCCAGTGTGGGGTCCTTCCCACAGGCTGCAGTCCTTCAGGATACACCTGCTCCAGTGTGGGCTCTCCAAGGGCCACAGTTCCTTCAGGAAACAGCCACCTGCTGTGGTGTGGGATCCTCCAGGGGCTGCAGGGTGGATATCTGCTCCAGCATGGTCCTCTCCACGGGCTGCAGGGAAACAGCTGCTCCACCGCCGTCTTCTGCAGGGGCTGCAGGTGAGTCTCTGCTGGGGCACCTGGAGCACCTCCTCCCCCTCCTTCAGCTCTTGCCTCAGGCCTCGCAGGGCTGTCTCTCTCACATTTTTCTCTACCCCTTGCTGCCAGGCAGTGTTTTGCCCCCTTTCTTACACACCCTTTCCCCAAGGCACCCCCACCTTGGCTGCGGAGCTGAGCTGTGCCCTGCAGTGGGTCGGCTGGAACCGGCTGGAACCAGCCGTGTCTGGCACCACAGGGCAGCCCCGACCTCTCCTCACAGAGGCCGACCTGCAGCCCCCCACTGCCAGCGCCTCAGTACCTCCCCCCCCCTTTTCAATTTCTTTCCAATTCTCTGGTCTTGCTGTATTTTTAACTTGCACATTATAGCACAAGTATCCCACTATCGATAAGTAAAACTCAAAATTACCTGAAGTTGATAAGCAAAATTCAAGATAAGTAAGTTACCTTAATATAGGTATTAAATAACTTAGGCAGCTCCTATTTAACAGCCTAATAAACTTCAAACCTGCTCAGAAAAGCAAACCTCAAAAGCTTTTGCAGAAGCTGGTACCAGAGAAATGTTTACATTTGTGTCATAGCCTGGCACATGTCTGAGAAGAGAGTTAGTATGTGGGGAAAAAGATGGATTGTCCTGCCATTTGCAGGATTTTGGCATCTCATAGGTATTTTGTCAAAACCAAGATCAGATCTTTTTGTCTGTGTGGTAATGTACTACCTGAAAAATTAAGCACTGGTTAAAAACTGGCTGAGATATGACACTGCTGTCATGAAGGGAGAGTAGCTAAACTACAGTGACAATTGCAGGCAGCACTCTGCTAAAACCCCGAAAGGACAAAACACCTCAAAAGCGGTAAATACAAGAGATCGATTTCTGCTTGAAATGTTTTCATGTTGTTTTTCAAGCGCTTGAATGAAAGGCCATGCTTCTCTCCCAAAGTGCCATGATAAGATAAATAATAAATAGACTTTAGCGTTTGAGCCCAACGACTGAAAAAGTTCAAAGGCAGAGAGAGGGAAAGTTAAAGAAAGGAACCGGTGATCCAGGACGATACTATACAAGCAAATGGAAAAATAGCAAATGTTTATGTAGGGGGTGTGTAGCTGTTTTTTCTGTCATCCAAGCCCCTTATGAGCAGATCTTTCAAGAATATATCTACTTATTTTTTGCAATCTGATTCATTAAGAGCATATCACATGGGCATTTTCATAGTTAGCATATCACGAGATTAGCCAGAGTCGTTAGTGAGGTGTTGCATTGGGCTGTGAAATCTTTTGCTTCAAGTAAAAGGGAACTTCAACTTCAGATACACTTCTCGTGGGGATTAATAAATGCTAGTTCTCTAGACCGCATTCATTTCTGCAAGGGCTAAGCTTGTGTGATCTTCTTGGGGCCAAAGCTTGGAGTGAGGGTTGTTTGAATAGTTAGTTCAAAATCAAAGCATGATTTGGCCACAGCTGCCACGTATTCACACTTCCATCAGCTGGGCTTTGGTTTCAATGGAGACATGATGAGCAGACATAATAGAACAACTCTTTAAAAGATAAATTGATACAACTATGTTATGCAATTCTACATTATAAGGTGATCAATAAGGGTGCCGGAGTTAACAGTGTTCTGTAAATATTTTGCAGTACACCATCCCTTTCCTACTATTGCCTTAGAAACAGAGAACACAGCTCAGAAGTTACGCCATTTCCTTTCTGTGGGTTCATACACTGTGTTACTAATAAATAGTCAGTAAGTAAAGCAAATGTTCAGACTGATACAATTTAAGATGTAACGTTTATTTGTAAACATCAGTAGGTTAGCCTTCTCTTCACTTCTGCTCCACACTTCCCTGGCACTTTGGTTCAGCTGGGGAACCACAGCAATGCACCAGAGCCACAGCTTTTCACCTGGCATTGGATTTTCATCATCTTCCTCCTGGAAGCACAGCTCTCTGCAAAGAAGGACACAGCAAACCGCCCTGGAGAGAAACGACACAGAAAACACAGCCATTTACTCTCTTTTGAGTGCATTACCTTGTTATGTGAGTTTGGATCAGTAGTGCAGCGCCAGAGTGCATTTCCCAATCCTCCTCAGTGATCATGCTTTGATTCACATTATGGAGGGGTCCCTGAACACATGAATTTGATTCTTTTTACATGCAACTAAACTGGAAGGTGCAATCCAGGTGCCAGTAGGCATGCAGCTCACAGGAGCAAGTTTAACCTGGCTGAAGCAAGATGTCCTCAAATGTGTACTGCAAGGATGGAAGGTCCTCAGGACCAGCTGCTTTATAGATCTGCTCTTGCTGGCCGTGATACCTCCTTATATGAACATAGCCTTTGTGGTGACTTACCTTGACCTCAGCAATTCATCACCAAGTTTTTGTCTCTCCTGCTACAGATGTGGCTTTGAGAAATTGTGGGCACTGCCACGTGCTCTGTGAAGTGAGCAGGTACATTGCGCACACTCAGTTCAGGGCATATCTCCCATCGACCAGGGAATATTCTGGTCATCTGAAGGGACAGCAGAGTGGTTGGCTGATCAGCATCTCTTCCTCCTCTATGCACAATGCTATCTTGAAATGCTGGAACAGCACAGGAGTGGTTTTTTGGTATTTTAAGAGGTTTTGCCAGTTTTTCAGGTTGGACAAAACAAATCATATGTGGAAAGTGCCAGAGCCAGGAAGTTGGTAACTTGCCTTTTTTCTGATTTTTATAAAGCCAACAAAAGGGATCCTGGGTTTTTGACTCGAGGCCAACCCTGGTGCCAAACAGTAAATCGTGGAGAAACCACAGTTCCTTAAATACTGCTGCAAGACATTTATAATGGAAAAATGCTAGTTATCTTAAATAAAGGTCTCACCACTTCTTGCCTTACCATGCAGAGTTTAAAATAATACAACAGAGCTTGCTGATTCACTTCAAAAGAAAATGCTGCTGTGCTGAAAGCGTAATTGGAACATTACTACCCAGAATAAATTAGTATACCAAAGTTAGGAGCAATTGAAAGGTGGTGGGAAGATGCTGCAACAGAAGTGGTATTTCTCTACTAGTTAGAATGGTCTGTGTCACAGCTTTTATTTTAAATGGATGATAAATGAAGCAGACTCTAAGCACTGGATTTTTCAGAAGAGTTCAGCAAGCTATTGACGTTTAGACATCAAAATAGGTGGACAGGTTTTCTGGAGAGCCCAGATCTGGAAACTGCTGGACACTGGGCTCTTTGGAGCATGAGGATCCACTAGGTTTCAGGGCATTTGGAAGTGTTGGTAAAATATTGCCAAACATATCTTAGGCTGAGGACTTACCTAAACTTCCCAATGTCATTCCTAAATTTCCTTGTACCTACTCGTCTAAGATCAGCTTTTCTGAAGTAGTTTGTGTGTTAGTATGCACAGTGTATGCAGTAGTTGCATGTACAATCAGTAGTTAGTTGATCCTGGTCTGGATCTAGCCAGGACATTGCGGGGGGGGCAGCACAGTATCTCCAAATGCAGCAGGTTTTTTTTTTCTAGAAGGGACTGGCCTTTTGTATCTTATGACTCAACAAATTTATAAATATGTCTTAGAGCCTACACAAAACAAGTACCTATTTTTATGTCTTCATACTACATGTCTCTTAATTTCATATTATATTTCCTTGTCTAATTACATTTTTTGTAACATTAAAAAGATTATCTATTCCCTAACAAAGCTCTTGCTGTACCTTATTAGTCAGATAGCTCAAATCGATATTAAGACTTTTGAAGTAGCAACATCATGCTGTTGTAGTGCTGGATTATTTTATTTCTCTCCCCTAGTGGAAAAATGCCTTTTCAACATTAGAAATTTATGTTCATTTGTCTAGCCATAAAAACAAGAAATTTTTGAACCAAAAATAAAAATTAGTTCATTAAAAATTTATCTCATTTGTAATCCTTTCTTGTGAAGACATCTTGGACATCACTCCTGCCAGATACCATAAATCAACAGGAGACTTTTTCTATTTCTCTCACAATAGTCTTTAGAACAATGGAAGCAAATCAGCTGTCTTGTTTTCTTCTTAGATGTCCAAGTGCATATGACAGAATTAGATGGGATTGTTAGCTATGTATCATAGGTATTTGGAAGCTGCTTTTCAACTCAGCATCTAAATACTTAAGGGAAACAGATGTTTTTTTCAAGTGGGTAGTTGTATCATCTTTTTGAAAAACATAAAGCTAAGTCCACATAACTGTTGATCGGGGGAGATCCTGAAAATTGAAACCCTTTCATCTTAAAATAATGTAGAAAAAACCTGCCACCAAGACAGAGATATTTTAGAAGAGTGTTTATTGCCTACAGGAATCAGTCAGCAAATAATGAACATGCACAGCAATAGTTTTCTAATAAAATATATGCTCACGTGCAGTTGTGATGTTTATCATCACTATGAGTACAATGTTCCTCACAGTTCAGCATCTTTCACTTCAGTCATAAGCTAAAATACATCAGGGAAGTGACAAATCTGTTTCTCTCCAGATTTGTCAGAACCAGTGGCTCTGGAAAGTGCCAGCTGCAGTGCTTCTTGCCATACCAGCCTTGCCATGGCCAGCATCTCAGCTGAGTGGGGACATCTATCAAGCTACCCGTCAAGGAGCTTTCAGGCTCTTCCCAACTCCAAAAATGAAGGCCTGTGTGGCAGATGAGGTTTCCTTTTCCTTCCTGGCCCACCATCTGCGCTGCAGAGAGGGTTTTCACAAAGGCAGTGGAGGATGTGGCTTTGACAGCTCTGGGTGCTGCAGGTTCCCAGAAGGCAAATAGAAGTTGGATTTTGATCCTGCCTAGTGGTGCATAGTAAAAGGAGAAGGACACCGCATCCACCTCCGTGACATACTCGTTGATTTGTCCTTTTTGGTTCTCTTGGTAGCAAGCCTGTCCTCTTCTCATTCGTGTGTGGGTGAGCAGCTCGACCTCAACATATGGGCCTTGTCCTGGAAAAGGAAGTGGAGACGGGGATAAAAAAACCCCATCCTACTGGGGTGGGAGCCTCATGTGTGATGAGGCTATGAAAGAGTGCATATGCACTCCAGAGGGCAAATTCTAAGCACCTTGTTTCTTAGTGTGAGAGCAACTTAAACATTTTCTCCTCAGTTAGCTCACCGTATTTGGCTCCAAGCTCATCCCAGCAGCAGTTATGCCGGTGGAACTGTGATATTGTACAGCATAAGGAGATTTTAAAAGCCCTTCCA
Organism: Elanus axillaris; assembly: GCA_026212715.1. Classification (NCBI taxonomy): domain Eukaryota; kingdom Metazoa; phylum Chordata; class Aves; order Accipitriformes; family Accipitridae; genus Elanus; species Elanus axillaris. The sequence continues at coordinate 12,283,434 of JANZLQ010000050.1, read as the reverse complement.
CCATTTGTTCCCAGGGATAGATTCTTGCTAAAAGTGGGTATAATTTGAAAAGATGGTATGTACAGGAAGTTATTTCAAGCAGTGGCGTCCTTATCCACAGCGGTGCAAGCCAGGTGCATATCTGGGGGTACTGGAACCAAATCACCTGATACATCTATCTGGAAAACATACTTTCCTGCATGCTAAAATGTATTTCAAAGTAACGTACCTAAGTAATATAGATGTCGCACATTTCAAACACCTCAAGTGACAGAGATAAAAATAGAATTAAACAACTGTGATATATCAATTTATAACATTATGCTGAATAAACAAAAACATTTTTTATTCCAAGAATGGAGCCTTAAAAGCAGATTATATGCTACCATCATTACTACAAATTCACTTCAACGTTCTTTTAAAAATGAGTTATCTCAGTGATACTGATCACTAATCAATAAAAGATTAAAAAAATGTTCCATAAAATTCAACTCAACTAATAAAAGCAAGTCATTTCTCATTCCCCTTCAGCCTTCATGTGAAAGTTCATTGTGTGCAGATTGAAATTCAGAACAGAGTTCAGAACCAGTTCTCTTTCCTTCAGTCGCAATCCTATTGTCAAGCTCCACACAACATTCAGAATCATGTTGTGCTATTCCAGAAGGAATATAAATATCCATCAACAGTAAGACTACTACAGATTATGCTACTAGGCATAGAAAGTGCTTTGGTAAAATACATCTTTTTTGAGCAATCTGCAGTTTTTGTGGCTCCGATGCAATTCCATTTCTCCCTTTATAAAAGCAAGGAGTGTAGCAAGTTCAGGGTCTTGTGAAGTAAAACTCCTTTCATCATCTCAGGCATCAATAGCATGTGTGACCTGATGAAGAACAAAGAGATTAATGATATTCTGAAAGTTAACTATGACTCACATCGGTACCCACCACATCATGTCTTCCAGGGAGGGAGGAAATAATCAAATATAAATAACATTTCATTGCATCTCTTGGGGCTGCACGATAGTCATATAATTTCTCTCTGTGTAAGATGTAATGTGTCTCTCTTAATAGTTTTAGCTGGTGCTTTCATATTGATTGATATATTTCAGCCAATTTAGCTTGCTCCCTACTTACAAGCAATTAGTGACACTTCCCAACACAAAACACATATCCTGGGCAGGGAGAAGGACTTATTTGAACCTTACAAGCTTAGAAGCATCCTGTGATACAGACAGAAGTTCCACATTTAAAAACTCTGTGTAATTGATACTATACTCCAATACCTACTGAATCTGCACCCTAATGCTGCCTGTATTTTCTACAAAAGAACCCCAGCTGTTAAATGTAGAGAAATGCTACTTCAAGAGCATATGCAAATGCTGTTATGTTGAATGTGTTTACACCAGCCATGTGCCTCTGAAAAGGAAAACGTAGCCCACCACGCTCCAGGTGAGTATTTGAGAAACCGGGATATTTTAGGAGACAACAGGGACTCCAGATATTTGGGTAGCTTGGCGATGAGGTTTCATCCCTACGACAGAGTCATCTGTGCCCAAGTCAGGTGGCAGAGCAGCCCGAAGAAGGAAAGCCTTGCAGCCTGCTGATGGCTGGGGAAGCCTGGAGAGCAGTGCCCGGCCACTGCAACCCAGCAGTGCTGTCGTGGGAGTATCCCACAGAAGGAGCTCAGTCTTTAAATAGAAAGTACTTTTAATCTGTCAGAAGCAGGTGGTCTTTGAGCAAATTAATACTCGTCGCAATATATCCATCTAGGGGAAGAGGCATAACATTTCTTGAGGGGAAGCTGGGACAGGAGACACTGATGCATACAAACAAATCATGTGATTACAATAAGTCAAGAGATCTGCTCTATCTGCAAAAAGCTATATTCATCTCCAATCTTTCCAAGTAAAAATTTCACTATTGATATTAATGGACTACTTATTAAATCACTCCGTCAAAAAGATTGAAGCTGAATTCAGACCTCTATTATAGTTGTGTAACTGATTGATGGGTAATGCTTGGTACACCTAGCTTTGTTGTAAAAAAATGGGCAAGCCATTGCTAAACCATCCTAATTCCCTACAAAACTGCTATTACGCATGGGCCAAAAGTGCCATATCTCCAGGTGCACCCTCATCAAGGTGCACCACCTGTCCTGTCACCTGTCAGATGGTGTGACAGCTGACCCAATGGGTCTTGTTCTTATCTTGAACACTTCCAGCAGACAGACAGAAACACATGGAGCAAGATAGCTGATGCTCCGGGCAGTCTAAATCCCTAATAGTCTCCTATTTCTGGGCACAAACCTAACCATATTAGACAAGTTCCTATGGAAATTTATTCATTTGGCTTTATTGCCCACGAAAGGAGAATTCATAAGGTTCTGGAAATCCAATAAACCTCCCATTTATAAGTCATGGCTTGCAAATACTTAGAGATGTGCTCCACTGGAAAAAGCATATTACTATGTTAATGGACACACACTGGGCTTCCACAAGATTTGGAAGTTCTTTCCGAGTTTTTGTGGAGAAACAAGATAAGAATATATTATCATTTAAGAATGCCATTATTTTAGACCCTAATCTCTCATTAACCTGAATGTGCATTAGGTTAGAGTTGGCACCTTGCCTAATTCTTACCTTACATGCCACAATCACTTTGCATGTTAAAAAAATACAGTTCTGTTTGTCCTTCTTGACAGTTAGTTTTTTCTAAGTATATAGTAACATATTAACATAATGATAATGTAATTGCTTTTGTACTCATAAGCATTATATATAATGATGTGGATCAAGAACGATGTAATCTGTCTCTTTTGTGTAAACATTAAAATAGCTAAGAAAATGAAGTTTGGACAGTTTGCTAATGATACAAGCATGATAAATATAGCTATTGATAACAAATGCATATGGCTATGCTTGAGAAGCCTAACTGTATAATGATAGAAATCAATGTACAGCATCATGGAAGTGGTTAATAAACTTCAAAAAGTTATGCAAAAATAGAGTAGGAGAAGAGCAGAAGGTTGGAGAAAATTAGACTGGGAAATGCAATGCAATATAGCAATAAAGAAAAGCTTATGCAATTCAGAATTACACACTGTCACAGCACAGGGAAGTAATAGTCCCTTTCTGTATGTCTTTAGTGGGCTGACAAGCTGAATACTGCATCCACTTGTGTGGTTCTGTAGCAAAAAAAATTAAAACAAAATAAAATTGAAATTACAGAGCCCCTTGACAAAAATGTTTGAGAATATTTTACTATATAATGTACTACTAAAACCAGTCATTGGGGACAATTAAATGCAGCATAAAACATGTCATTCTTTAATCTGCTTTTACATTTTGATTAAGAACTGCAGATAACAACGTGAAGGGTATTCTCAAAGCAAGGGGCATAATTGGCAAGAGCCCTAGTACTCATTAACTGAAGATTACACTTAAAGCAAACTGAATACTCATCTGATACAGAATACAGAGAGCTGTCAGGGCAATGCAGCTCAAGTTCAGTGAAATATATTTTTGCCTTTGAGGATGCCAAAAGCTAAAAGCAGGATTGAAAAATCAGCATTATTTTATGGATACATTGGAAGAACTGCAGAACTGAATAAGGTGTGACCTTCCTGGTACACCTAGGTGCGTACAGGTTACTATGCTGTGAATTAGCTGCAGCCCAGTGATTCACTGGGGTCTGTGCAAACAAAGAATTGAAATAGTCTGATCAATAAGTGACAATAGCATTTATCAGCATCTGGAAATCACTTTTACTGATCAGCAGTTACAGCCTGGCAGTATTTAAGTATGAGAAAAATGTCAACAAATTAGAAGAAACTGAGAAAAGGGTAACAAAGTGATTAATGTGCTGAAGCATTGATTAATGAGGAAAGATTGAAAGACCTAAACATGTAAAGGTGCAAAACGACAGCTCGTATTTTATCATATAAGCCAAGAAAGGAGAAAAATTGTTTGGAATGGATGAGTGAGAACAAGCGAGATGGGCAAACCTATTTGTGCCAGCACTGAGAATGTTTTGCAGTTTCCACTACTGTTCCTGCCACCACTCTGCATAAAAGTCAAAAGTATTTGTTAGTGTTGGGAGGAACCAGAATGTGCTGGAGGGACAGGTGTCTGAAACTGGGATTTGAAAGGTAAGGATTTTGTTTTGCAGTGACTACAGAATCCTTTGTGACCTGTGGCTGTCACTGGAAAAAAAAGAAATCTCTTGGTGTCCTGGTTTTCCCAGCAGCAAAATGGGCTCAGTAATATTTCTTCACTCATGGGGACATTGTGACAGGAAACACAATGAGAAGAAATATATCCCTAGCTTAAAAATCATCTTATTGGACCAAATGGGCTTTTAGTCATGTCTTTTGACTGAATAAAGATATTCTGGGAAAAGAGAGGCAAAACAACTGCAAGAAGAGAAACAGGTCTGGAACCATGGTGAATGGAAAAGTGAAAAGCAGAAAAGTAGGGAAGAAAAAAAATAGGTAAACATCTGAAAAATTAGAGGTTAAATGAAAAAGAGGGAAATACAGAAAAGAACTACAGGAGTGAAGTATAAGATGCAAAACAGAGCAGCATAGCAAAACAAAGGAAAGAGATCTCAGATTCCCAAGAACAACTAGCCTGATGCCTCAAAAACTGGTGAGGCATTGGGGCAGCTTTATGTGGTGGAAAAAGACACTGCTGCACAGGGCCGCCGGGTGCTGGGGCGGGTCAGTAAAATGGCCACTGCCCCACTGCCAGTGTTGCTTGTCCCAGAGCCATGATCAAGTGACACTGGTGGGGAGGGGGCACAAGCAGTCTTCTCTTTCCCACCGCTTAGGAGCAGCAGCATCAAGCCCAGCTTTCCTGAGCTCTTGGCCTCGCTCTGTCCTCATTACTGTGCCCGCAAATTCAGTTTGGCCTAAACCGTCTGATTTTCCTAGCTTTCGGAGGTGTTAAATACTTGAGTCACTTGATCAAGCTTCTGGGCCGTAAGTTAAACCTATGAAACATTAACAGAGGGCAAGTATTGTTCTGTATTGTATTGTGCTAAACACTCTTTCTGTTCAGCAGAGAGCCTTCCAGGCAAGAAAACTTCTCCAAAATTAAGTTTGCATGGCAGGTGGGTGAGTGTGGCAAGATAAACCTGTGCGGGGTCTGTTGGATAGGCTCCCATGTCCTTGCTCTAAATCCTGTGCCACACATTTGATTGCTGAAGCACTCAGGAATAACACAGAAGAAATTCTGTGGCAATGAAAAAGAATTTTAATGTCGGCTAATTAAATACAAAATTTAATAGCTAATGAACTACATGTGATACTAAATGAAATAGCCAGTACCACCTGGTCCTTTCTTGGCTGTTTTGATTTTGCACTCATTTTGTATTATCAGAATATGGTGGGATAGTATACTGAAGATCCTTATTTGTATTATCCAAGTTGCAACTGCTGAAGGTGGCAGGTTTAGGTAGGCATCACTTGAGATTCTGGGCACAGAGATGAGTAGAAACAACTGGGGACAGATAAATGACTTCAGCTATTGGATAAACAGAGTATTTTTGCTAAAGTAACAAAAGTGAAACAGTTTATATGAGAGAACTCCTGTGTCTTGAGCTTTTTGTTGAGGCTGATTCTAGATTTGGCTAGACAACAACATCTTTGGTTCAAGACCAGAGGCAATGGGCACAAACACAGGAGGTTCCTCCTGAACATCAGGAAACACTTTTTATACCCTGAGGCTGCCTGAGCACTGGCACAGGTCGCCCAGAGAGGTTGTGGAGTCTCCACCCTTGGAGGTATTCAAAAGCCATCTGGACACAGTCCTGGGCAACCAGGTCTAGGTGTCCCTGCTTGAGCAGGGGGGCTGGACCAGATGACCTCCAGAGGTCCCTTCCAGCCTCAACTTCTCTGTGATCCTTTGATTCTGTGAACACTGGTCCAGTTTATTCTTCTAATACTTCTGATGTCTTCTTCACAACTACAGGAGTTGGAAATGTTTTTTTGGCTATGAATGAAAGTTAAGATTAAGAAGTACAATTCTCTGGCAAACTACCTAACAAGGGCAGGATTCTACTGTCTGATGTGTAGGGGCGCATGGGGCTCCAAACAACACTTTAATGATTTCACCCAGTTATAGATCTCTGTTCTCCATTTTGTTCTCTAAGTTGAAATAAAACAGTGCTTTCACAATTAAGTGTATCTGTATTACATCCAGATCTCTGGCAAATGAAATCACTCTCGCTGGTCTGGCAGCCTCTCTCTGCTCTTGCATATTCCCTACTACCCTTTGGTTGTGCATCTTCTTTCCTACAATTACTGGAGAAAAATAAGGGAGGGCAGAAATTGTGCATGCACCAGCAGCGGACTGAAAAACTGCTGTTGGTGTTCAAGAGCTCACCAAGGATGATAATTTTGACAATCTGTAGAGCTTCCTGCTTTCACAGGAGAGCAGTTGGAGGTGAGCAGAAGTGAAATTATTGTGTAATTGCAATGAAGTCACATTTACTTGCCAAAGATGGAATGTACCAAATGTGACAGAGTTTAGCATCATCTCAAGGACATACCATATCTGTCATTTCACCGGTATGGCATTCCCTGCTTCTGTAACGGTTTGTCTTGCAGAATTAGCTTGTTCAAATTCTTTCGGAGTTCTTTTTCTTTTTTGGCTGGCAGGAAAGTGTTTAGGGTTTTTTTTTTAAATACATATATCAGAGAACAGAATAAGAATGAATACCCAGCTGGCATAGTGTGAATTTGCCAATCAAGCATGACTGTATCACTCACTTAAGACTAACTAGAGATGCATCCAGACAGATAGCACAACTCAGACGTGGCTTTTCTAGCCAGAAAATGGCATGTCATCCATCCCAGGAGTCAAAAAATAACAACAAAAAAAACCCAGCCCAAAGCCAAACCCCATGAGATTTACTTACAGTCTATCTGGACTGGTTAAAAGCTTTCATACATAGATTGCCTAGTTAAGCTGAAAGACATGGAGAACTGAAACAAAGCTGCAAATTCAGTTGGGAACTCACTGCAGCTGACTACTCACTGCCCTGGAAGGGTAACGTTTAAACTGGGAAAAGTACTGTTACTGTTTCTTAAAGTTTTTTTCTGGAACTGATAGTTTGTATTCGCAGATATTTTCATTATTGTGAAGGCGGGAGTGCTCTGGACACAAAGAACTGGGCAGAACTGTCAATAGAAAGGAGGTTCGAAATATCCTACAGAGATGACTACATAATCCTGAGGACTGGAATAACAGAAATGAGATAAAATTCAATAATGGAAAAGATAAGGTCATGCACTTAGACATTTATAAAAAAGCATTTTTATTATGGACTGTAAAATGACAGACAAATAGAAGGAGTTGCCTGTATTAGTCACTCATAGCATGACCCTGAACCATCAGTGAGATTTGGTCATATAAAAAGCAAACTGGCTGTATGAGAAAAGGTCGTTTTGGAAGAAATTGGGAGAGACTACCTCCATCGCAAAGACTGGCAATACTTTGTGAAAAACTGTTGCACATTGCATGCCAGCTATGCTGAAGAAAGCTGAATTCAAACTGTATCTAGTACAGAAAAATCTGAGTTACAGAGGCTCTGTGTTATAGGAGGAGGCTAACAAAACTTACTGATAGGCTAGACAAGTCGAGAGTGGCTATGACTACTGCCTATAAATATGTTACAAATTTAAATGCAAGGGAAAGCGAAACACCCGACTGAAACACTGTACGGCACAAGGACAAGTGTGTATGAACTGGTCTTGAATGGGTTCAGGCTGGGCATTAGAAGGAGCATTCTAAAATAAAGATGAGGGCAGTTCTGGTCCAGCTCTCCAGCAAGAAGTGCAGTAAACCAGCACAATCAGTGTAAGGATGGATCTAGTTGTGTTTATGGAAAGGGCTATATGGAGTATTTGCTTCTACAACGGCGAAGTACTACCTTCAAAACACAAGATCTGTGCCGGTCCCATGGCCTAAAGATCTGAAAGGTTTACCTGCTTAGCAGACCAGATTGCAGTATGCAGATCTAGCAAGCTTTAAGCATCCTGGGCAATGTACCTCTGCAGCCCAGTTAGAGCAGAAGAGGCTCCACGTGAGATAACGTACCTCACCTTGCCGAGGAGCAGAGCTCTTCTGACATCTAGCATCGCTGCTAGCAAAAGGAGCAAGTAATTACAGAAGAACGTTTACTTGGCAGAGGCAGTCAGTGTTGAACCCCATATGCCAAAAGGAAATTGCTCTCTCAGTCTTAGTGATACAGGACTTATCTGTTCATCACCGTATTTAAAAAGACAGCAACCTGACTTCACTTGTCTGACCACCGTGCCTACGCAAAGCTTGCTGCTGGATTTATGGCCTTATTCTTGACTGCTCTTGTTAATGAACTACTAGAAGGTCTCCTCACACAAGAGCTATACCTTAGAGCAAGCCAGGTCTCCTCACGCAAGCTCTGTACCTTCCAGCAAGCCGGTGGCACACAGCAGCAGAGAGGCCAAGGGAACGGGCAGTTCTTGTTCCTGAAAAACAAACGGTTTGTAGAGTGGGTTGAAAAACTTGCATGAAATATAAGTGAGAACTGAGACAGGGAAAATTCTTGTTGACTGTGAAGCACCGTCCTGTGTTTTCCCTACGTAAAAATGGTAACAGTGCTGTCAACTTAGACAAAGCTTTCAGCCACACAGCAACGCGTGGAGAGGGTCTGCACTCAAGGTACGTGCCTGGCACCCGTGCAGTGCTTCTGACCCTCTGAAGCGTCTCCACGTAAGGGACTGGAAAAACCCTGGGTAGTAAAAGCACTGTGTTACAGAAGTCACTGCCTTCACCGTAAACATATTTATTTACTCGGATCGGTACAAATGCTCCCGCCGTACGTGCTGGGCTTCCGTTCAGTAGAAATTAACCGCAACCCTTACAGCGAGTCAGGAGCAGCGATGGTCTCTTGGCTTCTTCCCCATCGCCGCTCACGCCGCCTTATTAGTGACTAATAAACCATCCCGTGGGATGGCAGGCGACGAGCCAGCGCCCCTCCTTCCTCGCCGCCCCTTGGGACCCGCTCTGCTCCCCTTCACCCATCAATATTACCCCTGCACGCCTTTCGGGGGGACCCACCACCCGCCCGGACCGCTCCCCGGCTGCGGCGGGGTGTTGTTCCTCCCCCCCCCCCAAACCTCCCCGCGGGGGCGGGCCGCGCTGCCGCCACCTCCCGCCCTGCCCGCCGAGCGAGGAGAAGCCCCCTCACCTCCCCTCGGGTCCCGGGGGAGGGGGCTGCCATCACGTGTGCTTCCTCCCCCCTCTCTCCCCCCTCCTCCTCCTCCTCCTCCTCCTCCTCCCCCTCCGCGGCGGCAGGAGCAGCAGCAGC
>JANZLQ010000050.1:12241690-12273067 GCA_026212715.1 Elanus axillaris | reverse complement strand
GGGGGGGGTCGGTCCTTCGCCGGCTGCTGGGTAGGTGGGCGCTGGGTGAGATGCAGGCGGCAAAATGCTCCGCCGTGTGCGCGGAGTGAGCTGTTGAGGGATGGGATTGGATTGGACTGGATTGGATTGGATTGGATTTTTCCTGCTTTGGTTGCGTGACAGGAGGATGCTTTCTTGTGCCTGCCCATCGTGGGCATGAGTATATGCTGGTGTAGTACACACTTTCGGTGTAGGTGAATTGGTTCGGCGTGACAGCAGCGCGTTTTTCTTGTATCTTGTGGGATACGGTGTTTTTAAAGTAGAGCAAAGTAAAGACATCCAATGTAAAGTTTACAGTCTGTTAGAAAGACTTATTTCTCTTCTAAAACTAATATTTAGAAAAGGTCATTTATTTTTCTTTTTTTCTCCGAAAAAATTGCTGTCGATGCCTCCTACTGCTTTTTTAAAATGATAGGTTTATTCCGCTGCGAGGATCGCCAGCGAGAGCCGCGCAAAGTGCCTTCTCCAAGGTGATGAACGTTCCTCGCCCTGTGCACAGATCCCCCGCTCCCATTGTCTTCAGCGGGATTTGGAAGGCAATTTCCACGTTGGAAGGAGCTCTCGGTGCCTTCCAGGATAGGGTCCCCAAACTGTATAACAGCTTTCAAGAAATGAAAGAAAGAATGGAATAGTGATCTTCCTCCCGATTGCATTTTATAATACGGATAATGCTCTAAAGCAGGCTATCAAATTCACAGGCCAGCAAACTCTGGCAAAACGATTTGGCAATATAATAAATCTAACTGCTCTTCACTCTTGATATGCTCGTTTGTTCTTCATTTTACCCAGTTTAGACATACACCGCATCAGTGTGCGATACCACAATGCTACTGTTTTATTGCTGCCTGACTTTTTCATTCTATTTGTATGAATATCATGGTTATTTTTAAAGAGAGGTTAATAGGTTAATGTGTCGCTGGTGTTAGCGGCTTACCCATCAGAGACATGTGGGTCATTAGACCACGGCATGTGCATAAATCAGTGAGATTAAATATGGAAGGCTGAGGAAATATATGAGGAAGTTTCTAAGATAATGTGGAACGCACGTATACCATTATTTAGAAACCATTAAGGAAAGAGGGCTTTCCAACCTGGAATTAGAAAACCGTGTGCTGTATCGAAGACATTCAAACTGATTCAGTTCTACTAAAAATAGGCAGAAGCAAATATATGCGCTATATATGTACGTACGGCAGGTGCTGCTTTTAGTGCGACTACAAAAATATGGAAGGAAAATTTCATTTAAAAATGCAGTAGTCAGATTCTGTTAACTGTTTCATGCAAAACTGCAGTGTTTCAGTTCTCAACATTAATTTTGGAAGAACTAATATCAAGACATAATATCTGGGACAGATTTTCCCCTCACTTACCTCTGCATAGCTTCATTAACTTTTACTGGATAAGCTACTCCCTGCAAAAGATGAGTTTCCTATATTTACATGTGGGGCCAGATGTTGGCATTAGCACCTTTCCCAGTGGACTGCTACCATGTACATCACTGTTTATACTGAAAGTTAATCTTAAGAACACTATTACTACTTTTTCTTCAGACATTTGGACTTTCTTTCCCTACTTGGAGAAGAAAAATTCTTTTCTCCTCTGTTATTTTGTCGTTTTAATATTTGCATCAGCTTGACCTGTTGCCCTGGAACACTTTCTTACACTTTTTGGGGCAGTTCCTGAGCTTGTAACATTTGATCCTCACAAGATTACGTAGCCACCTTTATTGTTTGTTCAGTTTTTAGGAAGTGCTGAACTCCCCTCCTTTACTCCTCCAGAATATACTGCTTAAGAGGGAGTTTGCTGTAGCAAAAGAATATGGCAAGGTGGAGGACACAGGCAGACAACATGAAAATTAAGATAGCTTTTTCAGCCTTGATTCTGCCCCTTCGGCACATGCACTGCAGTTCGGTCTTTTGTTAAATTACGATAGAATTGCATCATCCCTGGCCAAGGGAAGAACATATAATGAAGTGATTAGAGCAGGAAACAGAGAATTAAGACATATCTGGAGTTAATTGACGATGTGGACTTGTATGTGTTTGTTCATCTGTCGATCTGTACTTTGCTAAGCTAGGAAGATGAAATAGCCCCGTTTTACCCAGGGTGGGGTAAAAAACAAGCTGGTGTTTCTTTCTGGAAAAGAGAATCTTAGGTCGATGTTTTAGACTGGTGTTTCTTTCTGGAAAAGAGAATCTTAGGTTGATGTTTTAGAGACGTTACATTATTCCCAGCGGTACCTGTAGTCATCTTCTGTAACACTTCTGATGCTCGCTGAGTGCCCGTGAGTAGGGTGGCGTGATGCTTGCTTCTCTGCTCAGGCTGTAAGTTAGTCCTGTCCTTAATAAAGGCTGTGAACTACAGGGGGTTACAAAGCATCCTGAGTGTAAAGGTAAGTACAAAATGTAGTTAGTTCATGAGCTCCTAATCTGCCAGTACTCTCCAGAGACACACGCTGCGCATGGGCTGCTTCAGCTTCAGTTTCAGTCCGGTTGAATGTCGGGTGTGAGGAACGCTCCAGTCACACGTGTGGCAGCTGCAGGGGTTGCAATTTGATCATAACTGACCACACACTGAGGATTTCGGTGAGAGGTACACAGACTTAACAAGAGATACCGCTCAGTGCATTGGTTGGGATTTGTATGCCCGGGATTTTGATTAACAGGGATATCTTTCTGTCGATAAGCCTTTCAGCTTGCTGTTCCTTCATGCAATAAAATATGCTTGCTTGGGATGATTCCGCACAACTCCTATGAGTCTTACAGGCCACATCCTGCCCCTGGTTTCTTAAATGCTCTTTGAGTGAAGTGGGTAAAGATAAAATTGTTTCAAGATAGCTTATTGAGGTTTGAATGAGGTCAAGGAAAAATTAAGGACAACTCTTTCACAGAATACCCCTTCTGTGGGGTATGAATGCTTTTCTTTTGCACAGTCATAACATGTCTGAAATTGTTTGTAAATAAAAGTAGATGGAAATTACCGATGAGGGAGAGGGAAGGGGAGAGAGGGACAAAGGAAAGTATCTGTCCTGTGATAGGGAGATGGCTGAGTCTATGATGGGCTGTTTATTGAGCGTGGAAGTACAAGCTGTCGTAAAGCTTGTAAATTTTTAGAGAGAACAGCAGAGAAAGCTATAGAGGAGCCATCCTTCACCATATATACATTATCTTAACTTTCAGGATGCTTTAGAGAAATGGTTTCTTCCTTGAAATAACTCATGGAATAAATTAGACAAACAGAGAACGTGGAAACAGTAGAAAAAAGAGGTGAAGCAGAGAACATGGTAAGCCAACAGAGTACAAGAAGCACAAGGAAAAATCATGGGGTTTGATATTTTAAAATGTGGTAGGATGAAAAGGGAGGGGTAGACATCATCAGTAGGACAAAAGCATCTGATGGCTGGCCAGCAAGAGCGGATTCTGAAGAGGGATGGGAGTGGAAGGTGTAGACTGGTACACAAGCAGAATGGAGTAAGGAAGCAGTATGAGAAAAGATGAGAGTGGGAGCAGCTCACAGAGGATGGACAAGGGTGGCAAGAACTGGCCACATCATATGCTTTTGTTTTCAAAGCATGCCTTTTTCCCTTGTGTGAACAGAGTTTTAGAGGAAGAAGGGTTGGGAAGGGCACAGAGGTGAGCAAGACAAGCAAGAGGAGATCCAGTTTAAATGCAGATTAGGCAGACATGTCCAGGAGTGTGATCATAAGTCTGTGCAGTATAACAACAGGAGAGAAAAATTATATTAATTATGGATTACTGCACACACCCAGAGGGAGCAGTGCATTTAAAGTATGGCTACTGTCACTGTTATTGGAGGTGCATGTGGTACCACAGAAAAAGGATACGTCTTTTTCTCTCATTCTTGTTTCTGTCTACTTTCCACCATCAATGAATGTGGTCTCATTCAGAATTTGAAAGTCTTTCTCCTCAGCATCTCCTGCTGAAGTTGTTGTTCCCCCACATCCTTGATGTGCAATGGAGGTTGCTTGACTAGGGACTCTGTTTCCATTACTTCGTTAGATGCTTTCGAGTCTGTCCTCCAGATCCTGTTGCAGGGATCCCCCAAGCTTTCTATCGCTGGATACCAGTGCTAGCAGAAGAGGCGTAGCATACATACTTCAAGAAGAAAATTATCTGCTCAAGTCTTGTCTGTGTAGCACTTTGATGTGGTGCATGTAGAGTATTCGTACCTGCTGTAATCAAGGACTAGAAATTAAGAACTTTCTGCATTTTGTGTGCAGGCCAGCAGTGGTGCGCTCTTGTTCAGTGCTTGTCAGCTTGTGGGTGTGCTGGGAAACAGCAAAATCTGAGGTCACGGAGGCCAAATCAAAGCAAGGGAGTACTTGGAATACTTTGTCTCAGCTGGTCACTATTTCTGCTGGAATGTTGCCCTTGCCTTTGCTGCTTCCTTCCAAAAGGGTTTGATAGTTGCAGAATGAGACATTGAGAATTTTAGAAGTGCTAAAAACCCAAATGAACATGACTATGGAAGAGTTAGAAAAACATTTGGGGCACAAGCTCTCGGTGGCTCAGGAATCAGTTTCTTAGGGACATGATTATTCAATCACCTTTGCAAGGGTTTGTTTCTCAGAGGCATCTAAGGTACATCAGCACTGAGGAGAAGGCACACTTCCAAAAATGCTGTCTGGATTTATTGGCAAATTACAGCTTTAGGGTTCAAACCAGGACTAACTGTCACTACTTTAAGGCATGTTACCTGTTATGTATGAGCTGTTGTAGCTGAAAACTTTGTCTTTTTCCTTGGGATGAGAAGGGGTCTAAAACTACTTGTATCTGGTACTTCTACATTTGAGGTGAAGACTTGAGTTTACGAGTGAGTTGGCCAAAGTAAGTTTTATGTACACTCTTTCTCACTCTAGGCTTGTGCATTGTCTGAAGCTTGGGTCCAGACTGTCCTGGCTGTGACGGGGAAGAGCTGAACACAAGCGTGTAGCTCCCTTGGCCCTGCCTGTGCCCAATCTGCATGGCAGATGTCAGCACAGATTTGGGAGGATACAAACCTCAGGCACTGCTGGTCTCTGGAGCTCAGCCTTGGTTTCTGCCTGGGCTCAATGGGGACTCTCTGAACCAGAATGAGATGTGGCCTCAAGACTGGCTTTCATCTGTGCTTACTAGTTGGAACAGACATACCCTTTGTGGTTTTTGTGAGTGAGGGGTTTGGTGTTTTTTTGGTTTATCATTCTAAGTTACACAAGGCCAAACCAATTTGTGCTAAAGATACAAAGCCACATTAGTGAGAACGTAAAAGCAGGGGATGGAAGAGAGGTACAAGTTCAGGTAAATTAGCCTAACTATTTTAAGAAGTACATATCTTTTTATGTTTGTATAGATAAACTTCATCTGAAATGGTAGACGGGACTAGAATAATTGGTTATTTTATCTAAGATACTATGACTTCTGTTCCCATAAATGAATTATAACAGTCAAGCCAAATAAACGTATGATACGTGTTCATGCCAGACTTCCGAAGTAAATGATCTGAACTCAAGTCAGGTTACATATCACTTTGAGAAACTATTGTAAGGTATGAACATAAATCAGCTATAAGTAAAAAGTAAAAACAATGATTAAAAAGAGAAATTAAAACTCAGACAGTAACATGCACATATTTGTTTCCCTTTAGTGTAATTACCTAGACATGAAATGTCCTTGCAGTACAGATTCTGATGCTGATTAAAGAGCCGAAAGGTAATTAAAGTAGAATTGGAAGTGTCAGAACAGCAGAAAATCATCTCATAACAGGTGTCACTCCATCATTGTCACTAGTGGGAACTGGTAGCATGATGGAGCAATTGAGGCTTGACTGAAGGGACTGGATTGAATCCAATTTCTTTATCATTTTCATTGTTGTGGAAAATATTGCCAAGGAAACATTCTTTCTGTACCAAGACCTCTCTGATAATTCCTGTTAAAGGGAGGACAAGAAGACTGGCCCTTTTCTTGCTATTGATGTAAGGATAAGTATTTTGTACTCAGAGCCTGCTGGTTTTCTTCTAGAGTTGACAGTAGACTGGATAAAGGGGAGAGTTAATATTTACTTGGGTCTTGAAAAACAAGAAGCTGTGGTCAAGGTCTTTGAGTAGAGAAGTATGAAGGCAGAGAATCCCGCAGATATCGACAGGAGGCTCGATTTACCGTTTTCCTATAAAGAGATTATCACGTTCCACCATTGATCCCTCAACTGAAAGTGCTTGTGACTTTTCCAGCCTGTGGTCAGACTTTGGCGAGTGTCCACAAAGCAGGTAGTGGCAGTAGTTCCCAGAATAAGAGTAGCTGTAACATTTGGGAAGAAAAAATGCTGAGCATCAGGGATGCTGAAAAAGGACCTATTCTTCTGACTCTACACTGCTGCTTATCCTCCTTGCTAAGTCCCTGCAGATGCTGTGGAATGAAAATGGAGGTAGAGGACATGTTGGCATTTTTGAGGTGAAAGCCTGTCTTTTTCTAAGGAGTCTGTAATTTTCTATAGGGCTGAAGACCAAGGAAGTTCTTTATAAATTACTCTGAAAAAAATTGTTCTCTCCCAAGAATAGCATTAGATAATAAGAAAATTATAATTAAATAATGTGCTGTAATGTAGATAGTCCTCTCCAATTGCTGTAGTTTTTTCTTAGATAATCTTGAAATTCTAACAATTTAGAAACACTGAGAAATACAGGAAGAAAAAGAGAAAGATTGTGAGAGAGCGGAGTTGCATTTCGTGGAGCTCCTAAGTGTGTAGAGAAAGGCTTTTTTGACTAAATCAATCCATAGTAAATTTTATTTTATGAAATGATTTCTTGTGTGATATTTCTCTTCCAGAAAAGAAGATACAGACAAAATCTGGTTAGGAGTAAGTTCAGCAATCATAATTATGATCTGATGAAATTAAAGTTTTCTGGAGAACCTTAAATCCATCCCTTTGTCTTGATGAACAGCTACAATGTATCTTTAGTTCTAATTCAGTTCACAGGTGGCTTCAAGGGGATCTGAGAGCAGAATTATTTCATCTTGTGTTATTAGGTAGATATCTAGTGGTGCCATTAGTCGTTTAAATATTTGGCATTTGTGGGTCATATGTTCTTCTATTTATTTGTTTTGATTGTTTGTTTATTTTTAAAAAGAAAAAATATCAGGTCACTTTTATCTCTTAAAGATTCTTACCAGGGAACTTTGGTCTTCTTTGGAGTGGGAAGCAAGATGCCAGTGAAGGTCTTTGCCAGAAGAGTACCTAGAAGACTTCACTTCTTGCTGACCTGGTTATGTTCCCAGACCTGGCTGGCTGGAAGCTGGGAGAGAGACCAAGCTCTGCAAGCATTTGCGTATCTATTGCTGATGTGAATTTCTCTGTTTAAGAGAGCAATCTAATGTTATGCTGATAACAATGTTCAATTTTTTTAAGTTGCTCTAAAACTGCCTCATTGGTCATAGTGCAGTTTGTGAGGAGGCGGTGTTTGACTAGCAGATCAGGATTTATTTTAGGATAATTTGAATTCTCATTATAGTAGACAATTTCCAAGGACTGAAAAGACAGGGCTTTTCTGATAATAGATTATGTGTTACAGCAACAGTGTTTAAAGGATCTGGCTCAAAATAAAATTAAATCCTTGTAATACCTCTCTTTTGACTTAGTATTATAAAAATAAATTTAGTTGCAATTACAGTCTTGAAACACCCACATTATACAACCATGTTCAAGCTGACAGGATCCTCATCCATGCTTCAAAAATATTGTTAATTAAGACCAGTAGGAAAACATGTGAAAATGAAAGAGAAGAAAATCAGGAATAAGCCAGAACTGTCAGTAATTTTTCTGAAGGAACCTGGCTTCTCTCGGTAGCGGCTGTCTCCTCCCCTAGCCCACTCTCCTGTGAGACCTTGCTATGCTCCTGTGTAGCTCAAATAGTTGCAAAACTCTGTGCTTTCCTAAGATGCATAGAGCGTCCCATGGGGCGCAGCTGGAGAAGCGGACGGGTACGATGTTCTCGATAGCCGAAAGAGTGTTCAGAACATGAAACAGTTCTTCTTGGGGCTGGTCTGGAGGCCAAAACATCCTGAAATCTGTCTCTGCCTGGCCGCAAAGCCTTTGTAGTCAGTCTCATTCCAGCTGCCTGGCTTGCTGGCAGGTGACAGCCGGGTTCCTCAAGGAAGGGCCCTGGGGCATCTCCTCTGCCTCACACCAATCTGACAGGATCAATGTGGAAGCAGATGGGGCGAATGGGGGTGGCTGGGTGAGCCAGAGAGCTGGGACTGGGCAAACTCCAGTTAATCTGCCCTCGATCACCATAGTGTGTTCAAGATGAACATGAAATGCTCAACTTTAGGAGCTCCAGTTGCTTCGCCCCTGCCCTCATTATTTCCCAGGCTGGCACATTTGCACCCAGCTTCAGGTGTTTGGCACGTTTCAGTGTTCACCTAGTGCTGACCAAAAAAATCCTGCTTTAAGAAGCACTTAACCCATCTCAGTTACTAACTCAGGTGACCACTGCATATGATGATGGAAGAGGAAACACACAGCCCCCAGTGAAATCATGCTGTCCCATCTACTTGCGTATGACTATAGAAAACCTATAAATGTACATTTCAGCAGCGGGTGAGAAAATGCTCCAGTGCTTAAACCTGAAGCATACAGAGGAGTTCCTTGTACCTTACAAAGGTTTTACTTGCTCTCCTATTCAAGACTGTTTCACATGCATTTTCACATAAGACTACAAAGAATGAGTGATTAGATAAGCATCATTTGCAGAAGTTACTAAATTTGCTCTGAAATTTTAAATCAAACAAGAATCTTAACAAAAGCAGCATAAAAGCTTGAGGTCTGGGCTAGGTAAAGGTGTCAGTGCATACACAGAAAATGCCCCAAATAGACTAGGCACTCAAAACGAGGGAGTGCTTTTGAAAATGCTTAAGGGTGTCTGTAAAACACAAGACTAAGATATAAAGTCTTTAGCTGGTTGATGGAGGCAGCTCAAACAGTGTTTTCAACAGGTATTTCCATAGAAAATTTGATAAAAATTTGTGGCTGGGTAGCAGTTTGTTGCTCTAAAACTCAGGGAAGCATTGATCTAATTAAATGTTTACATTTTGCTAATTAGTATTGACTCTGATTGTATGTTGCCTTTATTATCTGATCCCTCTGGGAGAGGCAGAGGTCAGCGTGTTGTGCCGAATGGGTTCTCGAGGGCAGAGGAGAGCACCAGAAAATCCTTAGCAAGGCTAAAGAACGGGACCCCCCCCCCCCCGCAAGCGGTACCACCATGTGCAGTGGTGGGCAGATGAACTGTTAGTTTCCTAAAGCACCGTGTCCCTCCAGCACTTTTTCTTTTATCCTCCACCTCTCACAGAAGTTTACCTAGACAATTCTGTGAGGCAGAGTTCCCTTTCCCTGTCTTGATTGGAAGTATAATTTTACAGAAGTATCATTTCAAGGTTAGAAAAGTGTAAATAAAATAGGCAGACTCCTGTTGAGGTTATAGAAATTTTGTCTTATATAAAACATGGGTTGGGAAGGCAATTTATTTTATTGTATTTCTTCTCTGTTTATCTGCAAAGGATGTCCTTTTCTTTGCCTGTGTGGATGTTTACACCTACAGAGAATGTCTTTGCAAAAATAATTATATGTGTTTGAAATGTGCAAAATTGGTTCTGAGCTGTAAGAAATACTCTTTTTCATGTCAGAAACTAGTGTCTGTGGTAGGGATGAAACAGAAATTTTGGCTAGAAAACATACAGAACAGCTGCCTAATTTTTTTTTTTTTAAAGTGAGAGGGGGTTTGTCGGTATCTCAATGCTCTTTGTTAAAACCTCGGTCCGTAATATAGTAGAGTTATCCAGGTGAGGGAACACAATCTCCATATTTGCAAGTGATATTCATGCTGCTGGCTGAGCAAACAAAGAGGATCACTGGAACCAGACTCCGAATTTGAGTGTTTTGGGTGATTTATCTACCAGATGGTAAATGCAGTCCAATGTAAAAAATTAGTCTGGGAGCAGGGAATCAATCATCCAGCACACTGATCAGCAAAGGGATTTGGGTGTTATAGCAGAAAAATTAATGAGCTGGCAATCCACTGCAGAGCAGCATTAAAACAAAAAGATACTACACTGTAATAAAAGAGTCCTCACCCAGAAGACAAAAGAGACGAACATAGTGCTTTATTAGACACTTGATAAACCTAATCTAAAGCAGTGTATTAGCTACCAAACCCCTAATATTATTCAAACATAATGATTAAAAAGTTCGGTATCAAAATCTGGAAATCAGAGTTAATTTAGGAAAGTGAAGTTTTTCACTGCTTCCACATTTGTTTCCCAAATACATAGGTTCTTCTGTCATGGGAATTTCTTATTAGTACTCTATATGATAGTAATAGATATTTCTGTGCTATTTTAAGTTGCAGTACAGTGCATTCAGAATTACCTAATGAAAGATTGTAAGATACCAATTCTAGCTTTATGCCATAATTGTATCTCTCTATAAAAATCTTGCAAATGTGTCACTAGCCACTTTCAGTTACTCAGGCCACAGGAGATCAGAATAGCTTCACCACCAAAAGCTCTCATGACTTTTCTCTCATTTTTGTAGGAAGCCCTTGAGTCTCCATCTAGAAAAGACTAAGAAAAGGTGGCTCCTGTGCTCGATTTCAACTTTTTAATTTGTTTGTGGTTTTTGGTTTAGGGTTTTTTGTTTGTTTGTTTGTTTGTTTTGTTGTTGGTTTTTTGTTTTTGGGGTTTTTTTTTGTTTTTTTTCCTGAGGATTATGTGCAGGTTAGGCTCTTTGGGAAATGACATTATGAAATTCTAGCTGTGGGTCCCCTCTCAAGCCTGAGGCACCAGAGTTACTTCTGTGACTGCAGGTAGCTGAAAGAAGTAGGTTGGAGATGATCTCTTTTCTACTGCGGAAAGCTACCTGAAACTGCTGTTTTGTGTCCTCTGTGAGTAATCACTTTTATTTCTGAAAACAGCCAAGGAGATAGCAAACCTTAATGCCATACTGTCCTCTGATTTTGGCCTTTTCTTGTTGGGTTTGTTTTTTTTCTTGGGGGTGGGGAGTGGTAAGTTGGTGAACAGCTAGCAAAGGACACACCAAAAATCTCCACTGTTCCTGTACATCATGCAAGTGGTATCCCCAAATTGTCTTTCACTTACTATTTTGTGCTTGGGTTTGGTTTTTGTTTTTTTGTTTGTTTGTTTGTTTGTTTTGGTTTTTTTAAATGATACCTGGAGAAAGATTTCTACAAGCACAGGGGAAAGGAGCTGACAGTCTGACTGCCTTAACAATAGAGTGAAGCCCACTACCTAAGGAGTTTTTCCAGAAGCACTAACCAGTGCTTAAAATCAACAAGAGCTCCTAGATCATGGTCCCTGTGAAAAACACATTTCTCTATGTACATAGTAAACAGTAAGAACCTGCAAATATTAGTCTCATACAGCTCTACAGATTAGGGGCGTTGAAACAATGATTTTCCATAGACTTACAGGAGCTGCAGCCAAGCCCGTACCAAAGTGATGGACTCGATTGCCTACATTTCTTTGAGCCACAAAGACATGCTTGCCTTAAAATTATGCAGAGCCTGTAAAAGTAGTTTCTGATGCTGTGCTGGATTATACTTACACAGCTCGAGTGCTAATCAAGTTCTGCCTGGGTATAAATAGGAACTGTATCTCAGTCAGTGTTCATGTATCTCAGGGCTGAAATTGGCCTTTTATTTTATTTCAGTTCTATGGGTGTGAGACAAAGGGCAGCATTTAGCATTTACATGTAGGTTGTTTTTTTTTTTCCTGCTGTATTTACAGGAAGATTTTTGCTGGCTGTATTTTTTCTGCCATTTTGGATGTGCACAACACTGTTAAAGATGGCTGACCAAGGCTGTGGCCTGAGGGTACCTGTGCCCCTGCACTCAAACAGAAAACGCGGATTAAATTCAGATTGGCAGCGACGCAAGGTCTATCAGTGCCACAGCAGCAAGGTGATTCAGAGCAGGGGTGATAACGCCTCTGTGATCCTGGTCTTGTCTCCCTGGCCTGACTGGCTGGACCCCGGGGGGAGGAAGGGGCTCCGCTCCTTGCTGGCTTGGCCAGAGGTTGGAGGATGCCTGGCAAAGTCAAGATGTCCTTTGCGGTGTCCAGGTGAGGGCAAAATGAAAAGTCAAAGTTCCTTGATTCTCTGCTGTATACCAGGTAATAGCAGCTAATTTATGTCAATTAGGAAATGTCCCTCAAGAGCTGTAAGCTGACACTGGGCGTATTTTGGCAGCGTCCGCTAGCTGTACTCCTCAGCCCCAGGAACCGCAGGGAAGACAACTCATGAGCTGGCTAATCTGCCGTTAACATTTGCTGAGGGAATCCCCAGCAGGGAACCGTGAATAATTTCCACCTGCTTCATACTGCATGAGTGGCACAACGGGGACAGGGGGGAGACGGATGAATATATTGAAGGAGAGGTGGCCTCCTGCCCCTCCTTTAAAGAAAGCTTGTTTCTTAGCCCAAAATGCTGGGCGTCGCAGGTCTAGCAGCTTTGTCCGGCTTGGCAGCGTGGTGGGCTGCGGAGATACTGTTGGCTCCGAGCGAGCTGGAGTTCATCAGTTCTCTGCGAAGCTGGCGGCTCTACCAGCCCTGCGATGGCCATCGCCGTAAGAGGCGACGAGGCAGGGGAGCATGCCTTGCCCTACGGATCCCACGCTGTAGCCCGACTATAGACTCCTGGCCCCTGAAAATCCATTCAGGGCTGGCAAAGAGGGGTAGCAGGAGCTTTGGGAATAGTATTTCTCCTTGTGTTTCAGTCAGAATAAATGAGCAGGCAGAGAGGAATTATTAGCTATAGATTTAGCTGACAAGAATACGTACGGGAGAAAAACGTATTTCAGTAAGCTGAGCGACTCCTCAGCGGTGATACGTTTTTTAGAAGTGTAATATAGTTGTTAAAGTTTGAAAGGAACAGAGGTGGTGGCTCAGGTCCTTCCTGGTTTCTGTAACTTACTGGAATTACCAGAACTCATTAAGAAACCTGAACAATCAACCGGCGGCTTGTTTGTTTGCTTTCTTGCCCTAACTTTTATGTGGCTGGTTATTTTGTTACTTTTCCAGGGGGTTTCTGACTGTTTAATTACGGTTTTCAAAACTAGCCCTAAATAGCATAGTGTATGGGTGTTTGGAGGAGAGAGTTTATGCAAACCTAATTATGCTCCAGCACCATTCATACTGCTTATGTTTCAGGGATATTATCCAAGAGTTGATTTATTTCCTTTCTCTGTATACAAAACAGGAATCTAACGCTATTTTTACAAAGATGTGTGTATCTTAAGAATGTACTGCAATGATTTTTTTAATTTATAGGTCTGTTAAAGGATTTTAATGAGACTGAACTGCAAGAGGAAACTGAGGTTTTTGTATTAATTTGGAAACTACCAGATTTAACTGTTACTTTTTAATCTCTTACATGGAAAATACTCTCTTGTTGGAATTAGCTTCTATATAATATTCGGAAAATAAAAAGGTACTTCATCTTTCTTTTTAAATGAGTAACTACTTAAGATATTTTTATAAATTCTTGCTTTTGATGTAGACTGGCAGGGTCTGTGGTGATGCAGAGGTATGATTCCCTCTAATTAAGTTTTGAAGTGTATCCCTGTTGTTTCCTTCTTGAAAAGGTCCATAGCTTTACAACATTCAGTGCTGGCACTAAAATCTTTCAGACCACAAATACTGCAACAGCCTTTAAATTTTTCTTGAATAACTCACCTTTTTAAGTAAGTCAGTGTTTCATTTCCTGTATCTAGTTAAGTTCCGTAACTCACTTAGAATAGGTATTTCTTTCTGTGCTTTTAAATAGAAAGGTAATATTCCCACAAAAGAGCTTGTCATACATGCTGACTGTCATGCTGACAGTCTGTCATCTACATGGCTGGAAGAGATCTCTCATGGCATTGAGCCTCCTTGCTCACTATTTCTGTACTCAAGCCTACTCCTCAGAGTTGCCCATTTCTTTCTGATTAACCCCACTATATAGTGTTTGCTTAACCGTGTCCTACCAATGGAATTTAAAACTTTGTTTAAAAAGCTTAATATGCAGCTTATATTAAAGAAAATAGAATAAAGAGAATAGACATTAAGGATATTCTTACAGTAATCTTGCTCTTACAACTTCTGTGTTCAGAAATTTCCTACCTCAGGAAGATAACCAGTAACTTTTTGGGATGTATTTTCAAAGATCTCTAAAACTTACACATGGACTAGACTAGCCTTAAAACTGCTTCACACTTTTTTGTGTTAATTAGACTTTAAGTTTGGTTGATAACTTGGATGTTAGGAAAACAGTGGATTAGGGTACTTAGATTTTTTAAATAGAACTCGGTATGTTCAATGAACAGCTTCCACTGCTGTGAATTATTGCATCCCACTTGAATTGCTTTGAGAAAAAAGGCATCCAGACAATGACAGACGCCCAATTAGTGAGTATATTTGGAAAATTTGATTTGAGTAACTTGCCTAGCATTGCACAAGTACATAAAAATTATGTTTGCTCAAGTAACATTAATTCAGGAATCTTCTTGGTTTTGAGTACTTGATTTGCTCTTCTATTTTGGCTCTGCTTAACATAAGTTCCTTTGGAAAAAAAAAAGAACAACCCTCTCCACTAAGAGCAAGGGAAAATACAGGTATTTTGTAGGATGGACTGATTTTTAAGTGGCTGTTAGGAAGGTTAAAACAATTATATCCTGGCAGAGACCTCTCACTTGAATTACCGGCATAATGGGTATCACTGAAAGTAGTTCTCCTCTGGCAGCCAGCCACCTGAAAATAGACAGTATTTTTCTATATACTTCCTGGAAAACAAAGACCTAGTAACCCTGGGCTCTCTGTCTGGGCCTGGGATCCCATGTGTTCCAAGTGGCTGTTTTTTTCACCCATATTGCCTCTTCCACTCTGCGGTCCCTCTCCTCTGGCTTATCCTCGTGGTCTTCTTTCCACCTCTGCTGTGCCTGCCAGCTCTTTCCTTCATAGTTCTCAGCTTTGTACTCAGACTATTTTCTGCTCTCGGGCAAGGAGACCACTGAGACCATACAAATATGACATGTATGACAAATACACAAGTTTGCCACCACTGATTTTTGGTGCTGAAGCCACAGCGCACCAGGGACACCACGAAGTAGGACCACATGGAAGGGGGAGCCTGTGACCAATTTTGCTGGTGGTGTGTAACAGATAAACCTCTTCTAGCAGCTTAAAATTTCAGGTGGCTTCGATGTACTTTCACATAGCAGAATACAATGGTCTGAGCCTTGGAAATCATATCTCCTTTACTGCACTTCATATGTCAGCTCCTGCATGCAAATGTGGAAAAGTTCAAACACCTTAATGGTAGAAGTTGCACTTTTGTTACTTAAAAAAAAAAAAGACAAAACACCCTATGTGTCCCAACTTCATAAAAACCACACAGCTAGAATTTTTCTATGAAAACAGCCTAAAATGAGCCTACGTGCTATAAACAACTTGAAACATGATCTTATGATGGAAAATGTTATGCAATATTAACTAAAAATACAGTTCCCAGCTCTGTGTATTATTGCGATTTTGGAGTTAGCAAGTTGCATTAAAATCAAAAAGCTGTTCAGAAGTTTGAAAATGCCAACATTTTGGACTATCAAGACTCCCTTTCTCAAATAAGTCAAATACCCTCATTTTCATGGGGATGTTTCTGAGATTCCCTCACAACTTAGCCTGCATAAACTGTGAACAGCTTTTTTTTTCCAGGCTCAGTAAGGCTGTCTATTTCTTGTTCCATAAAGGAAAACAATACAAATGTAACAAGTATTTATGCTATTTACTTCTCAGAAAAATCAGCTGAATAATGTCATTAGAGAACACTGGTAAACACTTTGCAGAGCAGGAAGGGGAAGTTATAGGGTTTGGTTTTGGGGAGGGGCTTGGTTTTGGTTTTTAAAGGTGACAGAAATCCCAATTTAAAGTATGGCTTTATGAGCCAATGTATTGAGAATTGATTTTGCCCAGGATTTCACCCTCCTGCTCCTGGCTGTGTATCCCACCACAGACCTTGTCCTACCTCAGCCTTCAATGCACCCTGCTCTAACTGGGTCACCTCACTAAAAAGTGGTGGAATGCTAATGCAGCAAAAAAGTGGATATTTGTGTTATTACTGGCTCACTGACTGTTGTGACAAATACCAGACGTGACAGGGCCTGGAGGCAGAGAACAGGGGGAGATAACAGGGAGATGGGAGGCCTTGTCCCCCTTGGCACCAGTGAGCGGCCTGTGAAACCAAACCCTTCTGGAGAAGGTCCTGTGGTAGGAACTCCTGCCAACGCTTCCCTGCCTGGCCGACGGAACGGCATCAGCGCTGGAGGTTAACCAAATAGGAAGATAAAGTCTTGAGGAAAAAAATTGTACCTCTTTGCTTGGCTGGTGAAGCCATATATGTATTTTACATATGGAATGACTTTCGAGTGAGTTCTTGGTCTTTCTCTGTGAACACACATCACATACTCAGAATTGCACATCTCCCTGGCTTGGACAGACTCACTACAGCCTGTTTTCTTTTTTTTGCATAACAGGCAGAAATCTTGTGGAGTAAAGATCTGATCTTTCTGAAAATGGGGAGTAGTGTGTATGTGTGTGTGGTGCAATCAGATTGCCACGGAAATTTCCCGCAGATTTTCTGTGTAACTGAAGCCTGTCAGACAGAAAAGGTTTGTTCCCTGTTTCAGAGTTTTACATAGCCAGTATAGAAGCACTGCATATGATTAATTTTCTTGTTTAATTTGCCTTGTTCTTCATGTTACACTTCACTAAATATATTTACTTTTATTTCTGCCATTCCACATGACAGAATTTATCTGCAAGAAAGGAATTTTAACTGCAAGAAAGGTTTTATAGAAAGAGAGTGAAACAGCAAAACATGAGGCAGGAATCTAATGCAAGATGTTAAGCACTGTCTTTCCCAAAAATCGAGGAGCAATTAAACTTCTTATTCCACTAAAGAACTTGAAACCTGTAAAGTAATATTGTAGCATAATGGGAAGTGACTCTTAATGAGCTTATGCAGTTATTGCAAGTTAGAAGCAGTTGCATGTTTGGCTAACAAAATACTGGGAATACATTATCATTAAATGTTGGTGATAATGCAGTCAAAACAATAGCAATATGCATAAGCTTCACAGAGCTATTAAATTTACTGTATCTTCTATGAGGAGCAAAAAACAAGCAAAGAAAACAAGACAGCTGTAGGGAAAAAGAACCCATAGGATTAAACCAAGAAAGCACAGTCGCTAACAAAAAAAGAGCAATCAAGTTCACCTTGAATGGCAAAACCAAAACAACCCCAAACAAAACAAAACACGAACCTATCTCAGAGGAACCCTCTTTTTCAGAGTTACTATCTCTGGAAGCATGCTTGGTGGGAGATTTTAATCACCTAATCAAACAAGTAATAGAAACATTAATGATTTCTAACCTGCTGAAACTCAACGTCTCTCGGGGTCTGCTTCATCACCTGAACTTACAAGATCTGCATCTGCCAGCTTGGCTCATGAGCACAAAACCCAAGGAAAAACAGGCTGTTTCTGAGAGCTGTGTGAACTCTCTGTGCTTTAGCAAGACAACTGAATTGAAACACTGCATAAAATATACAGGTTTTTTTCCCCCTTGTGTTCATAGAAACAGCCTTCCCAGGCACTGGACAGTAGGGAAGCTGAGGACATGGTGGCCGTACCATCTTTCTGCTCCTGCCCCTCCCTGCAGCTTGGTGTTACCTCTGTGTTTGCCCATGGTGTCGTCTGTCTCCATACAGGCCATGGATGAAGATGTTCAAGGGTATGTGTCCCTGGTGTACCCGGCCCGTTACTGGCTACTGATGGCATGTCAAGGCATTGACCACTACCTTTTGAGCCTAGCAGTCCAGCCAATTTGCAGCTGATCTGTCTGTCCCACCTGTATTTCCTTAGCTTAAAACGGAGACTGCTGTGGGAGATAGTGTCAGAAGTCTAAATATACTCCACCTCTACCACTCTCCCTTCAGACTCTTCCTTCATGGAAGAGAGTGACTGGAGTCAAGCATGATTTGCCCTGGAAAAAATCCATGCTGTCTGCTCCTGCTAGTCTTCTTCTCCTGTCTGTCTTTGGAGATGGATTACGAGAGGACATTGTCCAGAGACTTCCCAGGGGCTGAGATGAGGCTGACCCACTGATTGTTCCCTGGTTCCCCCTTCCTTGCTTGTCCTTCCATCAAAATGGGAATAGCGTTAGCCTTTTCCTTGCCATCAGGGGCCTTCCCCTGTGACCTTGATTTTTCACAGGTGATTGACAACAGCTTCACAATCACATCAGTCAGGTCTCTCAGATCCTTGGGTGAAACCTGGCCTGATGGATCTGAACACACCTGGTTTCTCTAAGTAGTCTCTAACCTATTGCTACTTTGCTGTTGGCTGGCCCTCTTGTTTTCTGACCAGGGTTGATACTTGCTGGGACTTGGGAGCAGGCTTTGTCTACAAAGACTTGTAAGAAAGGACACTGAATGCTTTAGCCTTTTTTTTGATGCTTGTTGCTTGTCTCTTCCCCATCCAGCAACAGACTCACATTTTTCCCGACCTTCTTGCAAATAGCATTCTGATAGGATTGTTTGTTTTTAACCTTAATGTCCTTTGCTACCTCCAGCTGGGCTTTTGCCTTCCCGTTTTTGTGCCAGAGTTCCTATACAATGCTTTTATTCTCCTCCTGTCTTGCCTTTTTTATTTACACTTGTGTGCTTCCTTTTTGTATTTTCAGTTCATTAAGACTCTTCTCAGCCAAGCGGGTGCTCTGCCAGAAAGCTAAACTCAAGACAGGGAATAGTCAGAGCCATATAAAGGTGTACTTGTGAAAAATACATCGGGTGAGCGACTTTTCTAAAGGAGATAGTTAGATTTAGGCTGATGAGGGCAAGGACTTTAAAATAAGACATAGTGGTGTCCCTGTTTGTCCAGGAAGAGGACGTTGACTGTGAGGAGATCAGGGTGGGTGAAATGCCAGACCGTTCATCCTGCTTTTTGGTACATTTTTCATTTCATGCTAAACTTCACATGACTGCAGTTGCATTGCTACCAAGACAGTTGCACACAATTCACTGTGCGGTGTCAGAAGTGGACAGGGCAGCAGGGAAGTTAAGGAGAGCAGAGAGCTTTCTGAGGAAAGGGGAAAGTTGTGTCCGACTGTGTAGGGAGAGTCTGCTGAAGGTCAGGGTGTAAGGGGAGCTAGAGAGGGTAATTGGCTGGATGTCAGAAAAGGTGTGCCAGGATGGCAGGTGAGGAAGGTTATTCCTCGGAGAAGAGGAATTTCAAGATTAAAAGATCAGAAGGAAGAGTTCATTATTAAGTCTGAGTCAAGTGGCTAACAGGCTAAAACAAGTGAGAAGGGAAAGGTCTTCAGTCAGAAGCGAATGAAGATTAAAGTTGCTTGAGTTCAAGGTAAAAGTTAAAGAAGCTGGAAGAAGAAGAGGCAAACAGAAGAACAGAAGGAATAGTAGAAAGGGGATTTGGAGACATCAGCTTGGAAAGAAAGGGGAAAAATCTTGCTGGCTTCAAAAAAGGAGAAGGCATGGGGTGAGAACAGGAGCCCTTCCTAGCCATCGGGGAGCAAACCTGGATGGTGGTGAGAGAAAAGGCTGTGGTGTCTGTGAGGCAGGGCACAGCGGGGAGAGCGAGTCTGTGGCCCCAACCAGGGCTGTGTTGGAAACGCAGCTGGAGAACGCAGGCTCAAAAGAAGGAGAAGAGTGTAAGGGTTGGTATTGCACCTAGCTGAGGAACCAGCTAAGTGAGAGAGAAAGAAAATTAATAGGAAAGTGAAATGTGTTAGAAGATTCCTGAAAAAAACCCTCTTACATCAGGAAGCAGGAGGGGGAAATCAGTTCATCAAAAATCTGATTTCTTTCTTCTTTTTTCTGTCTTTCTTAAAACAAAAACCCAGAAAAACAAACCTTCCCCCTGCCAGTGTATCTTTATCTAAATCCTTTTATCAGTTATGGTGATTTCCAGTTAGGAATTCATAAGTATATATATTCTCTGTTTAACAGACCATGAGGAAAAATGACAGATTAAACCCCTAATCCTGAAAATATGCACGTGCTTAATTCTGTAGTCACATACTTATGTTCTTAACTGTTTTGTTAGATCAGAGCTGGAGTGCTCAACTGCTTTAAATATTGAAAATGAAGGTGCTTTCAAAAGGATTTAATACTGTTTCAGACTTAACAGATTTGGATATTAGATCAAGAATACTTTAAAAATAAAACACCCTGAAAGACATACATGATTTTTAATTTGCTATGATATCTCTATACAACAGTAAATTCCATATATTTATCATACATGAAATTTTTCAAAGCTGAAGTTGCTTACTTAATGTCTATTGGTACCTTTGAAAAATCTCCTCCCA
Source organism: Elanus axillaris (assembly GCA_026212715.1). Taxonomy (NCBI): domain Eukaryota; kingdom Metazoa; phylum Chordata; class Aves; order Accipitriformes; family Accipitridae; genus Elanus; species Elanus axillaris. The sequence goes on along the minus strand of JANZLQ010000050.1, from coordinate 12,252,605 downwards.
ATTAATTTCAGAAAAATGTATGTTCAAATCCAAAATTAAATTAAGACGCATATGATGCTGGACCTAATCTGCAGTGACTGGACCAAGTCTTTAAATTAAAACTGGCTAGGTATTTTTCTGGTTTGGAATCAGAAATACGGAACATGCACAAGCTGGTTTTTGTCTTTATCATTCATACCTAATTCATTCAAAACATTTTATTAAGAATTTTTAATTGGCATTTTTCATTGGAACATTTAGTTGTGCTGTCTGGTTAAAAAGAATTAAATTATACTGTCAGGGTTTTTCTGAGCATACTCTGATTTTATTCCTAGAGTTCCATGTTAAAATGAATGAGGTTGATATGACAGAAGTTTATAAATGCATTTAGAGGCCATTCTATTTAAAAAATATAATTATTTTTTGCATTGCTTTCTTATATGTTGCAAACTTTTGATGAAGAAAGTTAGATTGGTGACAAAGAAGCTGTGCCCTTTTTTTCTCTGATTAATATAGTTTATAAATATGGAATCACCCAATGGATTCTTTTTATCCCATAGTCTCTATGGAGAAATTCACAAATTATGTATTTTTAGATCTGTGACTTAGAAAAATAAGTCTTATTCCTCTCTTCTTTTACGTGGTTATTATCCATCATAAATGTTATGTTATTGCACTGTCAGAGCTTAATGTAGACATGCTGATCTTCATTGACTTTTATCTCGGCAACTGCAAGAGGTTCTTTGATGAAATTTAGTATCCTGATTTAGGCTCTTAAATCATTACATTTACCTATAGGTGGGGTTTTTGCATATTTAAAATTATAGTATAAATATGTGAGTTGTTTTTGAAAGACAATTCAGAAATTATTATAATTTTCTGTGTGTTGCAAGAATTTTCAGAAAATGTTGCTTTCTGTTCAGGTCTTACAGTAAGGGACTCATAATTAAATGCCATTGGTATTGTTTTGATCTGGTGACTTAGTGAAAACAAGACCCTTTGTTGCATAGTACAAGTGTAAGAGAATGCATGTTTTGGAGAAAAACTGAAGACAATGTAAGGACCGTCTGCTTTTCTTTCCATAGCATGAGGCCATCTGCGTCGCACTCTGCTGCCATAGTTTCTACTCTGCACGGTGAGGAAGACAAAGCAAATGCTCTGTTGGTGTGCTTATCTTGTACATACAGTGATTTTTATGTTAAGGTTGTCCCTGGGACAGCATGATTTAAGTTGTCTGACATTCAAACAGTGTTTGGATTTGACTGAGCTGTCTGACAGATTAATACGCAGTGGATTAGTGCTGGATATGTGCATTATGTATGTATGTGTATAATTTTTGTAAGGTTGGATGAAACACCTGCCCTTGTGCCTATAAAGGGACGTTCTCTCTGTAAGGTGTTCCTGTAGCAATATACTAGAGTAGCAATAGTATTACTAGTATACTAATGCTAACAGAGTTACTCATGTAGAAATAGTATGCTACCAGAATTACTCTGGTAGAAACAGTATATATTCTTGAGCAAGAATATTTCTGGCACTATCTTTGTAAGAAATGGTCTTGCAGCCCTTGGGAAGCAGCTCATTGCTGAATTCAGCAAGTATCCCACCCTCTGGCAACAGCCCTGTGCATGAGAAATGCACCAGCATCTCCAGCTTTTCACAGTGGATGCAATTTAGAGTTCAGAAACTTCCTCTGCAGTCCATCACTTTCTTGATTTCACAGATCTGTGCTCTTTGGTGGTTTTTTTTTTTGGCTCTCTTGCTTTTTGCCACCCTTTCCCTCTCTGAGATTCTTCCTACAGACAGCCTTCTCCTCTTTGCTTCTCTTCTCCTTAGCCTTGTGGTATTTCATTATTTCATAACAGGCTTACGGACAGAGAAGATAAAGGCGGCCCTTCCACCTCATCTTGTTCTGCTAATATGTTGCTGTAACAGCCCACAGCTGTGGTATTTGAGTACCTGCCTACTGCATATTAAACAGAACGATAGCATTTGTCATGTAGGATCGTCTCCTTTTCTTGGTCTATCCCCTAGGGAAAACTGGATGCTGATTATATTGCTATACTTAATGAGTTTATTAGTGAAGCAAAAGTTGAGGAGTAAGAAAATGCAGACAACAGGAAAATAAATTGAAGGACCAGATTTGTCAAGACTCTCAGGCACTGTAAAACTGTCTGAGGCAGAGCATGGCTTGTCTCAGCAGGAGATGGAGCTCTCCCCGGGGACTGCAGAGTATGCTCTCTCTGGGTCTAAGGAGCATCACAAACATCATCATTGGATATGCAAAGGACAATGAATTTCCTAGCGTTTGTGTGTTCAGTCATGCTCTGTGTATGGGCGAGTGCGGTCATCTTCTTCCTTCATCAGAACTCGCATCTTCCAAGAATGCTTTGTGCTTTAAGCTGACTGTTACTCTACATTTTTTTTCCTTTTCTCATTTTGAGTTTCTTGTGGCAGGTCAAAGACCTTTTACTGTTGATAAACTACATCAGAGGCATTTTTTGCAGTCTACATTTAACTAAAAGTGACCCAGCTATCAGGAGAGCATGAGAATTTCAAGTAAGATTTTATTTCCCAGTGCTAGGAACAGTAAGGGGAACACAGACTCATTGTGTCCTTCTCTGAGAAGCATCCTCGATCTAGGATGGGTGAAAAAGCAAAGTTGTGATTTGATCCATCACTTGTATCCAGTGTTGCCTTCAGTTGTTCTGGATGCCACTTTTAGTCCTACTGCTCAAGCTGTGGCGAGTCATTTTTACTGACAGCCCCTTATCCCTCTCTGAAGTCTGCGCAGGTACTTAGAGCAGTCAGCATGTATTGATTGTGGGCTGTATGGGGAGGATATTTGGACAGATGGGATTTTTCAGAGCTGTTTATCCAGCAACGGCCATATCCAGCTGCTCCCTCCATGGGCTTTTTTGGTGCATGAGCAAATACGCACTATGTCTCTTCCCTCTTTCAGCTCTGAACCTCAGAGAGGTCCAGGCAAATTTGACTCACTATTTAGATCCACTTTGGAAACCATCGTTTGAGTAGCCGTGCCTTGGAGACGCAGACTCGTAATTATGGAAGTGTTCTGGTTCCCTGCCTGCTCAGCACTGTTTGTTACAAATATAAATAACAGACTCTATCTGTGTGCAACAGTAGAACAGATTTCTTAGTGTTTTAAGACCAGTTTCAGTGAAGACTTTAGCAATGTTTGGCATGTTTTCCTACTATTTCAAACAAAAACTAAAGAGTGCCTGTTCCTACATTCTGAGTGCTCTGCCGATTCTTTAAAAGTACAAAATAAAAATTTACCTTGGTCTTAATCTTAATATTGCAGAACACAGAATAGTGCCTCTACCTCCTCAAAGGGGCAAACGGGCAGACGTGCATGCCTTGAAGGCTCCCTTCTCTAATAGGACTTTGAATACTCTGCTACTCTACCCAAACCCATCAACCTGCCCATAGACCACAAAAAATCACCGATCTTCCATTTTGCAATATCATTTTTGGGGGGTGATGGGAGTACCAGCCAGGGTAGATTTCAAACACAGGTTTGGATTAAAATATGTTAGTGTACTTTAAAATGAAAGCATTCAATAGTTTAATATTTCATGTTTGTGGTGAGAGATTTAGATGTTACTGTACATTTTTTACAACGTACTAAACTTGCTTTCTCATTTATACACATTTATATACACAGAAGAAAAAATAAGACACTGCAATTTCTGAATTTTATTCTGTTGTGGCAAATATCCACAGAGGACTTCCGTAAAAAATACTTGCTTAGCAGGAAATGCAAATGCTTTCTTTTTATAAAGTGGTAATTTTTTAAAAAGATAGACAAACACTTACTAGATCAAAATACTTACTAGATCAATTTACAAATATGTGTAGTAAAACATCGCTTTTTTTCTAACTCTTTTTTGTAATGTTATCATTTCATGACGTAAGAAACGGCCAGTCTATTAACTAGTTTGAGGGAAAATGTATTTTTGCAGAAATTACATTGCACAGCAATCCTGTGACCTTATATTTATTGGATAATTAACATATAGTTCCAGCTGGTATAAATCACCGTTTCTGGTATATAAGTATTAGATTTATTCAGTTGTCAACAGAATACATGGAAGGATACTCACTGAATGATATGCTTCAGGTTGCGTTAAATGGATGATTGCAAAAATGAAAGTATTGCGAAAAGCATATGAAGCATTTTTATAGGGCACTTCATTTTCAAATGACCTTGTAAACCTAATTGTTTGTGGAAAAATAGTGTTGTTTGGTCTTTGAAAGCATGCTTAATATTCTTTAGTTATTTTATCTCTTTTAAGACAAATTCAAAGGGAATTTGAAAGATTTTATGTATTTCTTCCACCTAGTCACCTAGTCACTGAGAATTATATTTTAAAGTCGTTTTTTTTGCAGGTAGTCTCTTAAATATTGTCACTGAAAACATACAGTGAAATGGAAACATAGCATTATTGCAGAGCTGCAAAATTCTCCTGCAAATAATAGCATTTGAATATTTTAATATTGAACAGCTTTTATATTGTGTAATTCAAATTAAGCCTGGTTTACAAACATAAGCCTTAGTTAAACTCATTCGAAGCACATGGGTGTGTGTATTACCTTTTTTAAGCAAAGAGAAATTACATTTTTAAGTCATCGCAAAATGTAAAATAGGAGGGGAAATAATCTGAAATTTAATTTTAAGGCCAGAAGGGACTGCTATGGGCGTGTAGCCTAACCTCTGTGTACACGTGGCCTAGATGTTCATTCAGTAATTCCCATATAAATACCATAATTTCTAGCTGAGCTGGAGCGTGGACTTTAGGAAGACACGACTTTGGGAAGACATCCTCAGCTTGATCTTTAAAGACTTGAAAAGGCAGAGCATCAACCAGGTTCCCAGGTACATTGCCACAGTGGTTAGTCTTCCTCAGCGTGAAATCTGCTCCACACCGCGGCTTTGAATTCGTTCAAGCTTCTGCTTCCAGCAGCCAAACCTTGTTGTTCTTTTGCTTCCTAAATTAAAGTGCTCTTTACTGCCAGGAGCCATCTTTCTGCTGAGGTGTTTGTATACAGCATCATCAGCTCAGCTCCCCAGCTTCAAGCTGAGAGAAAGGATGCTAGTGCTTGGTGCCAGAAATGACATAGCCCCTTTCCAAATCACTGACGGCCGAGATGTAAGTGGTCTTCAGTGTCTGGGGATGTGTCGTGCGTGTTGTCCCAAGCCTAGCTGTTACAGACCACCACACGGCCCTGGGGGACGTGATGGAAGACCCTCTTGAAGCAGCTGGTTTTCGTAGATATGCTAAAGCTTTGTTCTAACACAAGCAGCCAAAGTTCAAGAAACGTGTGCGGGAGCTTTGTCCTTGAAATTGTGAAATGCTACAGAGCAGAGTTCCTCTGCTACTAGTCCCAGGTGTGGGGTGATAGCATTTAATTGCCTGTCGGAGGAGAGCCTTTGCAAACCTCCAAGTCACGCTGCGCTGCCGGAGGGAGAGCCGGCACCGTGGCACAGCCAGGCTGCCGGGGAGAGGGCTGGCAGCAGCGTGCTGCAGGTCTGCTCCGCTTCGGCAAGTCCCGACAACGAGGGGAAGTAGATGCAGGCGGTTCAGGGAGCTGTGCAGCCATGCACGTGCCTGGAAAATGTCATCAACGCAGCTGAAGAGTCCATGTTAAGCAAAGCTTTGATATCTCCTCTATTTGAAAACCAAGGGCAGTTTCCCCCCTTACAGGTGGCTGTTGCAGAGGAAAGCTGCTCTTTGCAGAAGAAAGGGAACTCATCACAAAGGCAGTTGTTGGTGAGGTGTATGTACCTCATATAATAATTTTTGTCTGCACATTACTAATATGATGAAAGCATAAACCTCAGCCATACTTATCTGAGGATAGCATGTATGTGTGCATGTACCTGGGCTTTTAAAAGGGCAAGTTTCACAAAGCTGAAAATACTAATTAAGCTCTGAGGAAAAACTATTTTCATTGAGCATGCATATTGTATTAAAGCTTAAATTCCAAGTATATTTTACCAAATGCTCTCATATACTTATCCATTCTCAGGCTGGTGCAGGGGGGAGAGAAGCAAAGTTAACAGGTAAATTAAAGTTTCCACATGCGCATCAACAGGTGCATTTATACTTTTTAACTTTATGTATGTGTGTGTGTAGAATCATAGAGTCATGGAATACTTGTGTTGCACGCCACCTCCAGAGGTCACCTAGTCCATCATGTGTGTGTATACATATGTATATATGTGTGTATATGTACACACCTATATGGTTATGAAATGAAAAATGAGGATGTTGATACAAATTCAATGTTGGGAAGAGTGGCAGGTTGAAAAGGGAAGCAAGAGGACACAAATGAGATGAAATCAATGCCTGGCAGAGGTAAGAACAACACAGAATGTTTTCAAGGTGCAATAGGATGAAAAAAAAACTCTAACAAAGATATTTTTTTAATTGCGATGTGGAAAGAGTAGAAAATCGCCAATAGTTGTTCAAGAAAGTGCTCAACTCAGGGAAAGGGTCAACAAATATTTTCTTCTCAATTAAAAAAAAAAGCCAAATGATATATGTATATTACAAAACAATGAGAAGGAGCATGAAATATTTTCCCTTTCAACAGTAATTGGGGGAAATTTTAAACTATACCTGATGGTAATTTTCAGATGGGGAACCAAGGAGTTGTGTCAGTCACTATTGCTGAGCTGGAGTAAGCCTGAAAATGGGGATGTTTCGAAGACTCTATCACCAATATTTCGAAGTGCTGGATGGGATCCTTCCCTAGGAAATGCTTGTTAACTGCGGTGGGATGGTTTTCCGAGCAGTGCCCAGGCTGGAGCAGTGGTTGAGTGGGGACACAGTCGTGGCCGGTGCTGCCCAGGAGGGCAGCCTAACAGGTCACACGTCTAGAAGACCTTCATGCCTTGTGATCTAGGAGACAATGCATGAGCTAAACAGCCCAGTAATCACTTAAGCAGGGTTTTTACTTTGCAGATTTGGGGTTTATTCCTCGATCTCTTAGTAGGCTTCTAACTTAGTAGTCCCCGATCTCTTAGTAGGCTTCTAACAGGGTTTCCCTTTTGGGGGGAAGTGGGAAGAGGAGTGTTGGTTCCTGTTCGCTACAGGTTTCAAACTCATTTTGGTGACCTCTAAATCCTTTTCTGAGGCAGTTTTACCATGACAAAGCTCCTTGTTCTATAGACGTGAACAATGTTTTTTTCTTTCTTTTTTCTTGCCATTGCCATGACTTCGTATTGTGGTATTAAAAGCCCTTCGGGAGTTCAAGCAAGCCTAAGTGACCAGGCAAAACAGATCACTCTGCAGGTCGGCCTGTCTCCATCACCATTCACCCTTTCATCTGTTGTATGGCCTGTGAACTTTATTTGGATAAAGACTATATATTCTCTCGGACCATTGATAAAAGTGTTGAATGGTGTCAGGCTGAGGATAGGTATCTGAGCATCTCACTGAAAATGGCCTCACAGAAATCACAATCCCTGATTTACAATTACTGTTGACTTTTAAGTCAGTAAGTGTCACAGATATCTGTGTATGTTTTTTTTAATAATTCTGAAAGAAGTGCTTTGAAAAAGTCTATTTACCAACAGACTTACCCTTCACAAAGAAACAGTAATCTCACGAGAGAATAGTATCAAGTTTGCTGTCTGTCATGAAACTGTTGATTCACAATGATAAATTAAGAAACAAAGATGGCAGCATACTCATTTCTGTGCCCATCTGCTGTTGTGTGATGTTACCCAGGATCAACATCAGCCTAGCTTGAATTGTTACTGGTGTATGATGCAGCGTTATTTGTATCAGGAGCTGCATCTATCACATAGACTCTCCTGATTAGCTTGTCCTGTCCTTAATTTTCATTCTGCCAGAGAGAAACAAGATTGTTCTCCAGGGCTTTCCTGGCCTCAGCAAATTGAGCCAATCCTCCATATTGAGGGAGGACCTGATCAGAGGCCATTGTGAATTTTCCCAGAATAGAATAGGTTTTGTGAAACAACAACAAAACTTGCTCAACCGGCTGGAAAGCAAACGGGTCCAGCTTTGCACATCACTTGTGTGCCAGTCAGCATCTCTACTGAAGGACCTAGTATGTGATGCATGATACTTAAGGGGGGGGGCAGGGGGGGGACCAAAGCCTTGCTATCAAGTTGGTTCCAGCAGGCAAAAATCAATATTTCCTGCAGAATTCCTCTAGCGTGATCAGGAAAGTGACAATGCAGATATCATCAGTTTAAATGAGAAGAAAGAGGTGATAGCAGACCGTTGAAGAAGTGCACACATTAAGACACAGCATGAAGTAACATAGCTAACCAGATATGTCTAGAAAATACAGTGCAGCATGGACACCTGCCCAGGAAGCAAGGAGAGAGACAAAAAAAACCCTCCAGCCTTTCCCTGCAACTGAAGTGAATAAATCTCCCAGCAAGGTAATACATTTTTATAATAATAAATTTTATGAGAAATTGTTTTCAGCAGCTTCCAACAAAGGTCAACAACGTAGCTGTATGTCTTCATGACCGGAAGACTTAGTGGTTGGGTACTATATGGACCTCACATCTTAACTTTCATGTTTATATTTGAATAAGCTTGCATTTCTAGCTACTCAGCAACCACCACTTTGTCAAGACTTCCAAAAACCAGTGCTCAGCAAAGGCTGGAAAATGAAGCATGTGGTCCCTGCAAACACAGACTAAATTAGCCAGAGACAGCCTCACCAAGTCCCTTTGCTATAAGCGCAACACAAGCACTTTCTCCTCAGATGTTAGACCCTCCTCAGTTGCTTCTTGTCACTTGAAAAGTTAACTCTAACTCTGCGGTGCTGGCAAGGTTTATGATAATGAGATTTTGAAAGTCTCAGCTCTATAGAAATAAGTGATCAGACAAGATGGTCACTAATGGCTAAGAGAAACTTTGGGAACATAGAAATCCAAAAACAAGAGCGGGGAACTTCAATTTATAGCTCTAAACAACATTTTGTTAGTTTGACTGTAATATGAAGAGCCTACCTCAACGCTTTTATAAGTTTAAGACTGGCAATAATTGGATAATGCTGCTGTTTTTCTTTACCGTCATCTTTCTTGCCGAAATCTACTTTCCTCACAGTCTCACAGTAGCAGGAAACGTGTAGTCTTATTTCTGGAAACTGGAGAATGTCCGGAATTTGGGAAATGGATTTTCCGATCAACTGCCATCCTGGTAGATATCAGTGATATTAAATACCTCCAGGGTTGGAATATCATGTGAACTATTACACTCGAGATAGGAGGGGAGAAGAGTTGCTTAAGCCCACTGGTTGAGAGAACTGCAAATAACTGCAAAATAAGCAAGTCAGTTTAATTAGGTCTTTTTTTTTTTTTTAATAGCTACTTACCTACATAAGTCCTTTATCCCTAGTGTTTCTTTTCTAGGCCACATCTGAGTTAAGTGTAGGGTCTTTATGCTCCTATCTTGCAAATCTAAAGAACCAGCGTGTTGTCCCTCTAAGCAAAGACTGGCTTTTGCTTCTCTTAACTTTCTTCCTTTAGCTTTGATGGTAAATAAATGAACTCCTTGGGGTCTTTTTAGAGCAATCTGAGACTTGTGATGCCAGAAAGTGTCTCTGAAAGGAATAAGGCTGTGAAATGAGTGTTCTCCATTATAGAACTGTCTTCCTCTAAGTGGTAATTATGATTGTCCTAAAAAAATAAAAAATACAAAAGCTGGCTGAAATGATGAGCCAGACCAGCTCTTCCCTCTGTTCCACATAACAAAAATGTGACTATTAGCCTTGTTTGAGCCGCACCCTCCCCAGCCTTCTGTATCAATTTACCTCAGTATACCATACAGCACAGAGAAATTAGTCTTAAGTGAATATTTAGATATTATACAAGAATAAGCCCATCAGGAAAATAAGTTAATTATAGATGCCTCCCCTGTAACAAGTTATAATTTAGGGGTTTTATGTGTAAGTGGAATAACAATAAAAAGAAGGACACTGTGCTCGAATTAGCATTTTAATTTCTACTTTAAAAATTGAACACTGTTGTTCAAAAGGTTTTGTTCTATCCTTTGTTGTAACTATTCACCCTGGCTTTTCGTAAAAAAGTTTAGTTGTGTGAGACAGAAGGCTCTTTTCTTTAAAGCTAACAGCTACTTTGAGGGGACTCCTAGTAAAGATGTTTAACACTATCCATTCAAGAAGTAGACTACTCTGGGGAATTTTAATGGCAGGAAAAACTACGTGAGAGCTGCCCGGGCACCTGGGAAGATGAGAAGAGTCATCTGTGAGTCAGAGGAGGGGATAAGCTGCCAGAATCGGTTCAGTTCCCAGCAGCGTCGCTACCTCGCCTTGTGGCTCCCTCTGGCTTGATCAAAACTAGAATAATCCATCAAGATTTCTAATCGATACTTCTCAGCTAGTGCTGCTACTGCAATTACTGATGTAGAAAATTCAGAGAGGCATGTTCCAGGTTGCAGATGGCTGTTCCTGGTCATTGTGAGCCGAGTGGAAGACTGCAGTCGAAGACATGCAGCATGCCTGAAAATCCTGGTCTGTGCAGGCCATCTGCTATTCATTTTACTTATCTATAAATAGGCTTAATAATGCAGCTGACATCTTGAGAGGGAAATGTATACTTTTAAGGGAACAAAGTTTTCAAGTAGGAGGTGCAGCTCTTCCCTTGTATGGATTTGATAAGAAATGGTGAGTTCTTGCAGTGGTGGGTTTCTGTAGATGCTGTAGTTCTTCCAGCGTAGGCAGGCCAATTGCCGCAATGTTAGGAAAGATGAGTCCAATGCATGGAAATGTATGAGACGGCAAAATACAACCGTGAAGTCCCCGATCAACATCTTCCCCTTTGTCCACAGCAGTGTGCGTCAGGAAGGCTCAGGATGCTAACATGGTATTTTCTTTCCACGTAGTCATTATTTGCAGACCCGAG
>JANZLQ010000050.1:12228010-12241590 GCA_026212715.1 Elanus axillaris | reverse complement strand
GAGCGTCTGCATGCTAGTTCTTGGGAAGGTGATGGGTGTGGCTCAAAAAATGGAGCAACTATGAGAAAAAGGCCAGAGGGGATTGCCGGAGAAATTCAGTGTTCAGTTAAGCAATTAACTTTCACTAAACAAGAAAAGAACATTTATAAAACCATTCTGTGAATTTGTAATCTAAAGTTTTGGGTTTTACCAGCCAGTATTTAAACACAAGGCTTTGAAGGTTAAATCTCAACCTTAAAGAAGCACTAAAATTCAAAAACTGTGTGAAGAAAAAGGCAGATTTTAATGTGTTTTCCATATCTTCCTGAAGCTTTTCCTAACTGGTTTCTTTCTATCCCCATAGTTAGTTTAACCACAGCTTAATCAATTTAAAGTGTTTGAAGTCTCTCCTACATGCCAGCTGAGCTCCGTAGGGTCCTGCTGTTCTGTGCATCCCACCTATGCTGACCCTCAGCCAGAGGACCACCTCGTACCCGTATCGCTCACTCTTCTTATAAATAAAGTAACTAGGAGGTTGTGTGCCCAATCCAAATCTTACCATGGTACTGGGAAGTTTTATCAATCCATCTCCTTTGTAGGTGCATAGATACTAAATTTCAGGACAAGTGATAGGCTTTTTATTGAATACAATAGAAATGCCGTAAAAACAGAAAGCACAACAATAAACACTGAAAGTAATGACAGTTTAAAATCAAGTTGCTCTTGATCACACCAACACTTAAAGGCATTCAAAGTGCTGTGGTACTTTTATCTATTAAGGCAGGCTGTATATTTACTTAGCTGTAAACTTGCTTAAATGTTTGGTGGTTTATTTTTTTAAATGCAACTTTATATTAAGTCATGGAAAAAAATAAGGATGTAAAATGTAGACATTTATTTTGGTCTGGGCGAGTAAAAAAAATTATACAAAACCTCAACCTGTCACACATTTTAATGGTTGTGCTATTAAGGATCCTGCCCTTTGACACAGGGTCATGAAATACTGAGCAAATGACACATTTACACCCACCCCTTGCACCCTCTGGGATGGGGATGCAGTCATTCTCCGACCTCCCACCAACCCAGTTCCCTCTATCTGACCACCACCACCTTTCTTTCAAAACCCCTCATCCCCTTCCCACCCACCCCCATCCTCACCTGGCCTTTCTGTGACCTCCCGTCCATCAAAATCCCTGACACCTCACTCCCAGCTCCATCCTTCCCCTCACTGCTCTCATAAATTAGCTTCTCATCTCATTTCTGCCCTGTCTGTCTTTAACCCTGGGCTACCATTTTCCCGTCTCAGCACTGTGTGTTCAAAGCATCCAACTCTGGCTCATGCCTGGCATATATGTCAGCCACGTGCCTCAGCAGAAGAAATGTCAGGACCACCCAGGGACCCATTGCTGAAAATGTTTTCTTGCTTTTCCTGCTTTCTTCTGTCACAGCTTGTCTTCTGCATGCTCAGGTCATATGTCTGCATGCCTTTCTTCAGAGCAGGCACTGGTTCCTTCTGTCCTCAAAAAAACCCTTTCCCTCCCTTCAAATAGTCCTCTTCAGAGTCCTTTTGGTCTCTGATACCCTGATGGCTGCCTCATCTTTCCCCTCTTATTTTGTTCAAACACGTCATTTTTCTGCATTCTTTGTGAATTTCTCTCACTGAGGTTTAGAATGATGTGGACAAATAACCTAAACTAAGCTTTGGACCTGTCATCAGGTACTTCACTGAGGTAGCTTAGACTCACTGTGACACATGCCTTTGCTTAAAAAAAAAAAAGTATTTTCAGAGTATGGCCTTTTTTTCCTTCCCCTCTCCCAAATTTCCTCTTCTGCTGGTTCTCTTCATGCAGTGTCTTTTGGTCAATTGTCCATCTATCCCCCTGCCTGCAGCCAGCTGTATGTGAGCATTGTATTTTGATGGATTCAGGATCAGATTCTTGTTTGCACAGTATGCTTCCTCTCCGCTCAATTTGCTTTCTTTCTCACCAAGTATCCTTCCTCTTACCTGAATTTTCTTTCTTATATAGTGTCTTTCCTCTGCTGTTCTCCAGCGCTTTCTGCTGATGCTTTCTCGACGTGACAGCAGCAGACAGCACGTGTGTATGGGTGAGCAGTAGAGGTTTGTGAATGGGCTTGTAACATTCCTGGGAACCTTTGTGGGCAGCCTGGCAGAACCAGCTATCTAGGTCCCTTTAGGCTTGCTGTGGGTGTCGGCTTCTCTTTGTCATCACTATTTCTTAAGCACACCCCCCTCCCCAAACCTAATGTTAGGAAGCACAATGAAGCTCCCTTTCTCTCTTCTATTACCACCACCTCTGTGGCCTGCACATTTAGGGTCTGTTTAAATCCTGATAATTACTTGTGAAAAACATTTACCCTGCCTGGCCTTTTGTCCCTGTTGCAACAGAAAAAACAAGATCTATGCCTTGCCTCCTGTTTTGCTTATTGTAATCTCTGCTGACACCTCCACCTCCTACTTCAAGCCCCGTGAAAGGCAGCCGTCAAAATCCCTTGTCTTGCCTGTCGTGATGACCTTATTACCTCCCTCTCTGAATCCTTGTGCTGGCACCTTTGGCTGCCTCTAGTTTAAATTTCTCATTCTTTTGTCTTCAGGCCTCCCATAACTCTTCCCCTTGCCAAGCGGGTTCCCTTTCTTTTTATCCTGCTCCCGTCTCTTTCTGCTCTGACACGGCTGCCGCTCGCACTCTTCTTTCTCCTCCTCACCCAGCCCTCTCCCCTTGACCTAGTCTGCAAGTGCCTCGACTTTGTTACTGTTGATTATTTCCATTCATAAGAAGCCTCACTGCTATTTTTTTGCACAGACAAAGGAAGAAAGACGGCTTTTTTTTCTGCGCTTCCTCCGTGCCCTGACTAGAGGCTCCTCATGGGCTTGCCCTGGTCACATTGTCCGTCGCTCCTCTGCCACTGCGGGGCAGCTCCTCCTGCTCGAGGTGCGCAGAGAGCCTTGGGGAGGGGGGGACTCCTTTCCTCTGCACTTTGAGGTCTCGAAGAGGTGCTCAGGCAATGCGAAAGGTGTTTTAATAGTGAATCGTGACAATTCAGGCATACAGATGTCAGGGGTTATTCTGGCTTCAGAGTATTTGGTGATGTCTAGGAGTAAGGTGATTTCCTTGCTGTCTCCACTGAGTTCTGGCCCAGGACACCACTGTCACGTCTGAGCCTTTTATTTCAGTGATGAGTGGCTTCCCGTACGCTCTGAAGTACGCTAATCATACTGTATGTTTTGTAGTTTGTTCTATTTCTGGTTACAAATCAGAGTTCAGTTACAGGTGATCACTATATTGAGCTAAAATAAATAAATATTTTTATACTCTTCTGTTTTATCACTCTTTTTGGTCACATTATCTTTCCCTGTGTGGGCAGAATTCAGTGTCTTAGCACCTTCAAGTAATTTCTAATATATTTGGTCTTTTTGAATGAATGAGTGAAAGTCAGAGAAGGCTTCTGATTTTCATGAAGCTTCCCTGTTATCCCTGTTTACTAAGGGTCTGCAGTAGTCACCTGCCATTTCTATCTTTTGCTGGTAACTGCTCGTATCTTTTTGCTGCCTGAGAGGTGTCATGTAAGGATATATTGAGCTGTATTTTCTGCTTTGTATCAGCGAATCCTGCAGCGCGTGACTTGCAGAGGAGAAGGCTTGGCAGAGCTGCCGCAAGGTGGGCAGCGGGTGCCTGTGCCTTGGTACACTTGGCACAGCCAGAGACAGTCGGCTGCAGCGATACGCAAGCAGCACGGGCAGCGTGTCTCTCCCCTGGATGGAGAAATCGCCTGCATGTTATGGTCTGCTGTAGCGTCTGGCTACCAAGTGGCAGACACAAAACCTGTTCAAATCTTGTCTTTCAGATGTGGCATCGTGCTTGCGGTCCAGGGGAGGGCATCGCCTGAGTTCAGTCAGGCAGCTGAATCTTTGAAACTGTTAATGTTTTACATTTCTAATATTACATTGACCTGTCTGTGCTTTACCAAATGCAAATTTACTCCCTTGGTTTAGTTTTGATCTGCATTGAAAGACCTGATTTAAAGGACTCCAATGATAGGTTCCACGGGACTCTTGTTGAAAACTGATTGTATTTTACAGGGGTAATAAGAGTTTGTCTGAGACAAGATGAAATTCAGTATTAGCCATTGAAAAGCCACTGTTTTTCGTGATTTACATGTAATTTTATCAGTGATTAATATGTATTTTTTTATCAGTGGTTTTATGCTATGCAAAAGTGTTTAACAAAGCCAATATTATCACTCCATGAATGCTGTCCAGTTTTGTAGACCTAAAAAAAGTCACTCATTCAGGAAGAGTTCCTTGATGAAATTATCATTAAGTCACTGGCATAGGTGATACTTTTTACTTATGTTTTCTACATGCTTTTTTTTTCATTTACTGGAAGTAAAATTTACAAGAATCTACTAATTTCCTGATTGCCTGTATGTCTTGGAAAAATATTTTTCTATCAATGAATTGGGATTTTTAAGATAGCAATCATGTTTAGCCACTTTATAGCAATCTTTTGTATTGTTTCCCTCCTTACTTATTAACAGTCATAATTTCTCACTGGTATTTCTTCTCCCTTCACAGCCTCAGTATATTTATAAGAGCCCTTTTGTTCTCTGTAATCACTTTATCTAGCATTAAATCGTTCTTTTCTCAGCAGAGCTTAAGCAACTGTAGTTTTATTTCATTTTTCCCTCCTTCTCCGCTTCCCTCTGCACTCGGATCTGTGAGCAATTCCTACGGATCTGTATTAGTTACCTCCCACCCCTTTTCCCTGAAACTGTTGTTTTCTGCTCCTTAACTCAGGTTTGCATTCAGAATTTTCCAGCCTTCTTCCCCGCTCCTGGATTTGAGCACTCCTTGCCTCATGGTGACTTAATAGTAATACTTACTATTTGAAAACTGGTTTTCATCTGCAAAGTCTTTTGTAAAAATTAATGGATGAATAGTAAAACATTCTCTGAAGGCGTTCTCTTATCAAATCCTCTGCGCTCTGTGGGCCTGCTCACTGCTCTGAAGAGAAGTAGCTCATGAATATTGCCTTCAGTGCTTTCTTTTATCAGGCAGGTGTGTCCTTAATCCTCAGGGAAGAGCTAGGTCAAACCTGAGTTCGAGGTGAGCAGTTGAACAAAAAATTTAAGGGAAACTTGGTCTCTTTCAGGACAGGATGTCCCTTAAAAGCTCAGTTTCAAAGTTGCTTCTGGAGCCAGAAATAAGTGCAAATAACAAAATGAGATGGAGATAAATGTTCAAATAATTTACCTGCTTCTGTAGTTTTTGATTGAGCTTTGAAGTAAATGTCTTACGCATTGATTATTTGCTTTTTAATGATCTTATCAAGAATGCCTTTTAGAGATGAAGAAATGCTTTTGAATGAGGATATGAATGGGCACAAATAGATCCCCTCCAGTATGAATACCTGCCATTCAGATGGGATGAATTGCTTTTCAGAATTGTGCGGTTTCTCTGATCAGTTGCTAGTCAGGAGCAGCCAAGAATACCAATAAAAAAGCAAGCTTTCTGGGAGCAAGTCAGCGGTACTCTGCCTGTGGTTAACTTCCCAACCCTCTCTGCCCTTCAGAGGCACTGAGCAGCAGAAGGGTCTTCTGCATCTCCTTCTGTGCTGGTTTAGACATTCTGACGAGAAATTCTTAAACTACAACAAAAATTGCCGACAACTTTAGAGAAGCGAAGGTAATCACTCTTTCTCACTAAAGCCTGCAGAGATTTGGGGTTTTCGTTTTTCTTCCTCACTGTAGATTTGATATTTCTCAACAGCGTAGGTTTTGGCTGGAAAATTATTATTAAATGAATTAAAAACTTTCCACCAACAGGCCACCATTCTGAAGAAAGCTTCCATCCCCCCCGAGGGGACAGGCAGCTGAGACAGCCCTCTAAAGGCAGGGAGGTTTCATCCAACTCTCGGAGAGAGAGAGGCAGGCTTTCAGCCGAGGATGTCCCTCTGAGACTTGGCACCTGAGCTCAGAAATGGGCTCCTGGTCCAAAGCGAATCCTCTAGCTGTCCCCACTTGCTGCGCTTTGATTTACATCATGGGGTGCTTTTGGTGAACACACACTGGATTCGTTTCAGAGAAAACTGAGCTGAAGTGTGCAGATAAGGGTTGCACTGACCATGCTGCAGGTGCTAAAGGGCATTCAGCGTGCGGGGCCGGCCCGGAGCTGGTCTGAAATGGTGCCTCCAGGGAACGCGTGGTGGGGCATCAAGTCCTCAAGACCAAATGGGTTTGTTTGCAGATCCTCCAGTTGTGCCACTCTGGAAGGCTGAAATTTAGGACAGTCTTGTCTAATAAAAAGGAACTTGGTACTAGCCATGACTGCTAGAATTCTGACCTTGTAAAAGAGTAGTTTGCTTCCAGTGTCCTTCACCATCTGTCTTTGTCATGACTTGTGTTTGTGGTTTTGGAACAACACGTTTAATATGAGGAAAGTTGCAGACAAGTTCGACAGCCCAGACTCGTAAGTAGTGCCATATGTAGATATGACAATATTGCTTAGTGCTATCAGGCCAATCTGTAGGCTGCAGGTTTGTGATACTGTCACATTTCAGTTGAGGGTAGCAGGTACTTTCTCTGCAATTTCTGGCCTGGAACGGGTGGCAGGGCTCCTGGCAGGAGAGACAGGGCATTCTCGGTAGCAAGTGCTTTTTGAGACATGGGATGACTATCACATTTTCTGTGTCAGATAACAAGTTAATTTTTCAGCGTGAAGTATTTCTACCGTTACTGGGAGCAATTGTTTTTCACTGGCTCTCACTGTCAGTACAAGGGCTCTAACATATTTCAGGACCTCTTGAGTGTTTTTTCCACGATCCATAGCTGAAGCCTGCCTACAGCTAGATATTAAAAGTTATGACAAGTACCTTGCACACAGGGTGCCTATTTTGGTAGCAGTTGTAACATCCCTGCTTGCTACTTAGCACCAAATTTACGTATCTTAGTATTACAGCAGACACCTCCTATTCTAACATAAGTGGTGCCATCTTAGGATGCCTACCTGAATTTAAAGTACTGCACCAAAAGGGTGCAGTACTCCTGGGAATCCCATGTCTTGTCTTTCAGCCTCATGCAGATCTGCCGGATACCGTATCGCATCTCAAATGGTGCTAGAAGCCAGTGGTTAGGCAGCTAAACCTCTGGTGTAGCGTGCTGTCAAGGGAGCAGATGGTGAAAAGCACCTCCAGAATCTCTCAGCCAGGCTGGGGGAAGAGAGGTATTGCAGGGTAACAGGGATTTACGAGATGAGCATTAAGGTGACTGTATTACAGGAGTAAAGGGAAGAGTGATTTTTTTCCCCTAAGATTCTGTTCTGTGTTAGATGAAACATTTGGCAAAGGTGTTGCATGAATCACCAGGGAGACATTGTTTTTCCTTGAGTTGCCCAGGCATTACATAGTTTGGTCTCTTTCTAGCTCTGGCCATTCATTGCAAGTAAATCATGCGTAGCTTGGTTGCAGCATGATATCCCCTGCATGCACTGTTGGTCTATACAGCAGTCATATCAAGACTTTAGATGAAATTTAAGTTTATGGCATCATAATAAGCTGCAGTGTTTCTTTGCTACAAGAGCAGATGGTGCTTTCTCAAAGGAAACAGAGCAGTAACTTCACCCGCTAGCGGAGACTCGCTGCCTTTGCCTCTCTGTCTCGTAGCTCTGTTCAGATCGACAGGGAGGTCAGAGCTTAGACTGGGAATGAAAAAGTTTTCTGGCCAGGACTGTGAGAGAGGGAAGCAATGTTAGAGACGGCAGCAGATGGAGCATGTATCTGCGCAAGCTCTTGGCTCGCCCCAGTTCAGCTGGCTATTTCACGACAGCATCCCCGCGTGCTTTGCAGAGTCACTGATGGGACGTCTGGTGGTGACTGCAGAGTACGCCCGTGCAATAGTACCTGCGTATCACCCCACGGGTTCAGGCAGGTGGTGTGAAGTTTTTAAATTTGTGTGCTCTTCTCCAGTAGGTGCAAATCAAAACCCTTTTGTCCCTAATCACGTGGAAGTCTTGAAAAAGAAAATTTTGCAGAAAGTGCTGATTTTGATCATCTCTATCTCTTTACGTGTCTTTTATAGTTTGATTGTGAAAGAAAGCTAGCTTAGTTTTTAGTGGAATGCCACTGGGTTTTGATTACGTTTGCTAGAAATGAGGCGAGGGTCTAGATTTGCACTAGAAAATTCCACAGATTTTGCTTGCAATCAAATGCACATATGAGTTAATTTAGATTTTTACAAATCAAGTTCCCAGACACTGTGTAATAGGAGAGAGAGAGAGGGAGAGAAATAAAGACTTCTCTAATAAAGACTTCTCTATCGCCCTTATTTTGATGGTGTTTTTCAAATTTGTCTGTCTTTCTCAGACCCCAAGAATGCATAATTAAGATCCCTGTATTTCTGCACAGCCAAAAAATTAGTCATATTTCAGGGAACAGAATGCCTTAATGCATACAATTCACATTCAGCATAAAAGTAACATTTTAAGTATCAGCCTACAGCCTCAAGGTGCTTCCTTCTTTCTCTGCATTTCTCTCCATGTGTAACTGTGAAAGCCAGCTCTGCCCTTTACAAAGTCATTTTATTGTGGCTTCCAGTTCATCAGCTACTGAGAATATCCAGGCGAGGTAATACTCTTTTTGCTTTACAAGTGGGAGAGAGAGGATACCACCTAATAAGGGCACAGTATCAGAGAATAAGGAGGTAAATGAAAAAGTAATAAGAGAAAAAAATACTTCTAGCCTCTACAGAAAAATCTCTCATACAAGTGTGATAGAGAAGGAAAGGAAAAGAAGAGGAAATAAACCAAAATGGACCTTTAAAGAAAAGAATTATGCAGATAAGTATCTTGATTTTCACAAGTGTTATTAATTTTTTAATTAAATTGGGCCTTGTAAAATATGCAGGATTTACAGTTCTCTTACGAACAGCATGACCAAATGACAACAATTCTTTCCCCACTTTATACTCTCAACAGAGCTCAGCAATAATATATTTTCTCAATTTAAAAGCTTTCTTATGTCTTATCTCAAAGATCAACTGTCGTGAGCTGGAAAAAAATATCAAAGAAAGCTTAAAATAAGGATGAAGTGAGATGCATTTACTTAAATTTTCTTGAGAGTGCTTCTTGCAAATACTATTTTTCATGGTAATGATAATATATTCCTGAAAGAAAATATTTTACTGCTACAGTGATATTATTAATATCTGATGCCATATCAAGATAGCTAAAGATCATCAGTAATTTCACTATGCTATTGGACTGTGAAAAGGAAGAAAACAAATCAAAACCAATTGAGATATCTCACAGTTAAAAGCAACTTCTCACAAAGCTTGTTTTAATGGAAAGAAAGAGAAAATGTTGTGAAGTACTTACTAACAGAAACAGTGAAGACTTATTTCTGACATTAATTCAGCAGTCTTACCCCAGTTCAGAAAATCACCAGAGATGGAATTTAACTTTTAGATGCATTATTATTTTGCACTAAAGTCCATAAACACATTTATTTGTATGTGCTGAGCCTGGAACAGCCTGAGGATTGAATCTTAATTCTTGGTACAGAGTCATGGGACTCTTGAGTTACCAGAAGCAGAAACTGCCCTTTATCTAGACAAAGGGATTTGCAAACTCTGAAAAAAATACTAAAAAAGAGAAAAGGAAAAAAAAAGTGTTCATGCCTTCCAGAAAAGTAATTATGTGACTTGTACAGGATGAAGAAGAGTCATGTAGCAGCTCCCATCCTCTTCGGTGGAGCTCAGGGGACTTGCATACAGCAGCCAAGCAGCGAGGGTCCCTGCTCTCTTTCCCATCGCCTGCGCGTGGGATAGGCTAAAGCACATTAGTCTACACGGTCTTCTTGGTCACAGTGGTTCGTCCCAAAAGCAGATTGGGAGGACGATGTTATCCAGCATGCCTGGAAACACCAGGGAGCTCAGAGCAGGTCTGGGACATGTTACTGGCCACAATCACAAGGCCACACAGTACACCCACGCCAGGGAAGTGCCCCCACAGGCATAAAGGTGACCACCAAACATGGTTGTTTCCTGTTTTTTTTTTATTTGTCGGGCATGAATAGACCTAAGTAGTGCCAAATGCACCTTAAAATACAAGATCTGAAAAGGAGTGACAGTATTGCCCTTGTTTGGTACCACAGCCAGGTGGGATGCAGATGGGCGAATGCTGGGTGAGGAGGTGGATCCGTCGTGGCAAGAGGGAGACCAAAGGGTTTGGGTGGTTCCTTGTTTTCACATCTGATACACAGCCACAATGCAAATGTGCGCTATTGACAGAAATGGCCAGCTGGCAGAGCACGTGTCTGTGCCTCTGATATTTTAAATCTAGGATGTCTACTGCTCCATCCGTATTCATGGACATGATGACGAGTTTTGCAGAGCCCTTGATTGTTTAATATAATCTGTTTACTATGAAACATCTGATGGCTATTATAGAAAATGTCAGATAATTTATGTTCCATTTTTCCATCCTGACAAAAAAAAACCCAAACATTTTATATCAAGAAGCATTTCAACAGCTTATAGACAAATGGACAAAATGCATAAATGTCAGATGCACAGCCCTGAGCAATGGGGACATGAGCTGAATAAAATTCTACTTGTATTTGCTAATGCCTCATAATTGACATGATAATAGAAGACTACAGATATGGGGTATTGTTTGTATTCTAACCCTATTTTCTGTGATTTTCACACTGCAAAGACTATTCAAAAATTATATCCTTTTGGTATTGAGATTAGTTTTATAAATAAACTGAGATTTAGGAATGACACTTCCATTTAGCACTAAGGTAATGTTCTGGGGGAGCTGGATAAAATGGATACTGGAAAACCTATTGCATTTTCAATCCAGTTATAGTAATTTATCGGAGATAGGAAAGAAGCATCTCTTTCACTTTTCTGTAACCATTATAGGGTAAATTTTGTATTGTAAATACAAAGATTTGTTTTCCAGTCTTACAATTATGGCAAAAATGTTTACTTGCTATTAAAATCAAACAGTCAAGTCAAAGAGTGCTTTTCTTTTCTAATTAAGAGACACAATATATAATAGCGTAGTACTTGAATGATAGGATTTTATATAAAGAGACATTACTGTCTATGAGTCTTTTTATTTACAGATAAACATGAGCATTCCTGATGAATTTCACTGGGGTTTTATAGACACATATTTGTTTCAATTTAACCCTTCCATTTGTAATTTCAGAGGAACAGAGCACTAAAACCAGGCCAAAATATTAGTGCTTTGTATATTTGTGAAAGAAAATAAATTGTTATTCAAAGGCAGTTCTTTCAGATGAGTCAGTTAAATGGAAATGAAAAGCTAAAATTTAAGAGCATTTTGTGAATTATACTTTTTGGAAAAGAAAAGAGCCTGTGCCTTTGCTGAGACAATTTGTAGGGAGACAGATTTTCCATGGCTTCAGTTATTGTGCTCCAGGAGCAACAAAGAGGCAGCCAGTGTCCTCTCTGTCAGTTCAGGGGCTTCCAGTCTCTCTGTGTGTGGCAAAACAGTATCAGCAGCACTCACAAATATTTTATAAGTTAAGAAAGATCGGCTGAGGATCAAGTGAAAGGAATTTCTTCTTTTCAAAATCATTGACATTCCGCACAATCTATATATGTTCAAGGGAGTGATTTATTAGTAGCAAAACCACTACCTTTTTCAACTCCTTTATTTGAGAGTCTTACTGCTTTAGACAGACCTGTGTTTCTGAGAAAACACTACTTTTGCTATGTTTCTTGCTTTATAAGCATAAAGTGAAGAATTCTGCCCTGTTTTCATAACAGCTTTGCATATATCTTTGTCCTTGAGAGTCAAGAGAAGAGGGAATTTCTGCATAGTCTGGAGTCCCTTAGGTCTTTCTGGAGCCTTACGTGTTGCCCCAGTCTTGTTCCACTGTTATCACTGAAATACTATACTTGGAAGCCTGCTTTATTGTTTAACGGTGGATTCAGTTCCCTTTGTCTAGATTTAAACATAAGGAATCCCCTATTTTATCACTTCCCACACCCAACACAATTTATTTCGCATAATTAAGCAAAGGAAAAATGCTGTTCTAGAGAAGTCTTGATAGCACAGTTGCAATGAAGGCAACTTAAGTCTTGTCCTTCAGTTGGTGGGTTTTTTATCTTCCTTCATGTTTTATTTACGGCGTTTTGGCTGGCCTACTTCTACTCCCATTGGAAATTCCCCAGAACACGCTTTATAACGCTCTGCTGATGGAAGAACTGGCAAGCTGTCTCTCTATTAAATGCAGCCAACTGGATATTCTTGATAAGAATTTAAGTTTCTCTTGTAACAAGCGATTAGAAGAACATTTTGAAAGTTTTTGCCACAACTCCTTAATCACAGGGTTAGGTAGCAGCGATGCTGCCTGTGCTTGCCCTGTGTTTTTTGAGGAAGCAGGAGAGCAAACTGAGGCATCTACTTGTTTAATCCTCATTAGTTCCCTGCCTTGCGACTCCTTTAATGCAAATGGCAGTTCATGGCAGCTGCCTGGCTTTCATGTTTGAATCCTTTACCAACACCTCTCTGTCAGCCCTTTCTTCAGCGGGTCCTCTTCATGCCTTCTCCCTTTCTTCAGCGGGTCCTCTTCATGCCTTCTCGTCTACCATGGTCATCCCCCAGGCCCTCTCTTTGCCCTCCTTCCTTCACGGGGAAACTCAGGGATACCTTCATCCCTGCCACTTCTTTGTCTCAGCCTCAAAAGTGCTTTGTCTTTCAGTCTGTAACTTGTATATGGGTTTGCAAAGTGACTTACTCTATGTTGAAACAGAGCCTTAGGGTGAAGCGTTCCCAAGCAACCTGGCTTCTGTGCAAGCCTACAAACAGCAGTGTTGAATAATTATTGCTGATGATGGTGGCAGCAATCACTGACTATTTGTGTCTGTAGTTAGGGTGTAGGAATGGCTAATGGTTCCTCATTTTTAAAACTGGAAGAAAACTGGATTAATTACAGAGGGCCAGGGTACCTCATGACTTTATTCCTAGTGACACTGGTCAAGCAAAGCTAAATACTGATAATGCCGTAGTACCTTCTAGTTCTCTAAAATGACTTTGCTTTGCTGAGATTGAACAATACTTAAGCACCATAGTTAGATCCTAATGTCTTTGGAAAAAGGCATGGGAATTGTAAAACCCATTTTTAACATCTGGACACCTCAGAGTTAGCTAGAAGCTACCTTATTTGAACATCTACTTGGCAATTACTCTGACAAAGCACTCACTGTTAGCACAGGGTCTGATTCCAAGACTAGGATTAGGTTTTAATTCTGAGCCAGGAACTTCTGAAGAACATCATCGTTTCCTTTTAAATCTTTAGATCTTTAGAGAAGCATCTCATTCTTCAGCCAAGTATCTCTGTTATTACTAGTCCTGAGCAAATGCTGCCATTTACACTGAATTATATGCTAGCTTTCCGATTTCAGAAGCATACATTGCAGACACAGCACGTCGTAACAGAGGGCTGGATTTCACTGGAAGACTATAACCAGAATATAACTGTCCTGGTTTCAGCTGGGATAGAGTTAAGTGTCTTCCTAGTAGCTGGTACAGTGCTGTGTTTTGAGTT
>JANZLQ010000050.1:12208129-12227910 GCA_026212715.1 Elanus axillaris | reverse complement strand
CTGATGTTTTCAGTTGCTGCTGGGTGGTGTTTACACTAAGTCAAGGATTTTTCAGCTTCTCATGCCCAGCCAGCAAGAAGGCTGGGGGGGCACAAGAAGTTAGGAGGGGACACAGCCAGGGCAGCTGACCCAGACTGGCCAATGGGGTATTCCAGACCATGGGACGTCATGCCCAGTATATAAACTGGGGGGAGTTGGGGGTGGAGGATCACTGCTTGGGGACTAACTGGGTGTCGATTAGCAGGTGGTGAGCGATTACTCTGTGCACCATTTGTACATTCCAATCCTTTTATTATTACTGCCATAATTTTATTAATGTTGTTATCATCATTATCACTTTCTTCTTTTCTGTCCTGTTAAACTGTTCTTATCTGAACCCACGAGATTTACTTCTGTTTTCCCAATTTTCTCCCCTATCCCACTGGGGATGCCGGGGGGAGTGGGTGAGCGGCTGCATGCTGGCTGGGGTTAAACCACAACAATAACCATATATTCAGTGGGGTGAAAATGCTAAATGAAATGGTATTATTTTACTGGAGAACAGGTTTCAGCATGAATTAATTTGGATTTAAGACATTTGCAATGGAAGACTGCTCTACGTCAGACACAGTGAATACTGAATTATTTAGATGGGGTCAAATTATAAAGCATTGTGATCATTTGTAGTTCTTACTATTAAATGAGTATACTTCTTAGGCTTTTCAAGAAATATGCAATCCACTTCAGCCTTTTAATAATGATGACCTGTGCTTTTTTTGACTCCTGGGCTTTTGAAAAGGGCTTAGTGCTCCCTCCCCCCGAATGTTACCCATGTGATAAAAGATCTTCTCAGATGAAATATTTTCTTGCTCTTTTCCACTTTTTCCTCACTGTCTTTTCTCAGCTGTGATGCAGTAGGCATGGAAATTGGTTCAGATGCTTCCTCAGAGGTGGGATACTGGTTTTTCTCCTTCAGAGGATGAGGAGGAGGGAAGGGGAAAGGAGAGACATGCTTTCTTTTCACCTTTGTCTGTGAAGGCTTGCTTTTGTTTCCACATTTGGCCAGGCGAAAGAAAAAATGGAGTTCAAGGCCAAACATCTTAGAGCCATTAAAATGGTGCTATTGATTTGTACTTGACTTATACGTAACAATACATGTGGAGCAGGCTGGGCATTCTTCCTGCCTGAGACAGACTGGAGCACTTTCAGGCTCTTTTTCTCCAACCTGAGGATTCAAGATACCCTCAGTGGTATTCACCCATATGTTTTCATAAAGAAAATTCAGTCCAGCACCCATCCCAAACTGTTAAATATGGAAATAATTGTTAGCGGGCTGTCAAATGTATTCCTACTGTAAGTGGATACAGCTTCCAAATTTGGCTCAATAACTTACCCTTTTAGTCAAGTTGACTTCTAGGATAGAATCTTCAAATGTGCTCATTGACTTGAAGTCAATGGGAGTAAATGGGCCAATAAAAGCTCTTGAAAATCCCAGTGCAACCCAAAGACAGATTAATATTAAAGTTCTGCCCCAACAGAAAAAATGAAGGAATTTATTGTTGGGCACTTAAAATGTTCCTGTGCACTTCTTAAAGTGTGATAAATGAGATACTGTTCAAGGAATGCAAGGATCTATAGTGGGATCTTTTTAACACCAGAGTTACAGAGTACAGTTAGACATGCAACTTCATTCAGATGACAATAGTGTGATTGTGAACATTATCATTCAGGAGAGAAATATCTTTGGTTTATTTTGCTTTTTTCACTTGTTTCTCCTATCTTGGGAATTCCTAACACCACAGGAAAGTGACTTCTCGATCAATCTGATTAATATAAAGAAAACAAGCCTGGCAAATTCTTCAATTTAAAAAAAGAAACAAAAAAAAAGAAAAATGAGGACGCTGCAAGAAATCGTGTCAGATGGAGCATTTCTCCAACAGCTTGCTCAATCAAAATGGCAAGGCATTATTATTTCAGTACTTTTCACTGAATCCCATTGTTTCAATGTTGACTTTACAGCACAGGTCCTGTAGTCTTTTGTTTCACTGCTGCTTCGGGACATCCAGGCAACACTTCTGCAGGAGCCTACTCTTTTGGAAAGGACCCTGCCCCTGAGCTGGGGATAGCTGGGGGGCACTTTGGAGCCCAGGGGTTGTGAACAGTGTTGAGCCATGTCCCAGTCACTGCAAGTTGTCTGTCTGAGGTGGGGACCATCTTCCTCTTCTGTAACAGTCTTTGCCTTAAGGTGACTAGATAGTCACATCCCAGGCTTTCCTGGACATACCTTTTGTTTTTTCTGCCCAGGTCCCATCTGCTTCAGCCCTAAAGTGTCATACGTCTTTTGTCCTCCCCCCAGATTAGTTTAACAGGCTTCAACATTTGCTTCTGTGGGGCCCAGTGAACTACCAGCCTCTTGGTCTCTTTGCCTTCCCCCTGTGCTGTATCATAGGGTGCTCAGCGTCCTATGGTGTGGGTAGCAGTACGTCTTTTAATGGTAATAAGGAAAGTTAACCACTGCCATGCTCACAAAGGGAAGGTGCCTATTGAAAAAGGAGGTGAAAACATAAAGGATGCATTTTTTTTACCTGATAAACTGCCATGGCATTTTATTTTAATATCTTTCCCAGTATTCTACAGTTATGGTTGAGGAGACATTATTTATTTTATTCCCTTTGTCTTCAGGTGCTTATGACTTCTTAGCAAATTTACCTCTGGGCTAAAAGCTGTTATAGCAAGGATCTCAAATGGCTTCACTTAGGGTACCTTTTTATACTAAGAAAATCTCATAGAACCAGCTGTCCTACTGTATAATATTATTTGACCCTTCTGTCTTAC
Organism: Elanus axillaris; assembly: GCA_026212715.1. Classification (NCBI taxonomy): domain Eukaryota; kingdom Metazoa; phylum Chordata; class Aves; order Accipitriformes; family Accipitridae; genus Elanus; species Elanus axillaris. The sequence continues at coordinate 12,225,096 of JANZLQ010000050.1, read as the reverse complement.
AAGTTTAAATCATACTATAGTTGCAGGAGTAACTTAAATTGAAAAATGATGCTGGAAAAGTATCTTCATTGCCTATGCAAAGTGGTTTTGTTTCAATCATTTGTAACGTAATACTGATGACATGTTTGGATGGATCTTTATATATGGAAGCTTTTCTTTGTAGTGCCTCAAATACTGAAATTCAGTACAAGCATTTGTAATCTTGAAGACTCTAAACTTCAGACCTCTTGTCTGAATTTCAAGAAAACATGATCTGGGTCACATTTGCCACTTGCTGTTACCTTTCAGCTTTGTGTATAATAGCTGTCTACTTCTCCTTCAATCTTTCCCATCAGTTTTATTCCATATAAAATCCCTGGCGTGTTCAGCTTAAAATGTAACATATGGCCCACATGTGTCACAGATGGCATGGAGATACATCCTTGACACTGAAGGAGCCTGGAAGTCTAGAGGGGAGTCCAGCTGAATTCCTTCTTCCCTATGTTGGAAGGGGAGGCAAGCCTTATTTACTATTGTCTGCACCATTATGATGCTGGAAGAATACTTTGATCGTACTGTGTTTATCTGTGGGTAAAGGGAAGACTTCACTTCATCATTCTTGTCATTTGGACTCCATTTTAGAGAGGTGAAATATAGAGGAAGCTTGACTTGGGTATATAAATGCACAGATATTTCTTTAAATACACCATCATCTGCTTCTAAAGAGTGTCCCTTCTTGGAACGGACTAAAGTAGAACTTAAAAGTAATTCAGATACATGCATCATAAAAGTGGTTATTTTGCCTTCTCATGCAAAAGTTGAACACTTTTGAACACACAGGAGCAGCATGTCTCAGTTTTGTTGTGGAGTATAGCAACAGAGGTTGAGAAAAGCTGTCCAAAGCTCAGGGCACCTGCAGGTCTGACTCCGGTAAGCCGTAGCTGCTGTGAGGCAGGAGGATCCATGGCTGCAGGTTCAGCTGTCTGGGAATTCTTCTCTCCTTCCTCCCCTTTGAGTCCTTCTCTGTTTTTTGTTGCCTCCCTACAGAAGAGGCATGGTGGCTGCTCAGTGCCAGCTTCAGGAGCTCATGCTGACATGCCACAGTCAGCATAGCAAGGGAAAATTTGTCTGTCTGCCTTTTGTAATGCCCTCTCAATGCAAGACAGTGAGCTAGAAGAGTGCAAGCATCTGCCCTGTTGCTCTAGCGTGTAGTGAGGATCTCAGCCTGAGCTGGGGAAACCAGTGGAGGTGGAAAACCACAGTGGGTTGTGTCAGGGCTCCTGGTGGGAAGGTGTAGGAAGATAAGAGAGTATAACGTCTGCCTGGCATGGGTGTTGATCAGACGTGTCTGACTGAAATGGTCAATAGCTTAAGCAAAATGCTTGGAGATCCAAGTCGCTGGACTGGGGATTTGCACAGTAAAAGAAGCAGTGTGGTGGTAGCTTGAATGTTGTGCTCCTCCAGGACCAAATTAACTACCCAAGTTCCTCATGGGAGGCAGCCAAAATGCTGCCAAAGTTATGCCAGGTGGAGACCACAAAGCAACACGGATGATATCCTTAGAAATGACTCCTTTTCCTCTTTAATTTCCATGCCAAAAAAATGCTTTTCTCAGAATTGTGCTGAGTGGTGGGGATCGACATGGCTAGGAGTACATTAAATAGAACAAGAAGAGAAATAGCAGTTTGGGGTTTTCTCTTTATCTCAGGAGGAAGCTAAGCAGCTTTTTTAGAGAACGTGAGACTCTTAATGGACAGAAACACAAATTGCATAGGATAATTTAGAAGATTGTGCCTTTAAATTTAGTTTGCGACACAACACTCTAAGACTTTGCAGTAGTTTTTTGAAAAGTTTTTCTTCTTTCTAGTTCAAGGATACTGGATAATAATGTTATTATCTATGTGGTGATTTTCACCCAAATGTCTGTAATTGCTTTACAGCTGTAAACATCAGGAGTTTCATTGTACAGCAGCTGCAGAAAAACATGCTGAAGTTTGTTATATATGTTTAGGAATATCTTTGAAAAGGAAAAAACCCTGTGTTTGGACTCCATTTTTGCTACAGGAAGGACCAGATTCAATATTTTTCATCTTCCTTTTGTCATATCTGAACTTTTTTCCATTCTACTGTGTCCTTTTTGTGACAATGGATGAGGCAGCACACATTATTAAAAAGGCAGGGTGCTCTCTACATCATATGGTGGCATAATAATGTTCTCTGGTTTATTCTTTGTTCTCTTCCTAATAATTCATAACATTCAATTTGCTTTTTTATCACTGTTAAGTTTGGATCTGACATTTTTGTAAAACTGTCTATTATAATGCCAGCATTTTGTTCTTAAATGGTAATAATAATCTCAGGACCTATCGCTAATATATATGTGTATAGAAAGTTGGCTTTTTCTCTATGTGGGTTATTTTTCATTTATCTGCATTGAATTACATCAGGCATTTTATAACTCAGTCCCTCAGTCTCGTAAGGTTTCTGCAACATTTCCGTTAGCCATCTTTTTTAGCACCCTGACTCACCTGATACTACCAGAAAGTCTTTTCACCTTACTGCTCATGCCCTTTTCCAATGATTTATGAACAGACTGAAGAACAGGGCTGAACACACACCCTTCTTGGACTCCACTGGGGACATCCCTCTGATCTGAAGAGTGACTGTCATCTGGGCCTTGGTGTTTCTTTGGGGTTAGCCAACCCTTTCTCCATGTGACCAGCACTTTGGTGCATTAGCTTATTTAGAGGTTTTGATGAAGGCTTTTATCAAATGCACATTTAGGCATCTGAGGATCTCCCTGCTTCTTTATGCCTTCAAAGGACGCCAGCAGGTTTCTGAGGTACAGATCCCTTTTGCAAAGTCACGCTGGCTCTTCTGTGGCATACCATATTTATTTTGTGGGTTTTCTTCTGCTACAGTTTTGTTCTTCTGACTCTTCTGACCGTTTTTCTGCTAATTTGCCTGGGAATGCTCTACAGGAAACCTTCACAAATTAGGAAATTGAAAGTTTACCAGTCATGGGGTGCCAAGCTTTTGTGTATGCGGAAGGGACCTGAACCTCTCTCCGTCTTCACAGTAAACACTGAGGCAAAGAAGCTGTTTAGTTTTTGTTGCATTTTTATCTTTTCTAAAGGCTCTTTCTTGCTCCTTGGGCACAGACTGTCAGCCATTGTATTTGTGGACAGTGCCTTTCTAATGACTGTGGTCCTTTCACGCTGTTTCAGTTGTAGTTAGTAAATATAGTAAATATATTTTATATATTTATATATAATATATACTTTATATATATTATATATATATAATATATATACTAAATATAGTAAATAATGTTTAAAAAAATCTTAACGCTATAGTTTGGTTTCCCCATTGCTGCTTGCATATACACTGTTCTGGGTCATGTACGAGCTACAGGAGGGATCCTTGCCCAAAGGATTTTGGGTCTAAAATAATCTGAAATATAGCAACCAGGTATAAACCCAGTATTCATCTCCGTTTTCTCTTTCCATGGGTTGTAGAAGTCCCAGGGGATTTTTGGAGGGTTAAGTCATCTGACTTTTCACTCAGACTACAGGGCAGAAGCACTCATGACAGCTGCTGCAGCTGTGAAGCCCTGGTTATCCAGAGTCTGTGGCTGGTTAGGGAGTACTGAGAAACTCTTTTGCATCCTGTGCTCGCATTTCCTTCTCATGCAGTTGAGGCATGTCTGGCGCACTCCCCTAAATGCAGAAGCTGGAAAGTTTATATTAAGTGTAAATCCTACTGACATCAGAAAAATGCAGTGTTTCATTTTTATCACAGAAAGCATTGATAGCTATGGAGTAGAAAACTACTGCAATAAGATGCCAACATTAATAAAGTAGTTAAATATAAATAATACAATAAAAAAGTTGTAGTACTGAGCAGGCATCATTCAAAGAATCCTCTTCAAATGCCATTAAAAAAATCAGAGAACAAGACCTTTAAGGTGCTTTAAGAGAAATTTGAAATGTCAGACATAGGAAACAAATGCCATAATGATGAGGAATGGGTGTAAGAAGTACAACATTCAGGTATTCTGAAGGAGAGAAAATACTCCTGTGATGACTAAAGCAATGTTTTTGTATCTGTGTTTTGTACTATGTTGTACAAGCGTCTGCTTTCAGAGACCATTAAAGAGCTAGATCTGAAATGAAAATGCCGGGAAAAGGAAGGGAAATGTTACATTTATTTTTAAGAAGTTATTTAAAGGACTGTTGGAACCACGTATCACAGATAAGAAAAAGGGCTCAACAGACAGAGTAAGAGAATGTCACCATCTTGCTGCTCAGATAAAGTAACTTGTGCTGGACATGGACAAGGAAAGTTGTTTCCGTTTCTGTCATACATACAAAGCTTATCAATGCCGGCATAATTTTTACCCACTCATGTAGAAAATATAAGACGCTCTATTTGCAGTCAGTGTTTCCAAAGGCAGACCTAGTGACTCATCATTGCTTATAAGTTTACATGAAGTAGACTTGTGTTCCATAATTGCATTTTCATATATTTGCTTCTTTGCTTCAGGTTTGCTATGGTCTTTATTTTCTACCTTTGTTTACAATGGGAATTGGTCCCCCAGTTGCTTAAAAATCTGTAGGGTAGTTGTAAGAATAGCCTACAACAACCTATAATCCATTTTTATACAGTTTCTCATTTATTTCCTTTAAAAGTTATTATATTTACTTTTTACTCGGCCTAAATGTGGATGGTGCTTTTTGCAATACCCACCTGGATCCAGTTTCTTCTCAAAAGTGTCGGTTGCCAGTGTGTTCCAACCTAAATATAAGTTCCAAGTTAAAAGCTGACCCTAAATTACCATGAACATTAGAAAATGAGATGGCAAGTCTAGGAAGAGAAAGATAAGAGGTGGGCAAAGAAAGAATGAAATTGGGCATGCTCAGAGGTAAAATGGAGTAAGATTTCCCTACCCACCATGGTAGGTTTTAAACTGCTGATGAGCTCTACACGATGCTTCGCAAAGATTAACTTTTCAGTCCATTTTGTTTATATCTTACATTATAATACTAGCACTGAATTATGGATCTTTGCAGTCATTTTAATTATGTAAGACCATGGTTATCAAAGAAAATGTGACTTTGTCAAAAGGGTTTTTTTCTGTATATACAAAATAGGGAAGATGCACATAGCCTTACAGTAGAGTTGGAAACAGAGAGGAGTGAACTCTGAAGCTGATCACTAAGTCCTCCAGTTGCATTATTTTAAAGGTCCTTTCCATCCACTGAAGGATGCTGTCCAGCTGAGCAATGCAGGATGACTGAGGTTAATATTCCATGGTGAGAAGGAAGAAGTGAATAGGATAAGGAAAGAAAACACATTTCTTTGGATCTCTCCAGGGCTTCACGCTTTCTGAGCTAGTTAGAAGTGGTGAAGTTCAGTCCCATGTTCCCTCTCCCCTGTGTGCTGAAGGAGTGATCCCAGGGCAGCTTTGGTTCATGTGCTCAGCATAGGAGCTGCTTATTGTTCTCAGTACAAAACTGTAGCTCGGGCGCATCCAGTGAGGCAACCTTTGAAATCTGCAGTAGGGTTTTGCATAAGCGTATCGGTAAGTGTCATATGATGGCATTCGACACAAAGCATTTGGTTTTCACATTAATGTGTTGGTTAATGGCTGTTTCAAAAATCTGCATGAATTGGGAGGAAAGGCATGAAGTTTTAAATGCACAAAAAAAGTGTAAAATCGCACGGCACCAGCAAAAGACATTATAAAAGACTCATGCTGTTCTAAACAGCAAGTGCTTCTAGCCCACTCTTTCCCCCCAACCTTCTAAAAGCACCCAACTGTGAGTCCTTTTAATGAAAGTCTGAAGTCTAAATTTAAAATAGAGATGTTAAATTTATGTTTTGAAATCAATTTTTAGAAGATTATATGGCCACTAAGCAATGCTGAGCAGTCTTATTATGTGGGGCAGCTAAGAGTAACTAATGAACCCCTCCTAAGAGTTTTTCTTCTTATTTGTTGTTAACGCCTGCCATCCTTTTTCTGACTCTTTGCACTGCTCTTCGTTATCTATTCTTTTTTGTATTTTGATTCTAACTGAATTACTTTGTATCTTACTTTTGAAATTTGTGTTCATGTGTTTTAAAGTCCTGCAGACGTCTTAGGTATTACAGAGCACGTATTAATAAGACTTTTGAAGTCCTGCAGTGGCACAATAGCACATTTGTGTGTTTGATATCTTAATGTTTCAGTCAGCCTCATGTAGACAGAATGTTTTTCCAGAGTCACCAAATCACCAAGAGACTAGCCCCAAATCAGTTTTTGTAGGAAACCTGCAAACAGTGACAAAAATTTAACAGGAGTAGAAAGATGATAAAGTGCATAATTACCCATCAGTATCAGGTATGATCTGTTTTTAAAAGCCATGTACTAAAAATAAGACTTGGCCAAGTTTCCTTGGCATGTCTCTGTAGTAATCCTAAAAGGTCACCGTTGTGAAAATGTGAATTCTCTGGCCCTAAACAATCTGGTCTGTTTATAACAGTTTTTGTGACTTTTTTAGTATTCTAAAGGTATGTCAGCTATGTCTTCAGACTGCAAAGAGCATTCTGGAAAAAAATATTCCACACAGAGGATATTGCAAATGTCTTCGTTCTGTGCAAAAGGGGCCAAGGTAGGGTGCAGACTTGGTGTTTGGGATTTAAACACTTTTAGAGTGTCTCTGGTGCCATTTCGGGTTGGAGAAGGGAGTGCTTTCAGCCTGTCCGTGGGGCCTTTTGAGCCACTCTGCTTTAAAGATGTGTCTTTAATGGACCCAGAGGCCCCAACATATTTCATAGAGCATTGTGCAGACAGAAGCAGAGACATGGAAAGAAAGGGGTGGCCCATGGGCTGTGTGAATGTCCTGCAGAAACTCTGAGTCTTGGAACTGTCTGCAGGTCTTTCTCTGTTGTGAGAATTTTTGAAAGTTTTTTTTTTTTAAATTTTTTCCTATTGACAAGTGCAACTGACCTTTGAAGTAGCTACTGAGTCAATACATGGCTCTCGATGTATTCAGAGTCTTTGTTCTTCCCCCCACTTAGTATAGCAAAAATAGAAACAAAGGGATCGTTTGAATAATACATGGGGATTATAACGATATATACAATTAAAATTTAGTATATACACTTAAAACAGAATCGTCCTTTTAGTGGTCATCTCCACTATTGATTAAACAAGCTGCTGGTGTGCGCATTTTAGTGGTGGGACCTGTGGTACTCATCTGTGTTCCAATGCATTTTGTGTTTTCCCATCTATGAATGTATAATGTGATACTTCAGGTCTGTTTTTCTATTTTCTGCCATTCTTGTAGGCTCTGATTTGGAATTACATAAAAGCAATATAGTCAATATTAATGTAAGCATTAATAAAAAGTTTCTGGTTATGTATTTATTATTTCATAACATCCTTATATGAGGGATAAACACAAAAAAATACGATTTCCTATCTGAAGAGAGTCCTCCTTCCATTTTTTTTTCATACATCTTAAAGAAGCTGTTAAACAGTTTACCTTAATGTTTAAAGATACACCAGCTATAACTGTTGATCAAAGAGCTAGTTAGGATGAACGTGATAAAAAAAGTTATGTTCTTCTTGTTGAACCTGTGTCAAGTAACAAGTAAGTAAACCTAAGCAGATTTTATTATAGGGAGTATCCCAAAGTAACTGGAAGTTTTTGCAGAGTACTACCTCGCTTTGTCATAGGCTGAGTAATAGCAGAACATAATGCAATTTAAGAATTAATTCCTGATTCTCTTCCATATTTCAGACATTCCAGTGCTTATCAGCTGCAAATAAGAAATCGTCAGAAAGCATATGGCATCTGTTGCATGCCACATCATGCATTTCAGTACCAGAAAAATTACAAATCTAAGGGAGGAGCATGGGTATGAAAACCCTTTTTCCTCCACCTATAGCAGATGGTCAGATTTCTAATTTAAAATTTTCTCAGAGTTTTGGCATACTGCCATCTGTCTCCACAGCTGCAATGGTGCAATAACTCTGTCACCTCTCAGAAAATGCTTCTTGAGAGTAAATTTAATGCCTAGCGAAGTGTTGAATTTACAGCTGCTGGGAGCAGAATATAGTATGTAAGAGATGACCATGAGGCCCTGCTGATTTCCCTCACCTGGTTACAAGTGAGGTTGTGTTTATATGAAACTGTTGTGAACAGCATTAGGGAGTTGGAGGGAAGATGTTTCCAGTGACTTGCTTTCCCAGGCCCTTCAGTAATCCTGTGTACAAAGAATCAATCAGCAGTGTCAGTGGAGGTCTTGCACAAAGAGCTTGACGGAGATTATGGAAAACATTCATAATCATTGTCATTGCAAGAAGACTGTTTTCTGCAAGTTTCTTCTTTGTCTCAGCTCTGTCAGTCCCTACTGAAATTGAAAATACTAGTGCAGACGCGTGGTTGTAATGTTAAATACCTTGCCAAGTGTTCAACCTATTGTCGTGGTTTAACCCCAGCCAGCAACTAAACACCACGCAGCCGCTCACTCACTCCCCCTACCCCTAGTGGGATGGGGGAGAAAATCGGGAAAAGAAGTAAAACTTGTGGGTTAAGATAAGAATGGTTTAATAGAACAGAAAAGAAGAAAGTAATTATGATGATAACAACACTAATAAAATGACAACAGTAATAGTAAGAGGACTGGAATATACAAATGGTGCACAGAGTAATTGCTCACCACCTGCCGGTCAACACCCAGTTAGTCCCCCAGCAGCGATCCCAACTCCCACCCCACCCAGTTATGTCCTGAATGTGATGTCCCATGGTCTGGAATACCCCTGTAGCCAGTTTGGGTCAGGTGCCCTGGCTGTGTCCCCTCCCAACTTCTTATGACCCTCCAGCCTTCTTGCTGGCTGGGCATGAGAAGCTGAAAAATCCTTGACTTTAGACTAAACGTTACTTAGCAGCAATTGAAAACATCAGAGCGTTGTCAACATTCTTCTCATACTGAACTCAAAACACAGCACTGTACCAGCTACTAGGAAGACACTTAACTCTATCCCAGCTGAAACCAGGACACCCATCTATCTGCTTAGGTATTCAACTGGAGATGGTGGCCCCCTCTGCAGAGCTGCCAAAATAGTTTTCAGAAGTAGCACCAAACGGGTACTTGTGGCATGGGGAATGCTTTACTGATGTTCTCTGGTGAAGCCAAGTCAGACCCAGATAGAAGTATCAGGCACTACTAACTTGAATTATATTTTAAGTTCAGTTCTGGCATGAAGATCTTCCTATACCGTGACCACAATCTGAATTGTCAAGTTTGATCTGTAGTATCTATGTTTGCAACAGCATGGAGGTTATGCACACATGAAATTTACTTTATTTTAGAAATTAGCGTGTAACTTTGACTGGCTCTTCCACTTTTGTAAACTTAGAAATAAGATTTATGACAGGTTTATAGTTTCCAGATCTTGCAAGGCTTTCAAAAGTCTTGTTACCCTCATGACCGTCAGATGACAGGTGACTTGCTGGCATTTTTGGAAAATATCAGTTGGATACTCTGGATCCAGCAGGTTTTTCCCCATGTTCAGTCAGCCTTGAGCTACACTCATAGTTGAGGCTTGCAGGAGTGGTTTCTCTTACAGTTTATGGAGGGAATGGATCAGCTCCTGGAAGACTCCTGAAAAACTCCTGGAAAACTTTCCAGGTGACTGGAAAGAGAGCAGAGGGAGATGAGGTGTCTCTATTAGAATATGGGTCCTGGGTACATGGGGACGATGACTGCTCTGTCAGGGGAAACTGCAGGAGCAAGAGCTGCTCAATGGTGGGAGAAATTGCAAAGCAGAGACCCTTTTCCTCACACCCCCACAAAGACAGCATCCTTTCTAAAAAATGGTATCTATGTTTCATTCGTGCCCAACTCATCCTCTTATTTATCTTCTTTGACCCTCTGTCTCACCCTCCTTATGGCAAAACACACCCCAAAAATGTGTTCAGGCTCCTCCATCTTCCCATGTGTTGCTGCTCAAGAGCCAGCCCCATACAACATTGTGCTTCTGAATAAACAAGAGTTTTTCCCAGCAGGGCTATGAGACACATTTCTGGGTTTGTATGGCACTGTCTGCATTAAGCTCTATCACAGCAGCACAGTTTGAATTCTGAGCAGCGATTATCAGCTATTTGAATACAGCAAATGAGTCCTACAAGCTGCACTAATACATCAACGTAAATCTTTAGTTAGCATTAGTAGCCTTAGCAAGTTCGTATTCATTTTTCTCTCACTTTTTAAATTGACCAACCTGTACTTCCTATATCTTTTGTGTCTGCTCTGGTTTTGGTGATCATAATGATTTTCCAGGTGTAGTATTGAAGATATTTCTATTAAAGTGAAGGTGATGAGGGTGAAGGAAGACAACCTTGTAGCAAAACGATTGGACAGGGACACATTCTATTGTGGCATCCTGCCTTGGCCTTGTGTTGTTGCCTTGGAAAAAATCATTTTATCTCTCTATACTTTTCTTCCTCATCCACTGAAATGGACACGATAATATCTAATTTTTCTCACAGTTGGTATGACTTCTCTGCTTGTGCTGTATGTAAGTAATGGACTGGCTCTCATCCGTGTCTTTCAGAAGGGGGATCTGCAGCCTTTAGGTATTATGATATTTCACGTAGCTGTTAATGATAATGACTGGAAGTGATAAATGATGTTTAAAATTTTAGCGATTTAGAGGCCACATTTTAGATTTCTACTATCAAATCATCTTGCATACAGCAGCATTTTCCCCTTAAAGAGTGCATAATTAAAAGTAGATTAATATACTATCTGTCAACTTTTTGTCAGATATTTTCTGCTGCTTTTAAGGGCAAGTTTCAAAGCTGAGGAATAAACAGTGCCTTAAAATATTTCTCCACACTGTAATTCTACACATTTGTCTCCAACAGATGGAAGACCTGGTCAAGTTACTTATTATTTGCATAAAAATCAGGTCCTTAAAAAATTGCTCATGTCCTTGATCCTACAAGCACTTAAAGGCATTCTTAGTCTTACACATGATCAGTTCCATTTAGTTTATTTAGATTGCACAGATGCTCAGGGTTAAGTCTCTGCCCAGGCATTTATAGGATCAGAGCCTATGTGTATGCTATACATATATAGCCAGAGGTTATGTGTGCTAAATGGCCAAACACCATTTCAAATAGAGTTGTTCCTCATCGAAAACCATTCTGTAGAAAATAGTATTTTTCTAGAAAATTCACCAAAAGCCACCTGTTTTTCATGGGTTTGTAGCTGAGAAATGAAAGGACTTTACATTCCAGATAGTTTTCCTTTTCTTCCGTCTTTTTAAGTCTAAAGAAAAAATGTTGGGATAAATGGAGGAGTGGAAGGGGAGTTCCATAGGAGCCAATACTGAACATTGAAAATATTCTTACTGAAAATACTGTGTTTGGAATGTATGTGTATATATTTATTTTGCATTTTTAAATATTTCTGTTTTTTTCCCTATGAAACATAACATTTTTGTCAATCATTTATAATCTGTGTAATGTGCAGAGTGCATGTAATAACCTGAGTTGTGCTGTACAATCTATGTCAGTACTGTGTTGGTTTATCCCTAAAGGCCCATGAAAACCTATTGGTTTCCTCTAGGGTTTTCTTTGGGAGATTTTTTATTTAAAAAAAAAAAAAGGTAATTTTAAAATTTATTTTAAAGCTTTTTAAATAAGTCACAAGAAAATGGCTTCCAGAAAAACAATGCATCCCCAAGTGTTTTAGTTGTCAACCTGGGGGGCTGTTCCTCAGCTGTGAACACAGTTGCCTGTGGAGCTCTGAAGGGTCAAGACTCAGCTGCTCTTCAAACATCTCTCTGACACTGAAACCACAAGAAGAATAAGTGAAAGGGAAAGTGGTGAAGTTAATATAGTATTATAGTTGGCTTTGATTTCCCAGTCCACCAAAATGTCTTTCAAACGAAGTAAAACAAAAAGCAAGAACCCAAGCAATCTCCTGGGCCTCTCTTCACGTTAGGACTTCCAGAGTGCTGAAGTCAAGCAGATGTTGACATGACCTTGAGAGCAAAGAAAATCTGTGGGCTTTGTGGTAAGTGGACACACTTCTGATGTGCTCAGGCTTCTGCTGACTTCAGCTCTTGTTTCAACAACCAAAAACCTCATGATCAGGTCCTTTTACTGTTTCCCTTACTATTGCTCATAGAGGTGAAGGCTCCTTTTTCTGACCACAGCACAGAGCTCTGAAGGCAGTGATCAGGGAGGGGAGATGACTGAAACGGTTATAGAAAGGCTATACCACCTTTGCAACAGAGAGCTGTTCACACCAGGGCTTATTTCTCTTCTGCTGCAGAAGAAATTGAAGTGAGGAGCAGACAACAGAAGGAGCTGGGCTTTTAGCACCATGACGAGGTAGATCCATTAGCCATCCATCCCCCATGAACAGTAAACAAATTATACAATTCTGGAGGCTTGATAAAGCATGATGCCTCTATTCCAGCAAGTCCCTTGGAAATGTTTTGGATATTTGACCATCTACTCTGCAGACTTGAGAGGCAGAGCAAGTAGGCAATAAGGGAACAAGGACAAATAACATCATCCCACTGACTGTAATTGCACATGCTGCACAACTTTTGGGAATTAGGAGTATAATTTATGCAAATGAAAAATTTCATAGGAGTCCCCCTAGTTGAAAAGCGCTGATGAAGTGCAAGAGCACTATTCTTAAAGTTATCCTACCAGAATCATGTGTTTGCATAGGCATTAGCATTCAGCACCACAAGTTATCCAGTATCCTAAAAAGTCCATGGCTTTATCCAAGTCTAAATTTCCAAATGCAAGGACCATAACAGTGCCATGAGTGGAACACAGTCAATGAGCACTTACTTGCATGTGAAGCGCATTGCATGTGTTTGTGATTTTGTCACGAGCTTTGTCCTGATGTACACTCCCTCAACTCTTCCAGTTAGCATGACATTGGACCCCTCTTCTCCAAGCAGCCACTGATTTTTCATGAACTTGTAGGAAGCTCATTGTCCCAGGCTCTACTGCTGTTAGATTTGGCTGGAATTGCCCAGTGAGTGCACAAGTTTTTGGAAGAAACCAATGGAGACACATTTGGAGAGTCGTGGGTTTTGCACAGCCTTGGTTTCCTTAGAAACTAAAGATTCGTAATACATGTTGTAATCAGTCTTGCTGTAAATATGCTATATGAGTAGTTTTCTAATATTTTATTTTATGTAAAGATATGCATGCCATACTAACTTCTTTATAACAGCCTTGCTTAATCACATTCAATAATTTTTTAGTAAGACAGATTCTGCTTTGTAAGCAAATTTTGAAGTTGATGTCCTGGATAGCTGCTAGCAGAAAAGCACACCAGGCCTGCATCCTGAAGACCAGATTGCTGTACCACATAACACTGACAGAAAAGTGTTTATGAGAGAGACAATCATTTAAGGTTCTCACTGCATCTTTCCCTGTCTCCAACCAATTGCACAGCTAGTCGATTTGTACCATTTGCTGAAGTATTCGCCTACAGATTATACATAATTTCTGAAATATTGTCAAAGCTTTTAATATAACAAAAAAGTGCCTCAACTTTCTCTACAAATACTTTTTTTTTTTTTTTTGCATGATGGAAAGAGAAATGCACCATGGGCTGAATCCAATATTTTGACAGAACTGTCATCCAAACGCTCATCACTATGACACTTCCCTTACTTTTTTCACACCGAATACAGTTAGTCTGAGGCACGCTGGTAATGTGAATAATTGCAGTGTGGGAGACTCTCAGGTTCAAAGCCAATCTTGTTACCTTGCTGTGTGACTGCTAGTTGTTAAAATTTGCTGTGGTTTCCTATTGTGTTTAAGAATACTAATTACTTTAGCAGCACGTATGCATTCAGTTTTTCACTGTTTTAAAAGGAGACTATGGTGCCTAGAAATGTGAAAGTATAATCATCCTAGGTAAATTGGATGCACTTAAGCAATCAAATGCTAACACAGTCTTGTAAAAGTAGTTTTAGGGAAATATTTCAAGCTTTATTCACTCAGCTAGCATTCTCAAGAGCCAAAGTACAGCTTTTTTTTTCTGCACAATTGAGTCTTAAATATTGCATCAAGACACAACAAAACAAGTTTTAGTAGTCCTATAATACTGTTTAAGATTGTTTTGAAAACAGCAGATTTGCTATCAGCCACCCAAGGCATTCATTAATTGATCAATTAAAAGAAATGTCTGGGAGTATCCTAATTCCATTAGACTATATCTGTCTGTGTTTTTTGTTTGGGTAAATTCATTTTAATGATTTTGTTTCTTTTTTTTTTTTTTTCATATAACCTCTAGGCTCTTCCAGTGAATTGTTTTCCGCTTATGCAAGTGTGAAAGAAAATGTTACCACATCACAGAAAAGGCATTTAAATTAGTTTTAACTGGTTTAGATATTTAAAACTTGTATTTGGTTTAGATTGTCCTATGTTACATATTTTCATTTCTCCTTTTCTTCTTTCATTGCTTTTTTAAACAGCTGTTTTCCTCGTTCTTCTCTTTTGACTCTCCACACTCACCACCTTAATTTCTTATAAATTGTTTCTTGCTAAAATGTTACCTCAAATCAGTGACAACAGCCATCTTTAAAGGGGATGTGCAGTGTCTGAATGGCATCCTCCTTATACCTGAATCATTTCCTGGTAGTTTGTCTTATTGCCTCTTTTCTGAAAAACATGCTTTTTCCTATGAACAAGATAGTACAATCCATTCTGTCTTGCTTTGACTTCTCTGACACAAGCAAATATTATTTATTTGGACAAGAAATTACTGATTTTGTCTGAGGGGCTTGTCTGCTAGCTTTTTCCTCCCCCATAACCTCCGACAATTTCTGAGAAGAAATTCAACAGACATAAACTCTACAATGCAAATTATCATGATAACTGCTGAAACAGATGGCGACAGCAAAATGATATGGATAACCTAATGTAGTGATTGTTTATTAATTACCAAGTGAATGGTATTTTCAGGTTTTGTCAATGAGACATACTTGTTTTGGAAGGTTGTGGTTCTGGACGCACCATGTTTTAGTAATACTTTGTGCTCTAACCGATGAAGCAAGAAACAACACTTGCTCCTCTGGTTGCAGTGTGAAAGCCAGGGATCCTCCTTGACCAAGGGGCAGGTAGCAGTGGCCACTCACTCACTTTCTGCTAGGGTGAGTTATATTTCAATGAAACACTTCATGAACATGAGATGAAGAAAAAGCAGGAGTAAATATTAGATGTTTCTTCAAATGGCATTGGTGGCAGGTGTCAAAGAAATTGATGCAAAGCCCGGGGGCTTCCTTTCTCCCAGAACTGTTTGTGTACATTTACACATCTGAACAGTACATGCTGGCTTGTTTTAAAATAAACCATCTCACCACACAGGCACAAAGCAGGTGGAAATACATTTCACTTTCAGTATTTGGCATACGTTGGGTGAGTTTGGCTCGTAGTTTTGCTTTTTGCTGTGGAAATCAGGCACAGAGTTGTGGCAAGAGATGTCAGGTTAGTGCTGATGGATGTGGCACACTGAAGCTGGTAGAAGATAAAAATATCCTTCTGTGTCCACCACGCAAACAATCTTTGCTTCCCATCTTCTGCAAAGAACTGAGGGGTGTGTGTGTATGTGTGTCCCTGAATCTGTGTCCCTGTTTCACATTTCTACTGTACAAACCAGAAGTCCAACATATGGTTTCACTATCTTAAAAGAAGCCACAAAGCCTCCAGAGAAAAAGCTATTCTTAGCTAATCTTGCTGTTGGGGTAGTATAATGCCAGTAAGGGGAACACTGCTTTGCAGAGTCTGCTAGGGCTTGGTCCTTGCTTCTCCAGTGGCTCTGCAAATGGACCCACCTACTTCAGAGATTTTTTTCCCTTACACCTTTTAATTCAATCTTCAAACCAGAAGCATGTTTCTTGAATGTTGCTCTGATGTTTTGAAGGGGGCAGAGAAAGGGTCATGGATCAGCTGCAAAGAAAGATTGGCTAAGGAGGGAAACAGGTGTAGTAGGTATAGGAGGAACCAGTGGGGAGTTGAAGACCTGCAATAAAATAGAAACAAGTTCTGTTGTACATGGCTGTAACTTGCATTTATCTGAGATCAGTACCCACTGGCTGAAATGGGGAATAACTTACGCTGCCTCACTTCAAGCAAATATTGCCAGTGTCAGAACAACTAGATCACACACGGGGACTGCCAAAATTATGCCTCCTGTCCACAGCCTGTGTGTAACAGCTCTGTAAGCATTTGCACAACTTACTGCAGGAATGGCTGTACTGGGTGCACTTTGAAAGAGCAATAGGATGGGGCCAAGTTTGTAGATTAAGACACCAAAATGTAAATGTTTATCTATAGATTTGTACATGTGAGGTAAGCATCTGAACCAATGTCAAAGTCACTGTAGGTGATGGAAATCTAAAGTGACTTAAGCTAGTACCAGCTAGGATGCTCATATGTCTGCATGGGACTGGTAGGATCAACAGGAGAGCTGTGCTCGTTTGTTCTGAGCTTGCAGCTGGAGGTGAGCAGAGGTATCTCAGGGGCATCCAAAATACTTCCTGGAGAATCTTTTTTGCAGCGATTTTCTGTACCGTGATGCCACTCAAACTCACCTTCATGGTTCAAGTGGGCAAGCTGTGCTTGGGAACAACTGGGGCAGGTGAAGTTTTATTCAAGAGTTAGATTTAAGACACAGGTTATTACTGTACTTGTCATGTGAGCACCTCAGTTTTATAATCCTGTCATAGCTTAAGCCCAGCCAGCAACAAAGCGCCGCAAGGCTGCTCGCTCATTCCTCCCCTATGGTGGGATGAGGATAAAATATAAAGAAAAGCTCGTGGGTCGAGACAAGGACAGGGAGGGATCACTCACCAGTTATGGGCACGGGTAAAAACCAGACTCATCTTGGGGAAAAACCAAAATCAATTTAATTTATTACCAATCAAATCAAAACAGGATAATGAGAAGTAA
>JANZLQ010000050.1:12177413-12205013 GCA_026212715.1 Elanus axillaris | reverse complement strand
CCTTGCCCCCCCCTTGGCGAAGAAAGAGGCTCTTTCCTGGGTGGTCATGGGCCCTTTTCACACTGGGGGACACAAAGGTCAGGGGAAAGTCTACACCACACCGCTTGAACAGTTGGACATCGTGTAGACCCTGAGGATTTCAAGCATGAGTTGCAGCTGCCAAGCGGTTTCTTCTGCTGATTGGGTGTACTGGGTAGGATGCTGCGAAACACCGACTCCAGCAAGCTCTGCTGAGAGTCGAGAAGAGGGGACCCACATCTCTTTAGTTTCCTGAGCTGATGAAAACAGGTTTTTGAAAGCTGTTCGCAATGTAATTTGACTGTCTGGTTACTCCCTTTTCTAAACTGCATTTTCTCAAATGTGATATCACCTAACAGTGGATCTTTCTTTCAGATATGACAATCATTTCTCCTTAATTAATCTTGATAGTTTGTTTATCTTTGCAGAACAGATCTTCATGAGGAGAAAGAAAGGCACATTTCTTTCAGGAGCGAGTTATGAACACAAAAAATTGAAAAGCTGCGATGTTCTGTCACATTAACTTGGTCCCTACAATGCAGCAGTCACGCTTGATAAATGGCGACATTAAGAATAACATTAGAGAACACGTGCATGGGGTTGCGATGGCAACCAGGATACCTAACTACCCGGTGTTACATACATTGCCCTCTTCATTTATGCCTTTGGGAATGATGGACGTATAGGGAAAAAAAAATCAATATTTTTTCAATTTTTTGTCACAGTTGACAAAATAGGTGGATTATATCTGGACTTTCTGTTGTGCTGTAATCCTGTAACTTTAGTGCTATGCTACGTTATTATGCTATATTAAATATAGAAGTATATGACATAGCATAATTTATTACACAAATTATTGTATAATTATATATTTATTTATGTAAACTATGTGTGTGAGTGTATAATGTTATGTAAACCCATGGGAGCAGTTTTCCAGTGTGTCTGTCACTGTCACACCGAAGTATTGACGCTGCTGTGAGCAGGAGGGTGACTGCCTATTTAAGACTGCAAATGGCAGCGAGCATTATTTTCTTCTGCTTTTGACCTACCTTTCCCTGATTCTGAATGGCTGGTATTCAGTGCTTTCTTTAAGCCAGTTATCTGGATAGGACTTGCTTATTAAAAGTCACAGACAGTATTTTAAATCACACCACTGTCAATGAATCTCTTTAGTGGGTCATAGTGCTATAGAGTCTGGAGGTTTCTGACTCAAGCAGAAGCACAAACAGCTTCGAATGATACCCTTTGATATCAGTGCAGCCTTAAAGAGTGGCAGGGGATTTTTCCAGAGCCCTTGGTGTTATTTTCACCTTTTCATTGCAATTGATAGTAACAACACCATTCCCACACAGCCTGGTGAGGTCACATTTAGGCTAACACCGACCACTTCCATTATCCCACCAGTGCCTTCTTTTGCTCTCTCTCCTATATATAGTTCAAATCAAATACTTATTTCAAAAGAATATATTTTGTTCTCCTTTAAAACTACCCTTGGACGTGATGCCCAAAAAAGCTTGTGTTCATTTAAGCAACCTTTGCAGTGCAGCTAGTGCCTATGCAGTTGATGTGTACAGCCCCTTGGTTCCCTCTGCTCCTCGAGCCGGCTTGCTTATTGAGGCAGGAGCTGTATTTGTGCTCCACATTTTTATACAGCAGCTAAGACAGAGGGCTCTGGTTCATTACTCTGGCTCCTACAGTGCAAGCATATTATAATAGTTTAAACACACTTCGGTTTATTTTTAGTCTGAAGGATAAGAATGTGGGCAAGCTGGAAACTGGAAAACCAGGCAGAGAAATTCTGCTGGTTTAGCTTTTCTTCTTCTTCAGGACCTTTGTGGCAAGTAAGACAAACAGAGGTAGCATGTGAGAAACATGGGCTATAGCTCATGTAAAGGTCCTGACTCCTGCTAGACATAACTTCTGTGGAGGAAGGTTTTGTCGTGGGGGCATCCCTGGCATGGGGGACATGGAAGGGACTTCGGGCACTGTAAACACGCGCCTGCTCTGTATCTGTTTGTTTGGCGAAACGGCCTTTATCCACAGCCACTGTGCCAACCAGGCAAAGCTGCCTCTGGGGAGCAGGACCTGCCCTCCGGGAACAGGACAGAGCTGACGCAGGGCAGCCCAGGGAACAGCTCTGGCTTTTTTCCTTTGGTTTCTGTATGGGGGTAAGGCAGTGCGGGGGACTCAGTGGGTTTAAGGACAAGGCAGTCCCCAGAATTACTCATCTTACAATTTCTTTTCTGTCTCCTTTTTCTATTTTTTTCACAGAGTTAAATGTAAGGGAATCCGACGTAAGAGTGTGCGATGAATCGTCATGTAAATACGGAGGAGTGTGCAAGGAAGAGGGCGACGGCTTGAAATGTGCGTGTCAGTTCCAGGTAAGGGCTGCTCACCTTTTTTGTTTGCTGTTTCTGACCAACCTTTCAGGTGTATTGAAGTATTTGTAGAATCATCACTTTAAAAATTTCGCTTATCAACAGGCTTATATAGTCTAACCATAAGCTCCTTTTTTCATGGCACTGATTGGCTTGGTATGCGACTGAACTTCAGCAGGGTGTGCTCAGGGAGCAAATGGAGAGCTTAGCATCATGTTAGCTCTCCCCGCACAGTTTTGGTAAGTCAGCCAGCGGCACAGACCAACGTGGGGAAGAACAGAGGGCTACCACATGTGCCAGGCACCCCACTTGCAACTGGCACAGGCAGAGGTGGGGAGCGCTGGGTGACACCCGCTCTCTGATTCCCCATCTTGCCTCATCCTGCCCCAAGACCCAAGTCGGCAGGGGAGGTGACCCAGAGCAGGGTGCCCAAGCGTTGTCACACACACCAGATGAAGCTTTGTAATTGAAATGCAGTACTTAGTATGATTGCTTACTTTTAATACCCAGTATTTGGAGGATTCTCCCCCACTCTGCTGGTGGCCAAATGTGACCCTGGAGATCTTAAGGCATTTTGAAAATCAGATAATAACAGGACTACCAGTGATCATAAAGTTTATGAATGAAAACAGTAAATTAGTCCCACTCAGGAAAAAAACAACCATGGAAATTTGATTAAAAATATCCTCTGAACTTTTAAGAAGTAAATAGCAAGTTCAATTTGCTTTGTTGGGTTTTGAGCCTTTAGTTTACAGTTTTTATAACTATCATGGCAATCCTTCCTCCCTCCCATCTCATACTTTTTAGAGAAAAGAGAATACTGAGGTTCTTTCTTTTTACAATTTATAACCAGGACAAATGTATCAAATATTATGAGACTCATGGTAAAACTGGAGGAGGTCGCAGTGTTATCAACCAACCCTGGAGTAGGCTATCTTTCAGTGTTTTAAAAATTATTGTGTGTTCTGTTTCCAATAAATAATAAATCAAGGGGAACCAGAATAGGAAGTGTGTATGTGATCTTACACTGGTTTTGGATTCCTGTGTTTCAGAACTGGCTTTTGATGTGATGTCGTTCAGGTTGGTACCTGTGCTGGAGGCATCCTGCAGTTTATGCCCCATAAGAACAATGGGATCTGACTGCCTCTTAAAGGAAGAAAAAATTCTTAGGAGACGAGGTTTATTCATCAGCCCTAACTGTGTCTGTAGCTTTCATTATGAAAAATACTAAGATAAAAACCCAATAATGATTGAAAAAAAGGAAAATAAATTCAAACCTGCGCTAAGCAAAGGTTCCATTTATTTTTCTGTAGGTAGTACATTCTACAACTTCCTAATATCCAGGTCACGAAGACTAAAAAAGAAACTAGCCCATGTGATAAGCTGACACTTTGTCTTGAAGAGCCCATATTTAAAACCAGTATTATTTTTAAGCTACTTATAAATTTACTTGCACTTCTTGAAAAGTTTGTCCTATACTCTAAGGGAAGAAGTCTAAGGATGAGGAGAAAGTACTGTATTTTTCAGACATAGCAGGTTGAATTCTTCCTGTAACTCTCAGCCTTAATTATTTGTCTGCAACTAGCAGCACCAAAATAGCCCAGGCAACAAACACCCAGCCCAAACTGTTAGGTTTTCTATGTGCAAGACTATCTGATAGCTAGCTAATTTTTTTTCCTGACATTTCAAGGTTTTAAAAAGGAATTAGACACATTTGTGTACGGTGGTTCAGCTGAACATGTGCTGAAAGGAAGAGGTGGGCATATCAGCCTGTTATCCCATTTCGTATTCCCCACAGCTGGAACAGAGCGCGTGGATAAGTGCACCACTGGTCCCATCCACCAAGGCATTTCTTCCACTCTTAAAACTGCAGTTTTTAGAAAAATGCAGGCTAGCAAGAGAGTTGCCTAATTAAAATGGTCTCGGGTCCAGGTGCTGGTCAGATGAGGATTTTCTTGCTGGAAGGGGACTGCCCCTGGGTGTGAGGCTGCAGCCTACGGCTCCCTGGCTGCCTGACAGCAGGGCGTTTTGGGGAAAGTTAGTTAGCCACCCCTGAACTAAGGCCAAGGCCGGTACAAACCGCAGATTTAGGAAAATGCCCAGAGATTGCAGGTCCTTTCCAGGCATCACCACTCCTTCCCCTTCCTCCTTATCTGCCACCACTCCTGGCCTGGCAGCATTTCTCAAATGTTTGGTCTTCTAAAACTTTAAATATTAAGGAGTCATAGGTTTTTCCTCCTAGGATCCTATTTGGAGATGACTGGCTGCCAAATTTCAGTGTTGTCATTGACACAGCTCTAATGTCATGGCAGCAAGAGCTCTGCAGGCCGCAGCGTCTCTGAACACCTTGTAGGCTTTTGCTGTCTTTTGCCAAGTCATAAAGTGAGATACCGAAGTTTGATTCCCCAGAATCACATTTACAAGTTAGACCATAGGAGAGGCGCTGAGGGATTTGGTTGTACTCTGCTTGCAGTGACCTTGATGATATCCTGACTTTCTTCGGGCCTAGTCAGGAAAAAAAAGGATAACTCCTGTTTATTATAATGGAGGTGTGGGATAATAAATGTTCACCAAAATTTTGGAAAGGTATTTTGCTGTAATTTGGATGATGTTTTACAGAACCCAAATTAAAAACTAATCAACACCTAGTGAGTGTATTATGGACTGGCTGGGGGGGGGTGGGGGGGATGTGAGAGAGACCCAGCGCAAGGCTCTTTTTCAATCTCAGTAAGAAAGGCTTGACAAGAAATGGTTTCATAAGTTAGCTGCTTTAATAAGACAGAATAGGAAAAGGAATATAGATAGTAAGTAAACCTTACATCCCTTCAGATGCTGGGCATCCTGCAATCATGCAGCATCAGATGGAGCCCGGATGGATTTTCCCATGGCACACTGTGCAGAGCAGATCCCATCCACAAAGAGACGCTCTCCCTTTTGCTATTTGAGGTGTTAGAGGACTTCCTCACACGAAAAAACTCTAATCCTAAAGGATGTTTCCATGAGAACTTCTGGCTGTACTGTACCAAATTTCTAAAGTCTTACCAAACTGTAATATAGGAATCACTTTGCCTCTCGTTTTCTATCCTCTGGACAGAAATCTGCAACTTTAAAACATCACACAGCAAACTTTAAGACTGAATAGAGAATTATCTATTGGAAAGTATTGTCCCCCTCAAGAGTTGCCTGTTTAATTATTCCCTAGAAGTGACAGTTCAGTATGAGATGTGACAGGACTGATGGCTGTGGTTGAATGTCTGAGAGCTACTCACTATGGGAAAGTATTTACAAAACTGTTAGAAATAATTTTCAGAGCTGGCAGCATGATTTATTTCTGTCCATGAGTGCTTAGTTCATTCTCAGTTGGTCATCTATGGCAGGATGACAAAGGAAGGAGGATAATTCCCTTCAAAATTATGATTTAAAGATTGAGTATTTTGAGGTTTGTGTATGCCAGAGCACAAAGAAACTCTAGTGGCAGAGACTGTAATTTGGAATCTGGAGAAGAAACTCTTGCCCTTTTGGAGCAGTTTAACTTAACTAATGTTGCAATTTCTGTGTGAACTCTCACTGGTTGAACTATACCAGTTTAATCATACATTTTATATGGTCAAGAAATTTGTGGCTAGTCTGTGTATTTGTTCATTGCTTCTTGTTTGTTTTTTTGCCTCGGGGTTTTGAAGGTGCAAAAGGTGGCTGGAATTAAAGTTAACATTGAAGCTTCAAACAGGGCAACATCTCCTTTTCCATGCAGTGAAGTGGGGTTTGGATCTCCTGTTCAGCAGGGAGCAGTGCAGCACCTGCAGGTGTTAGGCAGATTGGTGGTCTCGGGGGTTTCCCAGCATTTTAATGCACATTATATGTACACGGGGTATATAATCCATCTTTCTTAGAATGTAAGAAAATAGTGAAATACAGGCTGCTCCTGCCAAAGCCATTCTGAATGATAAATTTTCCTTTCTTCCTTTCTTTTTATTAAATGTACCAATGCTAGGGACTTTGAACTAAAATTTTTCAGTAGAGTAATACAAAAGCATTATTATAGTTGTTGACCAAGCAAAACAGACTCATGATGATCATGAATTTAATAGGGATGATGACTGTTTTCCATCTGCCTTGAAAGATCAGCCTATGACCCAGAAGATAAGCAAATCTCCCCTTAAGCACTGTTCACCTTTAATTTTCCTTTGCTCAGTTTCATCCCCCTGTGCCTAGTGATACAGTCATGTATTATCTTGAAGAAGTTTTCTCCTTCCTCAGTGTTTATCCTTTTAATACTTCTAGATACTTGTCATATTCCCTCTAGCCATTACTAAGTCCCACCATAGTTATTTTTTTCTTTTAATCTTTCCTACTGAGTTCCTATATTCATCCCATACGGAGTTGGACTATTATTTCAGTGATCCAAAAGGAATACATACAGTGATACTGAGAAACTAATATATTTTAAATCTTCCTTTAATGAACAAGGTTATAAGTTACAGCTAGTAATTCATATTTACACAACTGTCTTCCTGTATATTACTATGCAGTTGAGATTAATCACCTCATTTGGTATGACTGAGTTACTTGATAATTTCTTTTTCAGTGTCACACAAACTATATTCCTGTTTGTGGATCAAATGGAGACACCTACCAAAATGAATGCTTCCTCAGGAGAGCTGCTTGCAAGCATCAGAGAGAGATAACAGTGGTATCAAGAGGACCTTGTTATTCTGGTATGTAAAACATCACTTTGTGTCACTAATGAATGATGTTATGTGGTTAGCTCTTTAGTTTTGCCCTTATTTCCAGAGATTTTAATTTTCATGCTTTTCATAGAATGAAATAATCTGGAGACCCCGAGTCCCCTTTAGCAATGGAGTATTTTTATAGAGAAGAAATCTGATATATCTTCTGATATGCTAGCAGATTAATAAATAAACATTAAAAGTAGAAATACTTTATCTGAGAAAATAGTTTGTGAATGCTTCTGTTGTATGTATAGAGGAGCCTTGATATTCATCAAAAGGCTTACAGTAAATTTGGAGCAGACTCCAAATTAGCCAATTCTTTAGGACTCATTTTTTAGATGTGCAGAATTAGTATGACATCCAGCAAGTGACACTGATCATCATGACTGCCACTCTACCTGTATCCAAGGCATCATCTTTGACTACATTTTGGGTCATTACATTGAAGGTATGCATAACTCTTACAAAATCATTTTACCTCACGTTTCTAATGGACTGGCCTTTTCTGTCTTTCCACACACTTAAAACACATGGGACAGGCTTTCGCTGTCTTGAATATTGCAACATGCTCTTGGGCACAGAAACTTTAGCCACCAGGGGTCTTCTGAACCTCTGGACAGATTCAAAGTTGGTGAGACCAGACCCATGGCTGGCTTTCTCAGAATTAAATTAAATGACTCTGTAGCATCAACAACTGCATTCTTTGGTACCTAAATAACACACAAAAAAATTAAGTTGTGGGACATCCCTCATCTTTTAATACACAATAGTTACTCAGATTAACCTAAGCAAGGTTACATCTATGTGACGGTCAAAAGCGTGACTACAGGTCAGGCGCACACTCCTAGCTAGCTTTATGTTGGCTAGTCTAGTTATTGATGACAATTTAGAGGTAGCAGCCTGGAACTCACTCATAGCTGCAACATCCTATCTGGAAATTAGGGTAAATATATGGCCAGTGTACCTAGGCCAAGTCCTTGCTGCTGCCAGTCCCAGAGCTACCTCATTTAAATGCAGTGTGGCTGCATTTACATGAACTGTTCTAACATCTTTGACTGCAGCAGAGACCTGTACTGAGATTTGGGGTTGTTTAACTAAGGTCCAAAACAATCTATGATGTTGGTCTTAATACTGAAGGAAATCTGCATTTTATGCCCAGCTCAGCTGCATAATTCCAGCAAATCTCAGACTGAATCTACCTTCTTTCCCAATCTCCCACCTGTAAATTATCTCCAGATACTGCAGAAATAAGAAAAAAATGCATTACAGTTATGGAGCACTTGCATATTCCTGTAACAACGTCCAAGAAGTATGAAGGTTTGAACTGAGGATGTATAAGTAAATATTTTCTTTTTACTTTCATGCCCAAATTATTTTAAGAAACAGCATGAAAGTTTCTTTCCCTCATGAAACTGAAATACTAGGGTAATGTTTTGGGAACAACAAAGAAAAGTGTTTCTTTTTATATGCCTTCTACCCTACTAAGAAACAGACATTTCCAAACGAAAAATTGACTCTTCTCAGCCTGAGGTTGTTGGGAGCTAATTACTATGTTACTCAGCTAGTCTGAGATTTTTTTTTAACCTTCCTCTTCTTTAAGTCCTACATAAAACCCAGGAAATGCACCATAATTTTTAGCACTTCATGTAATAGATCAAGACATGTGCTGAGACACAATTGACCAGAAAGTCCTGAAAGCACATTTCTGAAGCTGAGGATGTGATTCAGGCTCCATACTGCATTTACACTACTGCAATTTAAAGTGCTTCGGCAGAGCTCTACCAGAACGGTACCTGCTGCTCCCCAAGTGTCTGATATGCTCTGGCTGGTATCAGACTATTGGATGATAAAAGCCATCACCTGGAACTTCTCCATGCCCTGCCTGGGATCATGGGTCATCGAGAAGTCAATATATTTGTACTCTTGATCTGTAACACATATATAAGGAGAATCAAATGCTCAAATTAAAAAATCCTTTATAGACCCCTGTTTATTTTCATCAAGTGCCTCTAGATTTGCTGTGAAAATGCTTTGTTCTGGGACATCATTGGGAGCTAAGTATAGATTCACTGGTTTCCTATCAGAGTTTCAGTTTTTCAAAGCAAAGCTTCATCCTGGTGGGATGTACCTGAGCCAATAGGACAAAATTCCCCCATAGTGTTGTAACAACTATTTAATATTTAAAGTACATCAGACCTCTGAATCTTATACAAGAATGAAATACTTCCTGTTTGCCAGGGATTGATACCCTCTGAAGATACAGCACTAGAACAGACTACACTGAGTGATTTAGTCAGACCTATTTCTTGGCAGGTAACATTTTGATTAAATTTTTATGGTCATGGGTGATTTACCAGCATATTTATATATTTATTTCCTTTGTCCAAGTGCTGTCAAAGTTGCAAGATAATAAAATAAGCAACATTTAAAAAAGAGTCAATCATAGGTGCTTTAGGAATGAACAAAATGAACATTTTGACATTAAAAATTGTGATTTAGAGAAATGTGAGATGTGTGGCTGAAGTTTTCAGGACTGCATACACAGGTCTTAACATTGCCAAAGCCCATTTTTCAGTGAAGGGACACTGGGGTTTTTTTTCAAATATCTGTTTACAGAGGTGTTTCTATGCCTAATTACCCCTGGCACAAGGTGTGGATGACGAGGGTCTGTGGGTTTTAGACAATGCATGTAGCCCCATGTTGCAATATACAGAGAAACTAGGAAAATGAGTGAAATGCAGCTTTAGTGTTCTCTTTGCCTAGTACCTTAATATAACTTTGAGAAACGATGGGTCAAATCAAACTATATACAATTTTGGCCTACACCTAACCTGGCCTTTTGCATTCATAAAGGAATCATGTGGTCTGTGACTGGATGGAGATGAACAGGGCTGCAAAGCAAAGTTTTTGCTGGTAGTACTTCCCATCTTCCACAGCTTCTCCTCCTTGCTCTGTGGGATTATGCTGGGAACAAAAGCAGAACACTGTCCCAGCCTTTTTTTTTTTTTTTTTTTTTTTTTTAATTCTTACCCTTATGAGTTGCCTGTTTGCAGTTCAGCCCAGAAACAAATGCAGAAGCGGGACCATCCAGCAGGGCAGGGGGACATGGCAGGATCTACACCAGGACTTGATCAGTTCATAAAGGGTGACATTACACTAAAATTCATTCATGTTATGCCATATTCTAGCAGAGCTTATCCTGAACTGGCTTGCTAAACAGATTTAAGAAACCAGGAAGAGAGGGAGGTCGGGGTGCTCAGAACACTGAGAAGAAGTGTCACCAAGTCCCTTGATTTCTTCTGCCTCCTTTTGTTGGTGAATTTATTGTCTTTTATTAGTTTAAATAAAATAAATTAATTTAGTAAATAAGAAATACACCTTAACAATTAATTTCTAAGAATGTGTGTTCCTGTTAGCGCACACACAGAGCCATGATTTTGACTGCTGCCAGATACATATTATATGCACTTGAAAATGTAACCACACAATGTAGTACTTGATATATTGTACTTACAGATTCTCAGTGTATGGTGTATTTTTGGAAGGCACAGTCCACTGCTTTCTGTTGGAATTTCTAAGGGGGGGAGCTATTTGCAGAACTGGAAACAAACACTACATCTCTGTTAGATTTAAGGAATTATTCTCTTAGGAGTGGCTTTAACTTAGTGTTCTTCAGTCTGAAGTAATCCAAATCTTACCCTAAATTTGAATGTGCAGGTTTTCACGGTAAATGTTTTTTGGTTTTTTTTTGTGTGGGAGGCTTACAGTGAAGCATAATTAGATGCACACATTGTCCTGAAAAGAAATATAATAAGCTCATTTTAATCCTTCTGAGGGAGTTAAGGAAGAAATTCTAGGCAACTCACTTCTAGATAACGTGTGAAAATAACTCTTTATGCTTTTGCAAGAAAGCCATAACAAACCTGAAAACCTGCTGTACAAACATTTATTCATTCTGAGAGCTGACCAAGACCCTTACTCCCCAATTCAGTGCAGTACAGAAGCTTTCCTGTCTAGCCTGCGAGGAGGGTTTGTGACAGCACAGCATCACCGTTCTGTCATTAGAAAATGTTTTGGAAGCAAAGAGAGAGGCTTATCCAGACACATTTAATATTTAATTTCGTGTACTTTTTTTTTTGCATGGCATGGTTAAGCAGGAAATGGCTACCAGGATCAAGTGATAGCAACCACTTTTCCCCTGAAGGTGTCAAGGCAAATGGACATTCCCTACACACAGCCTAGCAATGCAGAGGTTAAAAGCCTATCCCCACCAGCCAGAGGCCTTGCAGCTGCTGGCAATTACGCTTGTCAGCATTCCTCCCCAAAAGCTCCTGCTGGCATATCAAAATCAAGGGTAACTGTTAGCAGGCAGTTCTGCTCCTGGAGGGTGGGGATACAAATGGAGCAGGGAGCAGGGAGCAGGGAGCAGCTGGGAGCACTGGGGTGGCTGAGCTGGCATGCTCCTTCATAAACCGCTTTTGTGCAGCAACATGAGCTCTGCTCCCTTGCCAGCAGCGGGAAGTTGGAGCTTGCCTTGGTCTTTGCTGTGGCTGGTGGTTTGAAATGGGCTGTGCGAGTTTTGGATCTCTTGCAAAGCACTGGTCCTTGTGCCACTGCTTGGAGATTTTGAGGCTTGTGCTGCTGCTGCAGGAGCTGATGGAGAATTGCACTGTGCTGAGGAAAGAGGGAATGTTAAAAGATCTCACTAAGCAATGCAACAGTGCTCATTGCCATGTCTACTGCCAACTGTAGATCAGGATGGTCTTCTTTGGTAGCAAGATCTTGGTAATTTTATCCACTCTTTACTTAGAGGCACTCTTGTGCACCTAGGGTTAAACTGCAGCAAGCTTGCACTGTCCCATGATGGAGAGGACTGCTTTGTTAGCTCTGTTAACGAGGAAATCCAGGCTAGCAGGGAACTAACTAGGAGTTGAGATAGTAGCTGCCCTTCTGTCTTCCAGTTCTGTCTCCTAAGATGAGTAACCAAAGACAATTGAATAAAAGAGTCCACGTTATCCAGGACTTGCTCAGTGAAGTTTATGGAGTGCTGGTGTGGGAAGACCAGTTTCTGCTTAATGCAAAGAAGTGGCACGTATGGTTTTTGTACTAAAAAAACCCACAGCTGTATCCCAAAAGCTTTAGGAGAAATTCCAGGACTTGGGTAAAAAGAGTTTAATAACTCTTGGGTGCCAAAGTTCAGATGCTGGAAATCCCTTCTCAGCTGTCAGCTAAGCCTTGAAATGCCTAAATTCTGCAAATGCATCATTTTTTGGCTTTGTTTCCTGGAGAACGGTGTGCAGTTTTACCTTTGAAGTGTCAAGAGGTGTTCTGTTCTGCCCACGACTGAATAGCTGCTGACCTGTTTCTTTCACAGACCCAAAAAAGATGTTGTGTTTTTGCATTTCTTTGCCTGCCTCTCTGGGAGCAGGATCAGATAGGTTTGCTCTGGAGGTACCCACTGGTTCACCTGCCCCACATGAATCCAATGGAAGGGTCTGCGTACTTAAAATTTGTCAGTGAACTGTTTGTCTTCCTGTTTGTACTTAGCAGTTTGGAGCTGTTGCCCTAAATGGCTCAGTTTTCATGCTAGTTTGAGTTAAAAGCCATCCCTCCTGAATGAGAAAGGCTGCAGGCTCTTTTGGGTTTGGAGAGTGTACCTTCTGCCTCTGCACCAAAGTAGACCCATGGTACAGAAATGGCTCCTGTTCAGAGAGAACAAAAAAGAGGAGGGGACTCTAACTGTAGTCTACTGCTTACAGCATTCAGATGCTGTGACTGATCCAAGTGCTTCTTTTTGTATTTTATCCAGAAGCTCCTTCACGGATAAGAGCAGCTCACAGCAGAAGCTTGTACATTTGTGTATAAGCACATTTTTACAAGCCTGTTTGGAGAAGGGTGGCTTAAGTAAAGAGAGAAGTCAATCACTCACTCTCTAATTACTGACCTGTGACTGGGGGGATGCTGTTTCTGTCCAGCTTCCTCACTTGTTTGAGCATCTTTCTTGCCAGGTCTTGGTGCACAGAGACCACTTTTGGAAATCCTGAAAAGAGCAGAGCTGCTTTTCCAAGCAAGCTTGCAAAAAATTGCTACTCTTTTAAGCAGCAGCTGCTTGGGAAAATCTAGCCAAGGCTCAGAAAAAAGCAGGAACACGGGCTTAGTTTAGCATGGTTACCCTGGAGACAAAAGTCCTAGCATAGCTTCCAAGCTCAAAGGGGAGGCATGAGCTCCCAGTGAAAAGTTGAAAATGATGCAGTGTTATAGAGGATGACACTCTCTTTTTATGGTTTCTTGCGATCTGAAAGCCCAGAGGAGTGGGAATGCATCTCTCCTCTTACTATGATGTCCTGCCAAGCGGAGACAGAGTTGCGTGTGGATTTTATGTATATCAGCCCAATGACCTATAAAGGCAGGTGGTCTGAGCATCATCAACTCTCATTTACATGGCTCTCTCATTACAGCTCACACTGTGTGATGGTACCTCCTCTGCCACCCAGCGTATGCACCTTGTGGCATAACTGGAGCCCCTTGTGCTGGAGCTGAGCAGCGTTTCTCACCTCAGGGCTGAACGCACAGGGGAAAGCAGTTGGAGAGTGAGAGTTGGAAATAAAAACATGGAACAAGTCAAGTTTCTCTGAGACATTTAGCCTTTGTTTTTTATATGGGTTACGTATTGAACTTGCTCATGTTTGTATGTTAGCCTTTTCTCCCCCAGAACAGCTTATGACACAATTTCACCACTACAAATAAGCCTATACACTTACCTCGTATAAGTAAATTATACTCCTCCAAATTTCTTAATGAAGAAATACCGAATCATAAGGCGTATTTCTCAGTGATTTCATATGGGATTGTTTGTTTTGTCAGGAAAGTGGGTCACTATCGATGGAACAAGAGCCCTTCTTCTTTTGCATTCATTTCTGTAAGGTAATAATCTCAGTCTATTAGACATGGAACAGTGGTATAGGAGGAAAGAAAGGAAAATTTAGGTGGAGGAAAAAAGCCTCTCTATTTCTGATACTCCATGTGACAGGAGATTATTTTTAATGTGTGAAGTGACCCAGTAATGTGGATTTCACACTTTCGTCCACACACTAGAGGGAATTATTCTTAGAAATAGAGCTACTGAAAGAAAAGGGGAGACGGAACTAAGCAAATGGATGGTTTGGTTTTTCCTCTGATGTGAACAGTGAGCTCATACGTGGAAGTAAGAACCCTGCTCCTCCCTCTGTCTGGTCTCCTTCTTTCAGATTTGTGGAAGTAAATTCAGCTGCCTTCTCTATCACCAAAGCAGGCATGAAAGGAGAGGTGTGGGATGAGCGGAGTGTGTGCTTTGCTCTTCTCATCTTCCAGAGACGCTGAGCTAACAGGCATGGGGAGCAATTAACTGACAGTAGTTGCCATCCCATCCTCGCCTCTCCACCCCCTTTGAGCAAGAAAGACCAAGGGAGGTTTGTGACTCAGGATATGTGTTTAAGGGCTTGTCTTTACTGCCATGCTAGCTGAAGACTCTGTGCAGAACGCTGCCCAGCAGGATGCACATCCTCATACAAAATCTGTAACCAGCTCCACAGAGCTCTGAGGTGGAGCTAGTCAGCCTGGGGTGGTGAGGAAGCTCAACTCCTGTTGAAGCTTGAACTGCTAATGCAAAGGGGATGCAGCCACAAGCTGTCACTCATCAGATGCTAATCCAGTCAGTCTAATGTCAATGAAATAACTATGCCATTAGAGCATACTTATACAAAGTGATTGACTCAGCTGAGAGGAGCTATTTTGTCATTAGATGACTTAAGCCAACTTTACTTTGAGGACTAGTTGTCTTCGGAGGTACTTCTGCAGTCAGGTGATTTACATATTCCTTGTTCATGTACCACTCCCAGGCCCAAAGGGTAAAAAAAAATAAATTCAAAAAATCAGACTCTGTACTCTTTATCTCATTTGGAGATCATCAGATTTGAATCTCTTAACAGTTGAAAAAAGGGTAAGAAAGCAATTTAGTTTTCAGTATTGAATGATGGTGTTCCTTGGGTAAAAATATCTTGACAGGGAAGAGAGGTGGTAGGGCACAGTAAGCATGGACAAACTGTTTTAAAGGGTGCCAGACTTTATGTAGGATGTTTGTTTTTATACCTGGCTCATAAAATGTAACACCTGTGTAATGTTTTACAGTGACAAGTTCCTGAACAAACAGCTGCTCCTGGAGCAATATTTTCATTTGCTTTCTTTGTTTTCTACCCTTCTGTTTCTTTTTCAGATAATGGCTCTGGGTCAGGAGAAGGAGGTGAGTACCAAACCCCAGTTATATTTGCTTTTGGTCTTTCTTTTTTTACTGTGTGTCATTTTTGTATACACGGCTGCTGTATACCACATGAATTAAGGAAAAATTATGACAACTTAAAAATAAGCTTTAAGGTTGCAGTGTTATCTGACCATCTCAGAACAGTAATTCTATAGGAATAGGTTGTAGTGTCCACTTGACCAACATTGTTCTTTCAGATTTGACCTATATAGTTTTTAATTTGTTGCCAGCAATATAGTGTAGTATTTAGATCCCTATTTCACCTGTATTTTGCTCCTGGAAATGTCCATCCACAATAAATTTCTTACTTTTTTTTCCCCCTTGCATTCATTTCCCTAGTGCCTACGATGCCTAGTTATTACTTTATCCTTGGGCAAACATGTTGCATTAAATATATAATGATTGCATTATAGTATCTGCTTTTATCAAATATTTTATGTGTTCAAAGCTGTATATTCAAAGAACGGATGTAGCACAGCTGGTACTAGTAGAGGTGTTCCTGTCTTTGAACACATCTTAACCTTCTTCCAAGAATTTAAAAAAAAACCAGTAATTTTATCTTAATTCTATCTTTGATACTACTAGCAAGAATACATAAAGAATGAAAAATATGGGGTATAGATATATACAGACACGGAAAAGCTGTTTTGCTTTTAGGCTGTGCTTGTATTAATTGTTGCAGTTCATCCTGATGGGACTGAGTTTTGAAATATAGGAAATCTTGTATAGCTACATGAAAATGTGCTTTTGTGGAAAACGATCAATGGCATCACTGTGTAGCTAAACATAACAGTTAACTTTCCAAAAATCAGGAGCTAGCTCCCTCTTTTTTCCTGTATGGAGTGAAGTGGAGTCATTTCCGTCTCCCTTAATAATACGCTATCAGTAAATTCCTGGGCTGCTGCTAGCACATGGCCATTCTCATCTTTGTTTCCTTTTGGAGCAGTGTCTGAAGGAACAAGTTTCTGCTCAAACACTGCCCCTTCTTACCTTCACTGGTGACTTTTTTTCTGAAGCTCTTCTTCCTGAGATTGCATAACGCTCTTTCCCCAGCTCTGTTTGCTTCTCCTTCCCCCTTCATTACCAAGCCTGCTATTCCACTACAGCTGCTCCCTGCAAGCCGAGCATTGCTGGCCTCAGTACTGCTATGCAGTTCTTATAGGAGACAGATGACAGTAATTTAGCCCATGTCTGACTTCTAGTTTTGCAACAGTTTTAGAAATGTTTGAATGCTGTTGGGATTTTAATTTTTTTTTCAGTATTTCCCAGCTGGATACAAAAATCCCCATTAAAGTTCATTGTAAATGTTACTGTGTTGGTCTGGAAGAGATTGGCAGCTGACTGACAGATGGGATTTTTTGTGTAATTTTATGAACAGTTTGGAGAAAGTAGACCAGAAGATGTTTAATTTTCTTGGTTAGGTTGCTCACTGAAGAGGTGAAAGGTCCACGTTCAAGTATACTAACTGATTTGGGGCAGGAGAGTGAACCCAGGTCCATGGTCTCTTGGTAAGAGAGGTCCAAAATGGGTCTCCCTTTATCATTGCTGTTGTTTTTGTTCTCACTTGAAATAGTCATGGAGCCTGGGACAAAGGGAGCAGGAGGAAGGATGCATGCTATGGAAAGGCTTTGTTAGCTGGGACTCAGTATGCCAATGAATTTTAATTATTTGTGCAAAACAGAATGGCATTGGTTGAGGAGATTTGGTGGTCCCTCCATGTTACCTTGTAGCAGTGGTTAGTGCATTGTCTTGAGAGATGGAATATGTAGGTTCAGTTCACTTCAGGCAAAAAGAATTGAATCTGGGTCCCTTGGCCCCAGGTGAGTATCTGCACTGCCTGGGTATTGAATAAAGAAGGGACGACATACCCACTACCTCCTCCAGCAGTTTTGTGACGTTAGCCCTTCATTTATTTGCCTTTCTCCTGAGTGCCTTTGGGCTAACTGAAGTGTTCCCGTTTCTGTTCAGTATTAAAACAGTTGGGTTTAGTTCTTAAGACAGAAAAAATATTTTAGACAACCAGAAATTTAAAATCCTGCTTGGCACATTTCTTTTTTTGGGTCCATCTAGGTATTTAGGATGAGAGAAAATGGCCTCAAGTTGCACCAGGGGAGGTTTAGGTTGGATATTAGGAAAAATTTCTGTATTGAAAGGGTTGTCAGGTGTTGGAACAGTCTGCCCAGGGAAGTGGCTGAGTCACCGTCCCTAGAGGTGTTAAAAAAACGTGTAGACAAGGCACTTCAGGACATGGTTTAGTGGGCATGGTGGTGTTGGGTTGATGGTTGGGCTCGATGATGTTATAGGTCTTTTCCAACCTAAATGATTCTATGATTCTATTTGTGACACATTGAATTAGTACTGTCCCTGTCCACCTTCCTCACTAAACTGGGTGTTGGGTAATATTTCTGCAGAACAGTTGGCTAAGTCTTCAGCATGTTGACTCATTTTCTGTGTCTGAAAGCAATCCCTCAAAGAATGGAATCCACTCTTGCTTTGATTATTGAACTCTGCTCTGGCCAAAAACTCAAGGGTATTTTTGTACTCACAGTATTTTTGTATCTGGAATTGTTTTTGTTCCATTATTCAAGTAACTGTAAAAGTGTTACAAGGAGACATTAAAAACAACAAAGACTTATTACAAGTTAGGGGAATTTAGAATTAAAACCAAACTTCTAAAAGAATGCTGAACCTACTGAGGATGGAGGTGTGTTTGGGATCCAGACAAGAGAAAGGGCAGGAACTCAGCAGAGGGTGACCTGCAGGGTAGAGGTGCTCCCTGGTGCACACCACAGTCCTGCCTCCCTGGTCATTCCAGCTATGGGACTGACTGGAGCACAGCTCCTTCCTGGCCCAGCCTTCCCCATTTCGTTTTGGAGGAAACCAGGATATGCTGAGAGATAATAATCACCCAGACCTGATAGTTTAATATGATACTCTTGGCTAAGGGTGCACAAATGGGAACCAAATTGCATGGGGAGCTTCTGTGCCCTGTGGATAAGGTACACCTACTACTTTTAAGTACAAGGAAGTAGCATTGGAAGTGGAAAAATGCAAGGGTAAGTGAGGGAGTGATCGCAATGCAGGAGATGTACTGTTTGC
This sequence comes from Elanus axillaris, assembly GCA_026212715.1. Lineage (NCBI taxonomy): Eukaryota > Metazoa > Chordata > Aves > Accipitriformes > Accipitridae > Elanus > Elanus axillaris. The sequence goes on along the minus strand of JANZLQ010000050.1, from coordinate 12,186,492 downwards.
TCATAGATTTTTAACTGTGAAGAAAAGTACTGGGAAGGCACCTGGGCTGTGCTCTTCAGTTGCTATAGCTCAGCCTGTGACAGTCTCCACTGCTGAAATTAGCTGCTTGCCTCATGCAGCTGAGACTTGTGCTGGTGGTTCACACTGTTCTGTTTCGTTTTCCAGACGCAGAACAAGCTCATTAATGATTCTGAAACTTGACTTGATGCAGATTTTTCCTCCTACTCCCAAACTGTATGATGTTAAATGCGTTCATTTTATGTTTAAAAAAAAAGGAGATTTAGAACCAATCTAAAAAACCAACAGAAGTCCTCTTCCTCAAAGACTATTTCAGACAATGTCTTGCCTTAGAATTTGTCATTTGCCACAAAAATGCTAAAGACTGTGGAACTACTGATCCAGGTTCTCTCCCAGATCATGTTTACTGCTACAAAGATACTAGATTTTAGGAAAAGAATTAAGAATGGGACAATTTTTTCAGTACATCCGAATGAGATGAAGGAGTATAATTTTTGGAGTGTAATTTTTAAGGGTGACACAATTGTCTAGTTGCCCTCTGACATTCTGGATAAACAATTTCCATTCTCTGTGCTCTGATGGCACAGTATTAATAAAGAGTTGTAATAAAATTACTCATTTTGCTCATTTCAGAAGTCTGAACCTTCAATTAGCATAATAAAAATTACACTTATGAAACCAAGCTGTTGATCACTTGTGATAATGGGTATCCTGAAGCCAGTTCTAAGAGTATGGATTGTTAATTCAGAAATCAGACAAATTTCAAAACCCTCATTACTCTATCATTATGTTTCACCTATACAGAAAGCAATGTCAGAGAGTGGGGTCTCAGACCTAAGAAAGTTCCTTAGTTGAGGTTACAGCTGAAGACGGTGGGATCCTTTAGATTTGCATTTAAGACATGGGCTTCTCTGTAATCTCATATGAATCATTCTGCAATTTCCCTGTTCTGAAGAATACAGTCATAAAACCAGCTCCTCATGAACTTTGTTTAAAGAGTGATTTGTTAGAATTTGAGGCAGAACTGGTGAAAGAGAAGTTACAGTCTCAGATCCATGTTTATCTCTGCCAGTTGTAAGTTGCAACACTATTTGACCCGCTGGATGTACTTCCACAAGTGGTAGATTGGAGCACAAAAAATGATCCTCAGGCTGCCACATGTAGATAAAGGAGGTAGATTGCTAGCTTGCATGAAACATTTTCTTTTTTTCTAACAAGAATTTAAAATTTTTATTTCTGATAGTACCTGCCATGTTCTCCCTGTAAAAAGAGCTATGCTGACCCAATAAAGTAGGCTTAGAAAGATTAAATTTGGTAGGTTTATATGAATGTTTTTAAGGATAAGCTTTTACAATTTTTTCTTCAAGGTGTTTTCTGTTTGGAAATAACGTTGTTTTCCCTCAAGTTTACAACTTGATACTAGCCACAGGTCTAAATTGAAGTAGTCATCTTAGTGATCGTCTTGCCCTCTCTAAAAAGAGCTGGCGTTCAGGGCTCCTATTGAGGTAGAAGTCCTCTCATTTAGCTGAAGTAGCCTCCATGTTCAGAAGACCTCAGTCTTGTGTTAAAGCCATTGTCCTTGTCAATATTCTAAATAAAATTCCTAGCATGACAATGCCCAAATAGTAGTGAGACAACTGAAAGGGCAATCAGAGCCATAGGTCTAAATTCTGCTCAGATTTACAATCACATCCTACATTATTAGAAGAAATTTTGGCCCACTGCAGATGGGAACACTGATTCTTAATGGAAAGCTTTTTGAAGATAAACCTGGTTCCTTTTTTTTTAGTCAAAGGTATTGGTGATAAAGATAATTTGGTTTCATCTGGCAGTTGTCCTTATTCATAAGACTTTTTTTGCTAGTACTTTCCATCCAGCATCCAGGCATAGTGCAATAACTTTTGAAGGAGAACCTTATTTCTTCTGAGCTCCCAGGTCCCGTCTTTAGTAAACGAGCACTTCTGAGCCATTCTTCCCATGTCCCTCCAAGTAAAGGCCTTTTTTCCTCTTGCTCCAGATAGTCCTTACTTTCTTTAGTTGATACTGCCAGCAAATGGCAGCTGCGATGTTGACTTTGTGATATAGTTAGACCTTCGCAAGGATGTGTTGAAAACCATCAGCATGTGTTACGTACACCATCAAAGAGTTAACAAGTGGTAATGACTTTTCAAGCCAGCTTCTCAGAGACAAATCAGTGTCCTAGAAGAGGCAGGTTCTGTGCTCTAGTAATCAACCAATAAGGGTAAGATTTCTAAGCGTCCTACCATGCCCATAACATTAATTTTTTATTCTTTTTGTCCAGCATTTATCTGTGTACCTAAGCAAAATGCACTTTTGATATGAAAAAAGATGTAATGGTAGTTAGACAGATGGCACCCAATCATTTCAGGCTTTTAAGCTAAGGAAATAACATGCTTGCAATACATATAGCTAAGTTAATTATTATGAAAATAATTTGTTTTGAATTTCTAATCCCTCTGAAATTTAATAGCTAAAGTATCTTGTGATGAACGTCTAGCAGATTGCATTTAGTAATTAATAAATTGATATACAGTATGTGCTTTTTAGCAGGCTGCCATCTGTTCCTTCCCCTCACTGGGGACAACACTTATCCAGTAATTGTCACACAGTCAGGGAGGTATAAACAGACACAGTTTAGAACCTCGAATATTTTAATTTGTAATAATGCTACTGATTTGTTTTAATTTATTTTAATATGAATGCAGAAACTTGATGGCGATTAACACCCTGGATAGGAGGTAACATCACATCTTTTAGCGTATTTCTATAATGGTATGTGACTTAGAAAGATTTAAGTGCCAATTCCATCACATGGCTTGCCACTGACTATCACTTTAGCTTCAAATAGCTCTATTTATTTCTGTTGAGATCTTACTCCCTGTAGGTAAAATTAACACTGAACTGAAACTTGCAAGAATTACTCTCTTTTCACCAAAGGTTAGCAAGGCAGAGGCAAAGGGCCTGAATGTTCAGGTCTTCTGTTGGTGAAAACTTATTCTAAGCAGGGTTTTCAGGGGAGCTGGAGCTTGCTTGGAAGGATGCTGGAGCCAGAGGCACGGAAGGACGGATTCCTCTTGCCTCTTGTGCAGGATGACAGGTAGCAAACGAGGGCAGGTTCATCTCATGCAGCCTGAATAGGGCCTGCAGAATGGCGTTCGGTGTGTTCATGAAACTGTGGGACACTTCCCCTGGCGTCTGGTGACTTTCTTGTCCTTTCCATTTTCAACCTCTCCTAGTCATGCATTTGGTGGTTACTCTGAAGTTGTTGTGTCTTCCTTTGGAGAAAAAGGATTTAGCCGCATTTGAAGCAAGGCAGTGGAATGAATGAGTATTTGAATTCTCCAGCCAGAGGGTCCGGCAGTGTAAAAGCTGGTCCAGCTCTCACAGTATGCCAGCTTTCCCCACCATTATCCACAGTGTCACATGCATAGAAGCAAAATAGAAGTTACAGTTGTCAGATGTGTAAAATACCTACCACATAACAAGGGTAGTGGTGGTAGGGAGTCTTACAATGCATGTCCTCAAGTCCTTTGCTTAAAAGCGCACACGCTATCCTTATCATAACCACTGGGCAAACATATCACCTTGGCTGGGTTGTGATTATCAAACTTCAAACTCCCCTCCTCCAGGCACCTCAGGCACAAATAGACCAGGCATCCTTGTGTTAAGCCTGTAATGCCCCTTCTTGCAATATCAGACTTCGAAGGCTGGTGTCTTTGCTGGAGCATGCTTACACTGCACAGGAAAAGTAACTCTCAGCCGGATATAGATCTCTGGCTATACCAAGCCAGGCTTTGCTTCTAAGCCAGCTAGGTAGTCAGATAAGAGAATAGGACCTTCCACACTGGTAAATACTGCTTTTGTGTACTATCCAGCAATGTGGTCAAGTTAATTCAAGACACTGCTTCCCAAAAAATTGGGATAGCTAAGAGTAGTTGTTGCAGTTGCTTTAAATATATAAATATATACAAAAAGAGCAAGTTTTCATCTTTGTTTTAAATTATGGGGACAATCTCTATTTTAACTAAATGTGTCATCAAAGTTGCCCCAAAAATTGGTGAAGAGAGGATAAGTCACTAAACTCTTCAGTGAACTGCAGCCCGGAATATGTGATGCTGTGGACTGTGTTATTTTGAGAGGAATTTCCAGTGCTAGCTGTACAGAGGGAATCACGGCGGGGCTCTTCTGTAGTTTAGGGTACAGAAGGGAATTTGCTGTGGCTCGCCCTAGTTTTCCAAAATCTTTTTGAGATTAGTTGCTCCCATGAGATACAGCAAGAATCCCTATACTCCCCAAACAGATAGGAATTGGTTTTCAGAGGGGCTTTCCCAGACAAGGGAATCTTTACTCCATCTGTACCTGGCTACTGTGTAGTTGCAGCTCTCCACAAGCTCCCCCCGCTTCACTGTGAACAGTGATAAATACATACACAGAGCAGAGCTCCCTTTCCAGACCATGCCTTGGGGCAGACCAGACTTCACCTTGACACAGACTGATGCTGTTGCTTCAAGCCTGATTGAAAGCCCACAGCAGAAACCCAGCCATATTACCATTGTAGGAACACACAAATGAGTTGCTGAGGGAAGCAATTTACTGCTGGCCAATTCCTCTAAAGCTACTGTCCATTTGCAGGCTCCTGCTCTGCAGCTCCTAAGATATAGCTGGCCATCTTCTGCAGAGGAATAATGACTCGAGGAGAAGTGTTAGCACTGCAGCTTAGAGAGACAACTGAGAGTCACAGATCCCACCCTTGTGCCTCATTTCTTTTGAAGGACAGAGCATTAATGAGGTGCTGCCCTGAAACATGAGATGAAGCTGAAAAGAGGGAAAATGAGCTTTCACTCAACATGAAATTAAGATGTCAAAGAACAGAATTAATCAAGATACCAATGAAAGTGAGGAGAAGAAATTATAATCTTCTATACATCAACATTAGAAGCCTGCATAATAAACAAGAGGAGCTTGAATTGCTTATTTGGGAGCATATTTTGACCTAATTGATATTACTGAAGCTTGCTGGGAAGAACTGATTGATTGGAATATTAAAATTAATGGCTATAACCTATTTAGGAACAATCAAATGTGGGGGAGAAAGGAGAAGGGAGGGGCAATTTATCAAGGGATGCATTGCCTGTTTGGAGACATTTGCACCAGAGAAATTTATGCTGTCAAATATTAATGGGTTAACTAATTTTAAAAGCACACAAGTGGAGTACTGAAAATGTCTGCTACCAATTCAGGCTGGAAAACAGTATTCATCTATTCTGTATGGGTGGGAAAAGCTCTGTTTTCTTGAAGGACTTCAATCTAAATTATATGCAGTGGCTCATGCTGCTAGTACTAAAACATCATGCAGCTAGTAATGAAAGAAGCTTCTAAAATTTACGGATGACTATCGCCTAACTTGGAAATGTTGCAGCAGTACACATTCATCTGTATTACACCTCATCCTGACAGGTGTAAATTATTAGTACCTGAGGTGCCGGTGGTTTTGACTTGCACATATTTATTATATGCAAAAAAACCACAGTACAGATAAATAATGCTATATATGTGAGGTCCAGCAAGTTCTGATCAAGAAAAAAAGGCCACACTTTCCCTAAAACAAACCTAATTTTAAAAGATAGAGAAAGCAATTTTAGGGGAGCAGGATAGGAGAGAGAGAGAGAGAGAGAGTGAAGTTTAGACTGAATAGCTTATAGAAACAATGAACAAGTAGTTGTGGACTACTGTTTATGAAAATGAAAAGGAGTCTGGGCATTCACAGGGAACAGAACTAAAGCCTGTGAGGAAGGGTGTGCGTGTGCATGTGTGTACATGTTGCTTCTTTTGCTCCATTACAGAATTGAAATGCTAATAGTGCAGCAAAAGTGCTCTGTAAACCATTCTGGTTGTATTTGCAGTCAAGTCAGATAGCATATATAGGATATGATGAAATATTTTCCATGCTAGCAGTACTGCAGAAGGATATTAGGCACCAAATGTTCAAGACAGGTGTTTTGTAACCAGCAGGTCTGCCTGGTTTGCACCTGAAAGCTTTAAAAATACGTGGTAAAGAATTCTCTAGGCTGACAATGACTTCTGTTTGTCTTTTTTTCTTCAGCAGAACAATGAAAAATAATGCACAAATATTTTAGAAAAGATAAATGTGATGATTGGGGTGGCTACAGCCTCTCATTCTGGCACCCGTCAGAAGCAAAGCAGTGGAATAGAAGGAGGAAGAATCAACGAGTACAGAGTTAAGGGAGGGGAAAATATTTAATGCCAGTCATCATGGGTTAATGGAAAACCTTTATTGAGAAATTTACCTTTTTTAAAAAACTTATTTTTCGAAGAAAGGCATTTGTACAACAGAACATTTTTATTTAAGTGTACCGCATGAAAACTATAACCTTTCTCACAGGCAATCTCGCATACAGGTCTAAGTAACTAGAGGGCACAACATCCACACAGTGCACATCTAATATGCAAAAATAGTGCCAATCAATGGATTGTTAAATGTTAAGGAATCTTTACAAAATGAGTGCATTTCTTGGGACTGTTCTTGGCCTTATGACTCCTTCCACTGGTGACCTGGGAGCAAACCAGTCAGTACTGATTTGCTCTGGATGACAGAGGACAGGTCACTGAGCTAACAGTATGCACAAGCAGGTGGGATTTTAATGTCTGAGGACAGTGTTATATGTAGCAAGTCCAGGATCTAGGTGATTTTCCCTTGATGTCAGCCTCTCTCCGACAGACTGATGACCCTGAAATTGGGCAATAAGATGGATAATAAAGTGAATGTGAATAATAATGGTCAGTGCAGAAAAATAGTAAAAAATTAATATGATTATTGGATGTTTTAACTGAAGAATATCACAGATGGTATTTGGCTTTGATGACAACTCTTCTGGAGCAGTCTGTCTAGCTCTTGTACCCATAACTCCTGAGGGTGTTAACATGCTGGGGGTGTCGAGGGTCATAAGAACAGCAAAAGAAGTGGAAATACCACAAATGAAAGCCATGAGCAGTGCCATTCTTTTAACTTTTTCAAACTGTAGGGGATCACTTACTGGCACGGAAAAGTGAAATCTGACACGTTAGGATGCCAAACACAGGCATAGGAATGTGGTATCTAAAAAGAAAGAAAAATCAAATAAGATCTACATTTGCAAAGATAAAAGCAAATGACCTCTACTGCAACTTAATGAGTGCTGATAGAATTTCTACAGTGGGAATTTTGTACTAAAGTTTGACATGTATTAATCTTTGAAAAATGCACAGCATGCTTTAGACAGAAGTTAATTTGAGAGGCTTGCCTGCACTGTTCTTCATGCAAGCACAGACCCACAGGTAGGAGGGAGAGATTCCCTTCACCCAAGATCCAGGACAATTAGGAAGGACTTCTTGGATTTCTTTTTCCTATTTACATTTAAAGAATGTAAATGCAGCTGTTTAATCGGTGGTGTTTGATTTGCTGTTGCTACAGCACATAAAGCTGCTATGAGAAAAGGAATCACTTTGATCTCTTTCCATCCGACAGCCTTGTGTAGTCAGCCATACACCACCGCGGTACTGTAATTTGTTAAATGGTTCTCAACTCCCTCTGCAGATTTCTGTGGTTCTTTTCCTTTTCAAATATCTAGCTCTCCTTTATCACTGTTAAAATAAAATAGAGGAGTAACTACAGGTAGTGAAACAGTAAGAGTATATAGTTTATTTCTCTTTTACTTGGTGTAAAGTTTTCATGTCCATGTCAGCAGTAAGATTGGTGCAGATGTTTTTGGGATCAGAATATTTGAGATACTAATTTTACTTCTTAGGATACATAGCATTTCTACCAGTTTCCTGTTAAGGTGACTTTTTCTCTTTTTGTCCTGTACAAGTAAAGAGAGTAATCTGGAAAATATACAACAGATGTATGATATACAAGCACAGTCTAATCCTATTGTCGGGAATCAAAAAGGGGAAAAAATGCAAGCAGTAACCTTGCATAAGGATATCTGTAATTAAAGGCTGTCAAAGAAAATAGCATTCAAATCCCCGCTACCTAATATTCAAGGACATTAAAAGGCACAGGGTTTATATGTTATCAGTGCCAATTAAGAGTAAATGTGACTGGGACACATCAATGCTGGTTGTGTGTTTGGTGGGGCGAGAATAGATACAAATCATTGAAATAAAAATAAAGGGAGAGTCAATCAATGAAGCATTAGTGTTTTCAGGGATGCTTTCTTGTCATTGGTACAGTTCTGCCAACCTCCAATTGCCTGATTTTGAAAAAAGGAGCACTATTAAGGTTAATAGCTTCAGTATATGATAAATTCATGTTGACAATATACCTGAAGGCAAATGGATTTAGGTAAGCAAAATCAGAGCTTAATATGAAAGTCATAATTTCTCTTAACAATACCTTATTTTTTTTAGAGTATGAAGGATCTGGGACAGAAGTTCAGAGAAAACACTCAAAATGTGGAGTTTGCAAATATAGGGCTGAATGTGATGAGGATGCAGAAAATGTTGGGTAAGTAATAAGTTTTCCTTAACAATATCACTGAACAAAAGGGGAAAAAATGTTAAAAAAAGTATATGATCATCTGCTTGATTTTGTTTGTTATTACTAATTGAAGCTTTAATGCTGTCCAGTAATAATGAGTTTGATGTGTTTCTGTGTCATCGTTTAACCCCAGCCAGCAACTAAGCACCACGCAGCTGCTCACTTATCTCTCCCCCCTGCAGTGGGATGGGGCAGAAAATCAGGAAAGAAGTAAAACATGTGGGTTGAGATAAGAATGGTTTAATAGAAGAGAAAAGAAGAAAGTAATAATGATAACACTAATAAAATGAGAGCAGTAATAATAAAAGGATTGGAATGTACAAATGGTGCACAGAGTAATTGCTCACCACCCCGCCGATCAACACCCAGTTAGTCCCCGAGCGGCGATCCCAACTCCCACCCCACCCAGTTATGTCCTGAATGTGACGTCCCATGGTCTGGAATACCCCGTTGGCCAGTTTGGGTCAGGTGCCCTGGCTGTGTCCCCTCCCAACTTCTTGT
>JANZLQ010000050.1:12104893-12158010 GCA_026212715.1 Elanus axillaris | reverse complement strand
GACTTGTGAACATTTGGCTGATACAGCTGGTCCCTTACAATTTCAGTGTCCACAAATGGAAAGTCACTGTTCCCACAGTCATGGTTCTGCGACTCAGGGGGCCGGGCAGCCCAAGGTCTATCAGTATTATTAAAGACTGAGGCAAAAAAAGCATTGAATGCCTCCACTTTTTCTTCATCCATATTCATCAGATGACCATCTTCAGCAAGTATTGGTCCAATGTTTTCTTTAGGCCTCCTCTTGCTATTAACATACTTTAAAAAGCCCTTCTTATCTGACACAACACTGGCCAGATTCAACTCTATTTGAGCTTTGGCCTTTCGTGTCTCCTCCCTGCATATATGAACCACAGGTCTGTAATCTCCCTGCAAAGCCTGACCTTGCTTCCAGAGATCATACAATTTCTTGTTCTGCCTGAGCTCCATGAGGAATTCCCTGTTCAGCCAAGCTGGTCTTCTGCCCTGCTTGTTTGACTTGCAACAGAATGGGATTGCCTGTCACCATGCTTGTAAAAGGTGCTTCTTAAAAACTGACCAGCACTCGTAGACTCTGAAACCCTCAAAAGCAGATTCCCAGGGTACTCTGCTAAACAGCTCCCTGAATAGCTTCAAGTGTGCTCTTCGGAAGTCCTTTTTTCTCATTACATGGAAAATGTTAAACTCAACCATTTCATGGTGGCCATGACAGCCACCTGCCATCACACCCCCCACAAGTCCTTCTGTCTTCACAAATAGCAAGCCTAGGAGGGCATCTTTCTTAGTTGGCTCACTGAGTACCTGTGACAGGAAGTTCAAGTACTTGTGACAAACTTCAAGAATTTCCAAGACCTGCTCATCACAGCAGTATGATCTCTCTTTTGATCAACCTCAGACTGTTTGTTGCTACATCATTAGTACCCATGTGAAAGAAGAGGAATGGATAGTAGTCTGAAGGTTGTACTAATTTCTTCAGTCCTGTGGTGACATCCCTAATTCAGGCCCCAGGGAGGCAGCAAACTTCCCTGAAAGGAGGGTCCGATCTGCAAATGAGTGCTTCCGTTCTGCACAGGAGGGAATCACTAATGACCACAAGTCTCTGTTCTTTCTCCTCAGTGCTAGTCTTAATGCAGGTTTTTTTTGTGAGTAGTTGGTATCTTCTCTGTTAGCCCTGGTCTTTATTTTTTTCTGTCATTATACTTGTTTTGCACTCCCACGGCCTCCCAGAGTAAAGCCATCCCACTATGGCTTTCATTCCCTGTGTTCTTCTCGAAAAGCCATTCAGTGCCATAATGCTCCATATAATTTTCTTTTTTCACAAATTCTCTTATTTTCACTCCATATGATGTGCCAGTTGGAATGATATAATGTCAGTTTTCATTTACATTATGACAGCATAAAAGGCACCAAATGGAATATACATCTTATGTGATGTAATGAAACACCACTTTTAGTTCCTATTCGGAAGAAGTTAGAGCCTTTTATTCATTGCATATTAATTGCCCTTGAAATCTAGTTAGTGCAAAAAACATTGTATATAATTATCATTATTAATGTGTATAGCTTATGCAGTCTCAAGTTCGGCAAATGATGTGCACAGAGGGAGTACGCCTTGTGGAAAAAAATTGGTTTGAAAGTTTTCTTTGGAGTAGTCAAGTCTTTTTAGATAGCGAGAGCCTGAAGTGAACTACTTTGAATGACTTCTTCTTCCAGGATAAGAGAACAGTCCACACTTCTATCTGTTTGCTTTTCCTTTGAATTCCTGTGAGTTACTCTTGTTATACCCTGTTCTCTTATTGTATACTGCCTTCTAGTCTCTAGAACCACAGCCACAACAGTCTCCTTCTCCTGTAGTGCAAGTGGCTACCTACAGTTACATCAGAAAGGTCTCCCTTCCCAGATTCAGCTGGCTTGCTGGTTTTGTTGTACCAAGATGAGCACGAGAGTTTCAGGTTTTGTGCATACCTCTTCCTTCTGGTGAAGTATCTGAAATCTTATGTCTAGCCACTCTTTCAAGGCTCCTACACCAGTTAAATCTTGTACTTTGAAGCTCTGAAGCAGTGTAGCAGGCGGATTCCCACCAATAGGTGGGTAAATGTCTGTTGTACACTAGCAATCACCTCCTGCGTTTAACAACATCTCTTTGCTTAATACAAGTTTTCCCTCTGACTTGGGTGACCCTGGCTACCTGGCCACCTTTCAGGGGATGCATCTTTCGCAGAGCCTCATGTTCTCTATTAGTAGATACATTAAAACCAGACATGGCACAGCTATCTGAACAGACTAATATAATTGTATGTAGCTTATTATTAGCCTCTGATTGATACCAGATGTGACAGTAATTAACTGCTTGGAGGAGGAGGGAGGCAACAGTTTTGGGATGAGACATCCCCACTTTTCTCCTCTTAGGCATGCTACCACATAGTCCTTTCCATCAGGGCAGTGGTGGACATATTGTCAGTATTAGGCAATGTTCTTCCCTTGTATCAAGTCTTCTGTATCTTTGACACATAGCCTGATCCAACAGTCTTCCTTATATCTGAAACCTCTAATAGTTAGATTTTTTTTTTCTCCTGGAACAAATTAGAAAACATTCCAGAAAATGTTCAAGGAAAACCTAAAACAGCAGCATGCCTTTTTTTTTTTTTTCTTGTATAAATACATTCTCTTTCTTGCTGGTGTTATTCCAAATATCTGCAACTGTATAAGAGACTTCTTCTTCAGAGTCCCTTTTTGCTTTGCACCTGCAGTCCATTATAATCTTGTATTTGTGATGCTATAGTCTATTGCCATGGAAATGAACATAATTCCACAATTAACACTCACATCTTTAGATCCCTGCTCTTTAGAGAAGTTCATTATGAAATACCAACTTCTGTGTTTAGGACTTATTTACAGAAAAATTTGGGGGAAGGAATGGTTGAAAACGTACACAGCTTTAGATAGTTTTAGTAACATGACAGAACAAAAGGTGTTGGGGCAGAAAGGACTGCCTTCCTGTGCTGGGCTGACCCAGCCAGCAACTAAGTGCCCACCAGCCACTTGCTAGCCCCACCTTCCCCCCAGGAGGATGGAGGAGAGAGCAACATGAGAAAAACTCATTGGTCAAGGTAAAGGCAGTTTAAGAAGTGAAGGGCAAAAAACCCAACAAGCGATATAGAAGCCATCACTCGCAACATCCCACCAGCAGACTGATGCCCAGCTGATCTCTCAGCAACTGCCACCTTGGAAAAACCCAAACCCCAGTTTTTATTGCTGAGTTGGGCTCAGCTGTCCTGGCTGGGCCTCCTTCCAGGCTCTTGCCCACCCCTAGCCTACTCATTGAGGGGAGAAGCAGAGAAAGCTGTGATGCCCTGCAAGCAACAGCCAGAACACTGGTGTGTTATCAGCACTGTTACAGCCAGAAATCTAAAACACAGCACCATACACACTGCTATTTAGAAAGTTAACTCCATCCCAGGCAAAACCAGTACACTTCCCAAAGGAATCAGTATTTTAAGCTCATTTCAATGGTTTGAAGCTCCTTCTCCATAAAAGCGTTTCACTGAGGAAGACCACTATTGTAGTGTGTTTGATTTCAGCTATAACGACTGGTGGTACCAGTCAGATCTGGGCTCTGTCGAGTTGTTTTCTACCCAGTAATCATAAAATGTGGTTCAGCTTTGCTCTAACCCTTCAGATTTTTTTCCTCTGTTTAGACACGGCAGAGTGTCTATGTATTAGTTCCTTGCCCCAATGCCACTGACAAAGCATTTGCTGATCTTCTTGCATTGGCTTGTTTCTGTCGTGAATACTTTTCTCCTTTCGAGAAACCTGACATAAAAAGCATATGTAGCTGTCTCTGAAGATCATTTTTCAGTGCAGTACATTCTAGCAAATCTCTGTAGGTGCCTCTGAAACTTCACCCTTAAGCCTTTCCTTTATTATTCTGTATTCCTTTATTCACTACAAGTTTTTAAGGATATGCTATTCTTGGTTGAGATTTGTTAATGACTATCATACAGCCATTTGTAATTGTTTATGTACATTTCTTTTCAAGATGCCAGTGATCAAAGAGAAGACATTTACATTGGAAACCACATACCTTGTTCAGAAAGCTTCAATGGCTACTGTATACATGGAAAATGTGAATTCATTTATTCCACTCAGAAGGCTTCCTGCCGGTAAGTCCTGCATGCCTCCAAAATGTGCTTGAAATTGCTGTAAAGCTTAATCAAAATGCTCTCTAGATATAATTACAGGATGTATCAGTTTGCAGTTATCTAACCAGTAGCACAGGAGCCATATCCCTATGCTGTGGGCAGCACCCAGCTCCAGTCATGCGGGAGATACTGCTCAGGGGAGAGGCTTGGTCAGTCAGGTAGATCAGAAGCTGAATCCCTCTGAGGAGTGTGGCTTCAGTGTTGTCTTCTCATTTTCAGCTGCTAAATCCTATCTAGAGAAAAAAAAAACACAAAAAAATGCCTCTGCCTTGCAGGGCTTCTCTGTATGACTGTGCTTTCCCCATTAACCTCTCAGTCTGTTCTTACGCTATCTGTACGTTTTATTGCTCCTGTCATAAACTCTCTCTAGAGTATCAATATCTTATTTTTAACATTTATTGCCCTTTTTCACAATAATAGGCTTCATCTAGAGAGTATAAAATTGCAAAATATTCTTTAGCCTGCACTTTTTGTCTACAATATAATCTAGCAGCTCAGTACACTCAGTATTAAGCCACTCAGTGTTTCCCAGGATACCTGAATGTTCCAGTTTATTTCCTTAGCTCCCAGATAATTTTTTTCTTTACCTTTCACCAGCTAAATTCTGCATCTTTGTTTTCCTCAAAAATTAAAATTAATTTTAAAAGTTGTTTATAGAAAAAGTCCATTTCTTCTTGATAACATGTAGAGCCCTACTTATTAGGAGGTTTCACTCCTGAACTTTTATCTTGCAAGCTTGTACTTTCAGATTGATGTGGTTGAAATGCTATAACTCTTTGCTTTCCTTTGCTTTGGAAACTTCAGCTGTAAATCCATTAGATGCTATCACATTTTCTCCCTTGACCTCTATCGATCAAGGATATTTAGGGTTTTTTGCACTGGCAAGATTTAAGGGTTTCCAGACTGATCAGAGGGCAGGAAGCCCAAAAGGCAGAGCCAGTATGGTTGTCAACTTAAGCATTTGAAAGCTTATAGTATTCCTTTTCCCCTCTGAGACCCTTTCTTGTTTATTTTCACCTTTCCAATAGGACTTATATGCTTTTCTCTTTTCTTTGGCTTGAACCAAGAGAGCTCAACATGCCTTTGCTTCTCTTGGGAAACTGGGTGCATCCCCAGCATCATCTTGATGGGCATTAGGCAGCACTATTTGATTACAGTGTTCTTTGACCTAGAGCTGTGTTTAAGAGAATTTCTGATGGATTTGTCCTTAAAATATTCAAAGTAGAGGTATTTCAAGGAAAACAGTCCTGGCTGAATGAACTGATTTTTTTTATTTCTCAAGAGTTTTTTTCTGGATGGTGCTAATCATATAGTCTTTTATTCATTTATGATTCAATTACTATTCAATCATTTAAATATTCATGATTACTCTAATAATTACTGATAAGCAATGTTTTGATGAATTTTAATTAATGTATTGTCCCTTAAATTCATTTTATAATTACATTTACCATTACTACATTTAATTATTTATTTAAACAACCTGAACAGTGTGTCAGCACTGGACCTAGCACAACAAACCTCACATGTTTCCAGTCAAAAATTTCTGACTCTCAGCTCTTAACCCTAAGTATCAGATCTCCTTTGGATTTTTCTTGGTTATTTAAATACTGATGGTCTTGTACTTTATGTGTGTTTCTTACTGGAGCAGAGTTATTAAGGAAACAAATTATTTATATCAGGCAGCAATCCGCCATAGTAATCATGTACTTCTACCAAAGGAAAAAAAAAAATCTCTCTTTCTCTGGCAGTGAAAATATAATGATAAATGCTAGGGGCAGATTGTTATTTTCAAGTGCTTTGCATTCTCATACACATCTAGCATGTACATTGTTTAATTTGGTCCTCGTTTCCTGGTAGTAATATATGTGAGGTATCAGATGACCTAAAAAACTACAGAAAATACCTGTGCAGAGCAAATTCTAACTTTTGCTTTCACTGGGGGCAATGAATCTTGCTGTTCATTGTACAGCAGCCCTCCAGGACTGCCAGCAGGCAGGTGGGAGGAAGGTTTTGTAGTAAATTGCATAATACTTAATTTAGCAGCCTTTGCACAGCTGGGATCTGGTCTATCTCCTGCCGCCCCTCTTATGCAGTGCAGTTCTGCCCTGTCCTTATGGCAGGCTGCATCAAGGAGGCACAGTTCAGCCCTTTGCAAAGAAATCTATAATTCTTTATGCTAACTCAATTAATTGACTGATCAGCATATTTTGATAAATCCATGCTGACCTCTATTTATCTTGTTATATTAATGCTACATTATCTTGTTATATATTAATGCAGCAGAATGCTTTAAAATCTGTTCTACTAGTTTAAGGTAGCTTAAACTAGTGCTTAGTACTTCATCACACCACCAACATAGTTCTTAACACAAGCACTTCTTTGCTGGAATTCAATACTCCTGAATCTCCATTTAATATTTCTCAGAAATAATTTCCTGGCACTTCAGTGTTTCTGAGGAAACATCTTTGAATTACTTGTGACTCCTCGGCTTTGTTTTGCCTCCTCTGCTTTAAAGCAATTCTCACATTGCTCACACTTGGACTGCTACCTTCTTTAATGAAAACAAAAGCAAAGTAACACTAAGAGTTCAGTCCTCTTCACTAGCAAGGAGTCCTTATTGTTTCTTTTTGCATGATTAACAATGTGTTCCCTGTTCTCTTTCTTCCTGTATGCTAATACATGTTTCTCTTTATTCCCTTCCTAGCCATTACAGAGCTTGCTTACAGTACATGGAAGTTTTTCTTTAATAACTCTGCTCTTACTGGAACTTCTTTCATGCCTGAACCAAAACTCCTTACACAGCAGCTCATGGCTGGAGAAAGTAGAGTCACAAGATTATGAACATGTAAACCCCAACTATTATCCCTGCATGCAAAGGGGGATTAGAAGTTGCATTAGCACTTGTAGGAAGGACTGTGGAGTAATTATTTCATTCCTCTGAACAGAATTAATTCCTACCCTAGCACAAAGCTTTTGGATGGATGAGACTGATTTTGTGTCTCGTTCAGACTTATCTGATCCAGTTTACAAAAGGATTGTTCCTCTGACTGCATGTGAGTATTTCTTCTCTAGCTGTCTACTATAGAACTGGAGCCCAGTTGTATGATTCAGTAGCCCTTAATGATGCAGTCACCTCAGTCAGTGTTAAAGGATAGCTGTACAAGGAACTTGCTCAGGAATGTAAGTTGTGGCCTTTGATTCTGCAGACTGCAGCTCAGTGTCTTGGGTGGCTCTTGCCTTTCCTTGTTGTGCTTCCGCTTCTCTTGCCTTGCAACGTGAATTCCTCCAGAACATGTTTCCACTGCCACCTTCACCAGTGGCACATCTTGCATTACCTGAACACATGTTGCTGATCAGGAGCAGCCTCTGCTGAGTTTCTTACTGAGCTAACTGCTGCTTTACTCGGGCAAGGTACCATTTAGAGTAGCCACTTCTCTTCTGTCTTCAGCCTTTTCTCCCCCACCCCTGGGCAATTTTTAAGGATTCTTCTGTGAACTCTCACTTGAACAGTTGTGGGCCATTGGGCTTTCTAACCTGACCTCTGTCAAATTTTGGTTTGGTGACAAGGCAGGAGGGGATTTGATGCTGGTCTTGTCCAATAGGTTTTGCAGGATTCCGCTTCTGTAGGCTGCAGCTTGAAAAGGGATCTTTCTTTCCCCCTATTTTTCAAGGTTTCTCTTCCTCTTTTTCACGTCCCTCCCATATTGACGTTGCATGAGCATGTTTCATGAGTGTGCTTTGTGTTTCATTTAGCCTTGTCTACTTGTTTCACCTAGTTGCTTTATTCCTCTTAAATATTGCCCCAATATAATAACGACCCCACATATTTCTTTTGCCAAATCAGGGCCTTCACCATGCTGGTGTGTTTTCAGAGGGCCACTAGTAACCTTATCCAGGAAAGCAGAGCATATCTGCTCTGTCTCTTCTCTTGCCACAGAAATCCAAACCATTCCCCAACCTAAGTGTTACCACACCTCTGCCTTCTCACCAGCTCTTTCTCAGCTAGAGTCACCTTGGACTCCTTACTTGATCTGCAAAATGACTGGACTGTTGTCAAATTACAGTTTCCATGAAATATTACTTTTCTTTTTCAGGTGTGAATCAGGATATACTGGACAGCACTGTGAAAAGACAGACTTTAGTATTCTTTATGTTGTCCCAAGTAGACAAAAGCTTACGCATGTCCTTATTGCAGCAATAATTGGAGCTGTACAGATTGCCATTATAGTTGCAATTGTCATGTGCATAACAAGGTAGGTAAATGCAAAAACAGTGAAAACATTGTATGGATACACTTTTTCTGTGTTTAAATATTTGAACCCCTAAATCTGATGTGCTTTAACGTATGTCCTGAAGTATCCATATAAAAAATACCTAATGACTGAAGTGGAAGGATTATGTAACATCCCATCACCTTTTTTTTTGTGTGTTTCACAAAACACACATTTGTTTAAATTCACAAACTACTGATAACCACTCTGAATCCCCAGACCAAATACCCAGCAGAACAGATCAGCCTTGAAACACATCCAAAAGGTCAGCTACTGTGTTAGACCTTCACTGGAGTTATTCAAGCATCGATGATATCTTATAGAAGCTATGATCCCCCCTCACGCTCAGTGAAACCAGAGAGTTTGTCAAGATGTTGTTCCCTGCAGTACCACTGTAAATGGTGTTACACAGAGAGAGAAGTATCCCTCACACCATATATGCTTTCTGAAAATCAATGTGCAGCTAGTCCTGTTATTAGGCACTCTCCATGGGAACCTATTTTATGAAATGTAAAGATGCACAAGCACAGCGTTCAAGTTTCTGGGTTGTCTCAGACTCTCACCCTGTATGAAAACTGAGATGAGAGCCGTGGATTCTTTTTGATGACAAGGGATTCAGTTTGCATATCAGGGACTTGAAGCCAACAAGGACTGAGGGCTCTGGAATAGATTAAGGATGACTTTGTTCCCTTATAGGTGCATGAAGCATTTAAGTCCTACACTTTGGCATCCATGCCACACTTTGCCTTTTCCTCCTCAACTCATCCTTCGCTTTTTCAGCTGCAGTTACATGGGGCCATAAAACTTTCTGCTACTGTGTTAGTGCATGGTTTCCCAAACTCAGTGATACAGAGCGCCATGAACGAACAATATAAGCTTCCTTCCTTATCTGTCTTGTAAGGTTCAATGTAGCAGGTATAAGTACATATATCTAACACGTCCTGCACATGTAAAAGAGCTATTTGGGTCATGCAATTGATGGCATCCCTTTTTTACTCAACACCCTGCTGGCCAAAGCAGTGGCATGGAAGGCTGTGGCTCAGCAGCCCTCCTCTTCCAGCCTCTCTACGACCATTCCCCAGCTAACAGTCTCTTGGCAACAGTCTGTCTGATGGGCTAAGTCCCGTCCCATTCAGAACTGCTGTTTTTTGTGAATCCTTTCTGAGCTGTGTGTCCATCCCCAAGAAAGGGATTGCCTGAGTCACCCCACAGAGAGTCCTGGGTGGGCTCTGTCTCAGGGGCTGCTGTGAGCAGCAGGGCGCCTGGAGATCCAGCACTTCAAAAGGCTGACTGATCCATTCTTACCATCCACTGGATTTTAAGTACAAAATATGCATAAAGTAAAGCCAGTGCAGTTATTCACCATGATAAGTGTTTTGCTGGATAAAGGCTGAAGGACAGCACCTTGCTGGTTTCGGTCTCAAGTTCAAGCAGAACTCCCTTCTGAGTGATCTGGGGTCCCACAGACATCCCCAGGTGACACTCTGGTACCAAACAGCAGGAGCATCCCCCCAGTCAGCACAGCTCACAGACTCCTTGCTATTGTTAAGTACAGAAAGTTAAGTCAATGTGTTATTGCTAAGCTTAATTTTATGTAGCATATATGGAATCAGCCCTCCTTTTTTCTTTTTCTCTCTCTTTTTTTTAACAGAAAATGTCCCAAAAACAATAGAGGACGTCGGCAGAAGCAAAACCTAGGCCATTTTACTTCAGATACATCATCCAGAATGGTTTAACTTAGTGATTTTTATACCTACATTGACCATGTGATGTACATTTTTATTATATCTTTTTTTAAAGAATGGAAATATTTATTTCAGAGGCCTTATTTTTGAACATTTTTAGTGTAACAATGTTGGTCTGTATTCTGAAAGCATCAGCTCTAACAGCTATGGACTGTTTTAGTATCTTTACTTTTATGTTTTTGAATACAGTAGTTCATTTTCTGTATCTGTATCACATGGTTATATAATAGACTTGTGCTTTATCCATGGAATGTAATATTTTTGGGAACACAGATTTATTCCACCAATGGTTGTAGATTAAAAAAAACCAAACCAACAAACCAACAAAAAAATCCACATTACCTAGCAAACAAGGCATGAACTAAAGGTAAAAATGTTTACAGCTTACTTTTCTTATGAGAAACTAGAAAACACTGTGTTTAAATACCGTAGATATTTAAATGTTTTTGGAAGTTAGTAACTGATTTTTTAGACACTGCCTATCGCATGAACTGTGAAGCTGTGTGCTGTGTGTAGTTGTAACATATTTATAAAATGTGTGGGCTGGGTCTAAGCACTGCCATCTTCATAAATAATTCCAACAATTTATTTTTAAAGAGGAAAATTATAAATTTCATAATTTGGGAAGTTACCTGGTAGAGCAGATGGCACAGGTCCAAAAGAAGTAGGTCTTAGTAGATTTAGGTATTGTAAAAATTGGTGTTGAATAATTGAACACAAATAATTGGAATAAAGCCTATTTGATCACTGTTAAAGCTGTTTTAATACTTCTTAAACTTTTTTAAAGAAAATACATGTTTTAACACCTACAATATGGATTGTATAGTGTTTGTGATTAAAAAAAATAATAATAAAAGTGAATTAATTACTAGTGCTCTTGTATAGAGTATTTTCAAGAGCGAAAGAAGTCCATCCAAATTAGTCTGCTGGTCATAGTTATAATAATAGACTGTTAGTTGTCGTTTGAAAGATCCCGAGATAAAGTGTGAATAGGATGTGTTCAGCTGTTTTAACATGTAGTTTAGGCTTTCAAGATTTTGCATGTGGGATTTAATAATTTGTTCAATTAAAAAAAAAATGCTTTCAACATTTTGAACTGGAAAAGCATGTCACAATACAACTTTTTCACTATATTGCCTCTGGTTTAGTGTGTTTATTTGTTACCCCTTGTGGTAATTGCAGCAAGCTGAAGACCTGAAGTTGTTTTGCTGGAAAAAACAACCGTGTTGATTTTCCTGACTGCTCTTTGAATTCCCTCAGAGGAAAGCACACCAGTAACACGAAAACAAAAGTAGATCATTAAAAATATGCAAGTTTGCTTTCCTGCTTAATTAGTAAGTTACTTAACTTTCCTGGATTAACGCTAATAACTTCACCAGTACAGAAGCGTGACCCTTTAAACATAACGTTCCTTTCCAGACATTGCTTCCTAATTTTAGGGGTTTCATGTTGCTGAAAGTATCTGAACAATCATGTGTGGATATTTTGTAGTCAGAAGTATTTGACCAAGCTCCAGGAGCAGCGTTTCACGCCCTACTTTGAGCATCGCTGGAGCCAGCTGTCGCCCTGGCTCCCTGCAGCAGCGCCAGAATCGTTCTGGCAGGATCACCGAAACTTTGCCTCCCGCCGACCCGGCTGAAGGCAGGCAAAATGGATCGCCACGAAATCACCCCAGAGGCTGACAAAACCCACCAAAATCGTCTCTCCAGCGTCACCGAGGAGGAAGAAGAACAAGATGCAGCTTACACGATTGTGACGGTCCTGGACAAAGTGGCCAACATTGTGGACAGCGTGCAGGCGAGCCAGAAAAGGATAGAGGAGAGGCACAGGGAGATGGAAAATGCCATCAAGACTATACAGATTGACATTTTAAAGCTTGCCCAGGCCCATGGCAATACAGGCTACACGGTGAACAAGTTACTGGAGAAAACCCGCAAAGTCAGCTCCACTGTGAAGGAGGTGCGGGCACGTGTGGAGCGGCAGAGCACCAGCGTACAGAAGGTGGAAGCCAAACAAGAGGAGATGCTGAAGAAAAACAAATTCCGGGTCGTAATCTATCAGGTAACCACAAGCCTATTTTTTTGTAGCGCTGTCATTGTGCCATGTCCTTGGTAGCCACTGGTAGGCATCGGTTAATGAACCAAAAGACACGGTCTGTCCAACGTGAGAGTTATTTTATGCTTTCTTTAACACTGAGTTGTGCTCCTCAGTGCCTTTCAGCATGAACCTACTGACGGCAGCACACACGGTCTATTATTAGTGTTGGTAGGTTCCTGAGGCAGTCATGTAAGATTAACTGTAGATCAGCAAGGACTATCTGTTGCCTCTCTGAAAGGTAATATGAGGCAGGCCCTGTAAATCTTATCATACAAACCATGCCTGACATTCATCCCTGTTATTTTTTTCATCATATTAAGTAGAAGTCCAAATAGCAAAAGTGTTTGCAGGCTTCTTGGAACACAGACTCTCTTCTAACACTAATTTCAAAACATGGTTGATTAAACTTACAGCGTTACCCAGTCTGTCATACTGCTGACAAACTAGGGCTTTTTTTTATTGTCTCAGTCTATAGTAGTATATGCACAAACTAAAGCTCAGACCACAAACCCTTCATGACAGCAAATAGTACCTTTCATGCTCTACTTTGGAAATGGTTTAACCCAGCATTGTTCTCCCAGTCATATTGGACAAGCAAATCATACATTTTCATTCATTGACCTCATTGTGGGATGTTCATTGTTCTTACAGATTATTCTGTTTGAACAGAAGTTTCATGAAATGGCATGGTCTCGCCTACATTCGTACAAGTAGACAGTGCTCATGGAGTCTGTGAGTTGCTAGTGAGTGCTGTGAAACAATTTGTTTAATGGCCTGATCCTGCAATTTGCTGAAACTTCGCAGTTCCCCAAGTCAATAGAAAGTAAGAGTGTTTAATCTTTTGCCAGAAGCATAGTTTCTCCTTCATACGAGCGAGTCCCCAAAGCTTCTTTCAGATGTTGTATTCATCATTAGGCATTCTTGAAAATACCAGCCCTCATGAGTAACACAATGCGCCTGCATCACCCAGCCTTACACCCTGATCTTGCATCTGTTTGTATATAAATAACATTACTTGCAATGAATGGAGCTGTCTGTTGCACTGAGTGTATTCACCACTATATACAGCTGACAAATTCTTTTGCATAATCTAACTTTCTTTACTACTTCTTTTTCTACTACTGGGGAAAAATATCTAGGAAAAAAAAAGAGTAAAAGCTGAAGGTAGGAAATGTTACCTCTTTAATGTTATCTTAGTACCATATGCAGCCAAATTGTGCCTCCCAGGTTTTCTGACTGAATGACTTACTATGCATGTTCAGGAGAAAGCATGGGCACAATTTGGCCTATTACTACAATTATTGCAAGCTGCACCATCATGATGGAATAGAAAACAGGCACTTTCACTTTTTTCTTGCAAATAATTTCCCAGCTAAAACTAATAACTATCTCTGACACCCCGGGTTAATGGCATAAGGCCATTTCATTGATGGGCCTTTACCAGAATGATTGCAGCAGAATCAATGCTTTGAAAACATTTGTTCTTAAAACAGTATTCATTACATAATGTAAATTTTTCTCCTAACAGGACATGAGCTGTGGCTTATTTAGTAATGTAGTATAAAATATGGTAAATATGGATTTACACACAGCTATAAAGAACAGCTGTTGCTATTTTCAGATATTTCATACAAAAGGTGTCTCACGATGAGTACTTTCTCTAAGAATCACCTTCAATAGGAGTTTCTGAACTCTCTGCTGGTTTTGCCGAACAAGAAGGACCTGCACTCTGTTCGGTGTGTTTACTTCCTAGGTGGTGCTTTTCAGGAAGGGAAACAGCATTTTTGATTGCTGTCTTTCTAGCTTCCTCTTCGTACGGTAAATGAGAACTGCCAACAAGAGTAAGAATGGCTTTCTTTTTAACTCCCATCCCTTCTGTAAGGTAGATGATTGAAGAACCTTTTCCCTCTTGCATGGAGGAGGAGCAGATATGCTGACCCCTCTGGGATCCGACATTTAACACTTTTCTGGAGGAGAACTGCATTGCTCCACAAAAACTGGAACACGCTAAGTAGTCAAGAGTGCGCTGAAGCTTTAAGGCACAGGTACACTTGTGAAAGTCTCTTTCTCACAAGTGCAGTGATTTTCACAGTGTTGATTTACACCAGTGTAGGCATACTGCTGGAGTGCCGAGACCTGAATGACTGAAGCTTGGCTATGATGAGTGGGAGTCTGTTAATAGGTACAGAATCAGCATAGTCCCTTCACTCTATTTTACAAATGGGTAAAACCAAGTTGTTCACTTGGTGGTTGTGAATGACAGCTCATCTGTAGTGAGTTTTTTTTTCTGATGAACCATTTGGGGCTCTGTGATAGAGCCAATGACCTGTGTGTAGCTGGCGTTGAACGCCTACGTGGGTGAGTGCACGTGGGTTTTAGTTTTAACTTTTGCCAGAACATTGGCATATGAGGAAAAGGGAAACACCAATTAAATCCTAAAGATTTTCTTTCAAGTGGATAGCTTTGATCTTATCATTGATAGAAGGAGCAGGCAGTTTGAAAAGGATCATTGGCTGGAGGAGATTGTCCCAAGCGACCTCAGCCATGATGAAAAGAGTAGGCAATAGCCTCCCTTTAAAAAGAGACAAAATGATCATCCATGAGCATAACGATTAGGGAAATTGAGAGCATTCATTTTTAAAAGGCCATGTGGCTGAGGAAGAGATTTGGCAGCAGGCAGCTCTCCTCCCCAGACTGATTGCATGATTAAAAATGCCAGGTTACTTCAGAGTTTCTAGTGAGGTCTTTGACCCTGGAGTGCTATGTGCCCTAAGGGTATAGTAGGAAAGGCAAACTACATTATAGGTTGTACAGGTCACTGTTCACTTCTGTTCAGGTTAGTCTGAATAACCGGCTGTGAAGGTATCATTTCTCTGCAGTTAAAGAGCATCTAACAATTTAACTCATTCTGGCTAAATTATTCAGAAATTAAAGGGGATTTTTTCTTTTTTAAATCCTGAAAGAACTTGTTTCATTTGCTTTTCTGCATGTTCCACAAGTCCCTCTTTGAATGTGAGCATACAGGCACCAGAAAGTCCATGTTACAGTTACTGGGCTCTTTTCTATTATTACTTTACATTAACACCATAAAGAAGTAACAACTTCCTATGAAGGGATGCATGCATTTGTTTCACTCGCTGCTGTCTGACATTTAAAATTAGCAGACAGTCACAGTGAACAAGTCAGAAACCAAGTAAGGTTATGGCTTGACTGGCCTGTACAGCCATGTTACAACCAATTTGTTTGCCCTGCGATTGCTCCACCACATACTCGGGGAGAGACTAGCAGAAGCAGCCTTGCATATGCTGCTTATATTATACATAAATAAATTAAAATATAACTGGCTTTTCCTGCCCACTGTCCTTCCGCAGCATAATGCCTTGGACAGTAAAAATGGTGAGATTGAGATGGGGGCAATAATCTGAAAATCTGAAGTGGAAGCACTTCCATCCAAAGCAGCAGTAAAAGTCAGGGTGTCACGAGCTCCAGAGATGAGGATGCTAAAAGACCAGTCTCACAAACTTGCCGTCCATCGGCACAGAGTTCTAATTACAGCTATTCTGAGAAAAACCTGTGAGAGTAATCGTGACACGAAAGGCGGTAAACATAACACTTCTATTTAGAAAAAGACAAAGGAAATGATCTGAAGCATTGCCATTCATCTGATACTATTTGGGCATAAGAATGGCAGGCTCAGAAGGGGCTCTGCAGAACAAAATTGTTCGCACCATGGATTTAAATGGCTCACCAAGAGCAGATTGTGCTAGGTAACTCATATTTGATCATTTTTCTGTTTCACAGAAGCATGAGAGGTCTTATCCTTTCTCATATTTATGTACCTGATATCTTACCTCATAACAGATAATCCAGAAAACAACAGATGGCAGTGGGTTGCATTGAAATGGGAAGTGAGGCTTGTGATGGGTTTCTAAAAGTGTTTGCTTCTAAGACTGTCTTTGTCAACTGTGTAATATTTTCATTAAAGGTCTTGGCATAGGAAAGGTGTGGATGCTAATAAAATATGCTCAAAATGAGAAGCTGTCAGTCCAGAGAAAGAAATATAGAGAAGAAATCAAATTATCTTTAAGCTGGAGTAATGCTAATTTGAGTGTATACAGTGTAAATTCCTGTACTTTTAGCAGAAGCCTTTGTTGTTAGTTTGTCTTCTGAGGCCCCATGGTTTGGGAAGGACAGAAGAAGGTGTGTTAATTACTCACAAGATGACTGAGAGCCCGCTTGATGTTGTGGCTCTTAAAAAAAGTGAAATGTGGGCATGAAAGGCTTCAGGCAAGATATTTCCAGAAATGATACCGGCACCCAGTGCCCTTGCCCAAACACTTCAGAGCCCGCCTGGACTACCATGTACAGCTCTGATCACCCCTGCTGAAGTAAGTTGTATTCAAACCAGACAGGTTTGGAAAACAGCTACCGGGCTGAGCAGAGGAATGGGAAGCCCTGGTACACAAGAGGAGACCAGGAGGTCCTAGCTTGGTTTAGTCCAGCAAGAGAAGAGGCTAAGAGAGGTTGTGGCTGTCATTTATACAGGCATTGGGGCATGGATGAGGAGTCCAGTGAACACTGGCAAAAAGATGAAACTGTCCGTGAGTCATCTCAGGTCAGAAACCAGAAATGGGTTCTTAGTCCTGGAGACAGGAGGGTCTGGACAAAGCCTTCTGCTAGAACCCGTGGGGAGAGAAGAAAACCTGAATTGCTATTAAAGTGGAGTCTGAAAACTTGATGGAAAAAGAGACGGCATAGGTTGACTACCTGTGACAGCAGAGCACTGGCCTCAGTCACAGAGGCCTCAGCAGCCCAACGACACAGGGCCTTTGCTGGAGCCTTCTGGTATAAAACTTATAAATATTTTTACAGCTGGGACAGGTAATTGCCTTCCCTGAGATTACAGAGAATAAAAGAAACCCAAAAGTGTAGCGAGAGTCCTTTGTTTGCAGTGTCAAGCCCAGTTCTTCAGTTCAAAGCACTGAGCTGGCCCCATGCTGTGCAGCCAACTGCTGGTGGAGTGGCAGAGCCGGCACTGAAGTACTGCAAGCAGCCAAGAAGATCATAAATTACCTGCGATTTTAAGAAAAAAGTCAACCACTGTCAACCAGCTAAAGAAAAACTGTATTTTTATTGATATGTTCACAAGGGAGGAGGAGAAAGGGAAATTAAAAATAAATTAAAATAGCAGCTGTCGGGCCATTTCTGTTATCGTAAAATGAAATAGTTTGTGTATTTCACAGGACTGTATTCACAGCAGATTATAAACTTGGTTCTACACCATTTGATCTGGTGTAACTGGAGTCTCCAGACCTGTTCCTTTGTGATGATCCTTACAGGGGACAGGCTGTCATCTTCTCAGGGCTGCCATTGATTTTCCTCCCCCTATTAGCACTGTGGTGGAAACAACAGATTTACATTTGCACTGGATGCAGTTGTTCAGGGCTTTGCTTGCGGTTGGCCTGCAAGCCAGCAGAAGAGCGCAGCTACCCCATGCTCCTCCTGGGCTGTGCCTGTCACCCGTGGTCCTGGAGCTGCCTGGAGTGACTTATCAACAGGAGCTGTGACTGGCAGCTGCAGGCACACACTTACCTTCAGCAATGCCCTTCATGCCTGTGGCCCAGAGTCAGGAGCAGAACTTGAGTGGGGACGTGCAGTTGGGATTTATGTTCTCAGCACTGCTGAAGATAGCTGAACCTTGCAACTTTTCCTTCAGTACAGGAGTAAAGTTGATCAAAACAGCGCAGGCACAGACATGAGGAATACATGAAGTCATTAACAGCAAGTTCAGAATGTGCGACAGGATTCATCTTGCCAGGCATTAGACATCAGTAATGCAGGCGTTTGTGTATTTGGCCTCTGTGTGGCTCCTTCAAGCAAGCAGAGAGAAATACATGGAGTGTGATTCCACCCGACCTGTTGTAAACATCTACTTCTGCATACACTTTATAAGTACCTGCTCTCTCCATTTAGTTGAAAGGGTGTCCAGAAGTGAGTTCATAGAGACATGGTTGCTTGGGCAGACGAGCCCAGCAGCTCCTGAGGGCTGGCTGGGTTCCATTTGTACTTGAGAACACTTCCCTGTCCCAGCTAGCTTGCAAGAGCAGTCACCTTGTGATGAATGAACGAATCCAAACATTACCAAACTTATTTTTTTGTCTTATCACAGTTTGTGATCACTCTTTCTCCTCCACTGACAAAGAGTTAGAATCTACAGATGAATTGGAAGTGAGAAATTTCACCACTTTGATTGCAGACCTGCGGACTGACCTGCAGAGCTATTCCCTAGGCTATCTCCATAAAACAATAGCAAAGCAAAGTGAATGTGAAGCTTTAATTTTCCCGCAGAGCTGCAATAGTCCTTTTTATGCAGCATGTGGTGGCCTAGAGCCAAGGGCTTCTCCGAGTGATGTGGTATAACTGGGTACCGCTTGCTCGTTGTCTGTAGCTTGCTGCAGTCAGATAATGAGAAAATGAGCTGGGTTTCTTTATAGTCATTGTATGCTCCTCATGAAATTAGTGAATTTCTGTCAGAATTTAAAGAAAAGGGATATGTATTAGGCTTCACAAAAGAGAAATTAGGGGGGGGTTGACTGTTCTGGCCAGGCTGCTTTTTCGTTATGTAAAAATAATTCTAAATACAAGCAACAGCACTTGGCCATGAAGTCTGACATGCTGAAGTGTTTATTCTCTAGCTGCTCTACTTGATAAAGTCCCTTAGGTGCCCTTTTAAAATAATCCTATTTCTCCCTCATCTGGGCAGCTTTTTGGCCTGATGGCAGAGATTTTGAAATGGCATATTTGCAGAAAAAATGAAAGGATCGCTTGAGATTTATAAAGCTTCACTCTTAACTGTTAGAATATGGGTAGAAGTACTGAATGATTTGTAATTGGTTATTCATCAGCAGTTTCGTATTTATTTAGAGAGCAATTTCAAGGAGCTGTTTTAGTGATTTACCTCGGCTGCCAGTCTGAATAACAAATCATTCATTTAACATGCAAATTTCTAGGATTTTTTTAAACATTGTTCCCTGCCCATACGCTGCCAGTCATTTGCATCACTAGTTGTCATAGACACGGCAGCAGCGCCAGACCAAGCGCTGGGTGGCCTTCGACCATTTTGCTGCTTCGTGTTCTGCTTCAGAATTGTCAGGTGATCACCAGTCCCGTCTGTGCTTATGTTAATCATCACCTGCACCTTCCCTGTCACACATCCCAAGGATGAAAGATCATTTGCTGTGACCTTTTCCCTGTGCAACACAATGACTCCATGTTACGAAGTTTCATCTGTCTCTCCTCCCTACATAAGCTGTGATCAGTTTCTTTAGGAGCATTTTGAGTCTTGATTTTATAGATATATATACAATATATAATTGTATATGTATATGATTTTATATATATATAATTATTTGATCATTCTGTTTTTCTCTGCTATTGTTTTTCATATTTTAAAATGTTTTGTTCTGCTGAAGTTTTAATTGAAATTAGATAATAGTTGAGAGCTGGTAACAGTTGCCTTTATTAAAGCTTGTTAGAGTTACACTTTGAAGCTATTTGAAAAGAGAATCCAAAATTGGCTGATAGCGTTTCTAGCATATATTTACTCATAAGACAATGTATTATCTTTTTTTCTCCTTGTTGACTCTAGAAGCCCAGTCTGGGCTTTGAAATACAAACCCAGAATACGTGTGTCAAAAACCATGAAAGGACAAGGGGAGTGAAGCTCTTGAGCTGGCCACGTCCATTAAAATGTCCTCATACCCCATTATTTTTTAATTTTAAATGGCATTATAACAAAATTATTACTGAAATTATTGTTAGAAGTGTTAATGTACTTAAAGCCTATGTATTGTTGTACAGTGACGCTATGTCACTGGTTCCTCCAGCAAATCCAGTGAGCTCTAAATTAGCAACACACCTTTTCTTAATGAAAACAATACTACTGCTATTATTGATCCTATCTGTGCTTACAAAGATAAAGAGTGGGGATTTAGCTAACAGGTTTGTGAGCAAATTTTTTTAATAACCTTTTTTCTTTTGGCCAGCCTCACTGACCTCGCTGAAGGCATGACATTCTTCTTCCAGCAGCCCCCTCGCCTTACCTGCTCCTTAGTTCAGCAGTAAGAGCGAAAGGTGCTATTAGACCTGACCTGATCTTTGCCAGGACACCACTGCAGCAAAATACCTGAGACATCACTAAACAATGGGCTCTGCCACTTCCCTCCTTTCCCTGCCCAGAGATGAGAAGAGCCTGACTGTGCAGGCAGGGTTATCAAGTAGGCACATTTTGAGAGAGTCTCTTTTCCCCCCAGTTTTCAGTTATCTAAGCATTGCCACCTCAAGAGTCTCATAACATTGATTAGGGGCATTGCCACATTTAAGATTATTTACCTGTTGTTTTTAAGGTTTCTGTGAGGTGAAAAAGAGTCTGCACCTTGTGCTTTGCGTAGTTCAAGGAGCAGGTGCCTTAGCCTTCCTTCATAAATGCCTTGTTATATCCTATGGGAGAAAAATGCTACTACTGTGATCCCTGCCTTGAGGCCCGGGTGAAGGACACAGACTACAACCCTTTGAAAATTTTCTAATTGTGAATTAAATTGAAATGGGAGCAGAGGGAGAAAATGACAATGAATGACGGAGTCAGATTTTCTTGGGAGCCCAGTGTTAGAAACATCTGGGTTTCAATATTCACGGTCCCCGGAGCCATCCGTTCAAACACAGTCTGTGCCGGCTTTCTTCATCAAAGCTGAGGTTTACTCATGTGTTTTCTTTGTATTCAGCCAGGCCCTTAAAAACTCAGACTTCTTTGGCTATGCATGTTTGAGAAGTTAAATACTCAAAAACGTTGAAAAGCCAAAGTTTAGGTTTAAAATACTTTCTTAGTAAACTTACTGTGCCAGGGACATCACCAGGCACTCTTTTTGTTTGTTAAAGTTATTTCTTAAGCAGTGGATGTAACTAACCTTACAGCTTTGTGGCCTCTCTATTTCTCGCCTTGCCTGGCTGCAAAGGTCTCCAGGCTTTCCTTTTACCATTGCAAACAATGCCTTCAGTCCTTCCTCTGCTACCACAGAACCTGAAGCCTTTCTCCTTCTAGACCTCATTACCTTCCACACACATGCATTTTTCCAAAGTATTTCCAGTTTCAACAACACACCATCTAATCTGATTCCTTTCTCCCTTCTCCCCTCCTACACCCATTCACAACACACAACCCCTCTTCTCAGCTCCCCCCCCCGCCTCGTCACCTGCCAAAAACATCAGGTCCAGATCTACAAGCAAGGTACCTGAGCATGGCATGTTTGCTGGGGACAGACATCAGCTGGGAGGACAGAGGAATGACTCGCAACATAGCTGGCTTCTCAGTGAGAGCTTATTTCTTCGTGTTTGAGCTCAGCTCCATTCTCAGATTGCTGGAAAATGCCCAAATGTTTATGTGTTAGTGGAGAGGCCATGTAAGCGTGAGAGGGTGCGAGCTGCATGATGTATCCGTATATACTACACTTTTTGTACAAAACCAAGAGAACTTCCAAATCAACAACTTACATGACTGATTTCTGGACTTTTTTCTTGGAGGAGAAAGAAAAAAAATATTTTGTTTTGAAAGGTCCGGGTCTATTTTCAGCGTGTTGAGTGGTGGATTAACTTTTCAGGAGGTTATGGCTGACAGGCATACCAGGACCAGTGTGAGCACCCTCTGCAGGGTACAACCTCTCCAGGTGCTCCGTCTAGGAGGACTGATGAAAGGAAAGGGGAATGATCAGCTTCCACAGATTTGCTTCTTGGTTTCTGGTTCTGGCGTGTGCACATCTTTAGTTTTTGCCAGCAGGCAGGGCAAGCAGAGTACATGTCCTTTGTATTAACCACCAGACAGACCATATGACTGCGCTCCTCTTTCCTTGAGAAATCAGGTTAAAAATACCTGGCTGTTTGGTATCATCTTTTACTGCGAAATCATCTCCTGTCCTCATTTTATGTGAGCACTTCTTACAAACTTAGCTTAAAGAACCTGCCTTACCGCCCGTGAGTTGGTGGTGGTGGCAGATGAGTCCTTCCTAGCAAAATGCTTAAGTAGGTTTTTAACTAAAAGCTTTCAAGTAGCATCACTGATTGCTCAACTCCTCACCCTCCCCCAAGATCAGGCTGTCCAGTGCTGCTATTGCCAGTCCCATCCGCTTTCCAGCCAGGAAGAAAGTTGTCACCCTGTGTAGGGCTTTGTCCTGTGCAACTGAAATCAGTAGGTATTTGGTCTTTGCTTTTGGTGAGTCTATAAATGAGCTGGTAGCTATATGCTTTGACTCCATCTGTTTCCCACCTGGTGCTAAAACTTACCATTCCTGCTTTAGGAAGGATGAGCACCTCTCTTCTCTCTACCCCACTGATACCTAGTGACAGGAAGAAATGAGGAGGGTCAGGAGAGAGAAAGGAAGCAGATGAGAAAGCTCTCCTACTGAGCCTAAATCCCTGTATTTTTATTATGAAACCTCCCTAACTTCTAGCCAGTTTCATTAATACTTTCCTTTTTGGTAACATCTTCCAGCCAGAAATTTTAAGAGGAGATAGAAACTCACACTAATTTTTCACCTTGCTGCATTTGATTCTGCAAGATGTGTGCAGAAACCAAGGAAAAGGAGAAAATCCAAGGTTTGGCAAAGATCATTCTCAGAGTCTGTAGCAGAATTAAAAATGTTCCTCAAGACTTGCAGCTCTAGTTTATGTGTCTCATCTACAAGGCCTTCATCTCACATGTTGTTCATAAGTCTTAATTTTAACACATATGTGTGAATGTTAAAGCACTCTCTTCTTCAGCTAATAGACTATAAAGCTAAATACAATAAAAATCTGGCAAGCAACTGACAAAAAGTACAGAAAAATTTGTTCTTCTTCCAAAGGAAGACAGCTTAAATATTGCAGAGAAAATAGTCTCTGTACTTTTTCTCTTTTAAAAAAGTAATCCTCATATGAACAGCATACCCTATTCACCATATTGTATTCATTTCTGCATGTACTGAAATTTCAGAATAGTCATTCTGGAAACATTTTTGTTACCATTTCAGCTGAAGGAGTGGGCTATAATTTACAAACTTTGAGGAATTATTATCCAGCTGTGTTTTAGTTCCTTTTCAGAAAAGAAGGGATTATGTTTATATATAGAAGTCTTTATGTAATTAATGTTAATTTGCACATGTTAATGAAGATGATCATTAGCAAAGCATTGTAGTTTTGTTCCTGCTGATTTTAACAGATGAGTTGAATAACACTCTGCTGTAATCAATGCAAAATAGTTTATCCCTATTTTTTCTAAGCATTAACAACTGTTTACTAGAGAGTTTTTAATGAAGCCAAGGCATGATGATGTATTTTATTTTACATATTGCTAGTACTCTGTAAAATAACATTAAACATGACTTGCTCCTAATGAGTCACTGTGAAAAATGACAGATGTCTTTTTGGCCGGAGATCAGTTCACAGCAAAATATTCAGTAAGCCTGACCCATTCTTCACGGGTTCACAACTTCTAAAATCTCTCCTATTTGTCTGCATTAAGATGATAATACTAAGGGTAGAGCCCAGAAACTGTCATGCCTCAGAAATCAGCTGAACTAGTTAGCACTAGTGAGAAACAGCTTAAAGAAGTTTTATATAGCTGTTATACCTGTCTGCACCCCAAAGGGCTGCTCCTCCTGGGGGAAGAGAACATGCACATGCACATAAACAGCTAATGGGGAAGAAGGGGCTGGCATTGTCCATCTTATACACCTCCTACAAGTTACGAGTTTTCTACTCTGCATACACTAGTACATCTATCAAGAAGTGACTCACTGACACTGAGCCACAAATTTGTAATGTCCATGCAGACAGCAGTCTTCAGATCAGGGGATCGATTCTCTCAGGAGATTCTCCCTGTTCTGATAAATCCTTCCATTACCACAAGATTTTTTCCTTTCTCTTTTTTGCATGTCCTTAACCACTAAGTGATTCTTGGTAAATTATTTGTTTACTGTGGACAACTTGTGGAAATCTTCTGTGTCTTTGAGCTTTGAGTCTCTAGCAGTCTTTCTTTGGAGAGGCTGCATAAATTCCTAGTGCTAAGATATCTAGGATAGTCACCACTTCCAAGCATGCAGCTAATACGTATCATATGTGTAATATAAATATGTAACACTGCATGATCATACAGGCCACCAAACTCACCACAGCAGACAGAGGTGCTTCCTCAGGGTCCTAATATGTTCCTCAGGTTCCTAATATGTTGGGGTCCATCCCCTCCTGGGCAGCAACAGAAATGTTTGCTAAGTTCCAGTTTGTCAAAAATGTGCAACTGACTTGGTGACAGTAAAGGACTGAAGCTACTGATACCATTGAGGCACTCATTTGGAGATTGTACAGCTGACACAAGCCCCAAGAGCCTCTTTTGTCTACAGGTTGTCTACTTTTATTGGTGAGGAATAATGGATCTAGGTCCAATCTCAGTGAAGCGGATAAGCTTCAAAAAAAAAAAAAAAAAAGAGAGAACTAGACAAACCTGCTCTGAAAACTAGAGGCCAATACACATAGGACCATGGCATTCACTAGTTTCAGGTAGAACCACACTGAAAAGAAATCTTTAACCAGGCATAATGTCTTTACAGAACTTGGCAAAGGTTTCCTCTGCCATGTGTATTCTGTATAGATCACATACGATGGTACAAGCCTACCTTACTTTGTTACAAGATTGTATGTCAGTTAGCATTCATTAACTACAAGCCAACAAACAAAATGCTTGAATCGCCATCCTTTTAAAAAACACATGCTGGAAGATGACTCTGTGCTTTCATTCACAGGAGGAAACCGAGTGTCCTTCATCTCTCTCTGTTATCAAAGAGAGGACAGCAGGTGAAACTCTGGAGGATGATTTCTTCCCACCTGATGATCTGTCTTCTGATGAAGAATATTATATTGAAGAAAGCAAAGCAACCCAGTTCAAGAAATCAGGCATGAGGCGCATAGATGATATCAAAAAGGCATTTTCAAGGGAAAATATCCAGAAGACAAGACAAAATTTTGGCAAGAAGGTAAACAGGCTTCGAACTAGAATAGTGACCCCTGAGAGGAGAGAGAGGATCAGGCAGTCAGGAGAGAGACTGAAACAATCTGGGATAAGGATCAAGAAAACTATTTCACAAGCTGCCCCAACGAAGGAGACGTTCAAGATCCATAAAAAAAATAAAGAACGAACAGGAGCCGAAGGTCAGGAAGGGATCCAGGAAGCCAGGGTGCACATCGCCTCTGAGCTCTCAGCAGCAGAGCCCTTCACTGAAGAAATCTCTTACACAGAAGTGATCACTAAGGTAAAGAAAGACAAGAACAGTGCAACAAAAGGTGCTTCCCCATCAACTGAAAAAGGAGTGACAATCCCAGAAGTTGTTCTTAAGCAGGAAGGAAAAGAAGGGGGAGGAGGTGATGATGTCCCTCTGCTAGACTTAAAGCAATCGGCATAAGGAATCAATCAGCAAACACACCATACTATCCTTACTGAACAAGAGATAACACAGTATGAATTCACTCAGCTTTAGAAAAATGTGTGAATTTGTGTTATATCACAAAACATGTCTTGGTGTTGTTCTATCATTTACACGGGTGTCTGTAGTGTTGTCTTCCTGACAAAAGCCAAGCCATGCAGACTGGACAAAGGGCCTCCCCTCTGTCCTGCAGTGTGCCAATAGCCATCATTAACCAAAATGGAACTCGCATGTCAAAGGGAGAAGGAAATCTGCTGTATTTGCAAGATTGATTTAGCAGTCACTTTACAGCCTAATCACTCTCTTCAGTTGTACATACAACAGTATAAAAACATTTTCCATTATCTTATATCAACTCCTCTAATCAGAAAACAATAACAAAGCTATTACTGCATATTAGCAAGAGGAAGAACTATGAAAAATGTCCATTCAGCAATACAAATCTTTTCCTTTAAGGGCCCTCACTGAAACAGCAGAAGGAAGAAAATCCTGCTTTATCCAGGGTGTGACAAAATGTGGCAGGAATGATAGGTTCTTGAGTAAATTGTGTTTCTTCTCAGTGGAAAAGAGAAGCTCCTGAAATGACTAAAGATTATTTCCAGAGTTCTGGAAGAGGAAGGTTTGATGTACGTAAGCAATGCATTTTCTGCACTTATGGAGTAAAAATAAAAAAGCAGAAGACACATTAAATATGGAATAGTAGGAGGAAAGGAGAATGAGGTATCATATTCATGTTATGGAAGGGCAATTGTGAGAAAGACAAGGGTATGAAGCAGTAAAAGAGGGATAATAGTAATGCATACATTCTGTATAAGTAGAGAAAAAAAAATAGAATATTGTAACTGAAGTTTCCTCGAGGTCTGTTAAAGAATTGTTACTCTATCCTGAGGATTGTAGGGCTCATGAACATAACTGACCAGACAAGGGAATTGTTTTGTTTTTCATTCTTTGTGCTTTTTCTGAGCTTCACTGCAATTAAAATCTATTCTACAAAGCCACTGAAGTACAGGGCCAATCCATAACCCAATTCTTTGTTTCCTATCATCATCGTTATCGACCAGCCACAGCCTCAGGGATTATGAGACAGACACCCTTTGGAGTATGGAATGCTGTTACAGGAGCCAGTGCCCTGATATCAGATATGTTTGTAAACATGGCCACTATGCTGACATGGGGTGCAGGACTATATTGCTATCTTCATTCTTAAACAGAGTTGCCTTCAAAGCACTTATCTAAAGCAATGTTAGCCATTACTATCTGTGTGAAACTTATAACTTGTACAATATTGATAAAAGCTGTATGATTGTATTTAATATCTCAGATTCATTTTAACAGCAGAGCATAACTTGGTTATCTATATACATTGTTTGAGGTCTCCCAGCTAATTGTTAATCTATAATTTAAATATAGTTAGTTTGATTTCAAATATTCTGCCTGACAGTTCTTTCATTTAGCCTGGTGTACATCACATTTGAAGTGAAACAGCTTTAGCAATAGTAACTAGGGAACACTGGTTGGAGAAGGTCAATGTTATACTATGTCAGTGACATTTCAAATCAAATTAATGTTGTCAGATTGGAAGCAGCAACTCCACTGAATGGAAGGGCAGGATAGGACAAGAGAGGGAGAGAGGGGGAGGAAGACATGTCTTTCAAGAGTAAATTGTACATCTCTGCTGTACTATAATTACATGCAAAGAGACAAGAAGGTTTTGCTTATAGGATAGATCGAAGGGTTTGGTTGGTTGGTTTTTCACTCGTTATAGGAAGTTTTTCTGGAACTAGGCAACTGCATGTTCTTCCAGTTCCATATAAAACTGTAGCCATCTTCAGTGAAATACTCTATGATTTGTCTGGTTCTTCTGTAATATGGCCTGCATTCTGTTCTGCAAGATTTGACGTTTTCCTAAACTGACAAACAGGGTTTAGTTATTGAAATGAAAATGTCAAAGTTCAACGAAGCTATTTCTCTGCATTTTTATACAGCAGAACACTAAGTGCTAGAACATAATTGCCTAGAGATTTTCTTTATATACCATTTAATTTTCTCATTTTACTTGACAAAGAAAGGAAGTGATGCAGTTTCCATGGAGCTTATCATGTAGCACTGCATATAACCTCTATCAAATATGTATTTTTTTAATGTTTCCTTCTAACTTCAGAACTTCAGTTGTTCAAAGGATGATTTGTTTTCATAGCAAGTAGTGAGTTCTTCGGGTGTGCTCTTCATTTTAAGTAAGTTATTATCAATATTACTGACTTGAATTTTACATGTACCAAGAGATCAAAGTTAATTGACTCCATATGCCCTCTTACAGGTAGGGGATAGGGAGAACACTATGGTTTACAACCTCAAATTCCATACAACAGCAGAGTCTTTTGCTGCTTGAAGTCCCCATTGTCTTCTTTCATAATTTCCAGGAGCAATGACCTTGAAGCCCAGTCCTTCACCCTTCTCAGAAACAAAATTCTCAATGAAATTGGTTGATGTACAGCTGTACTGCAGGGAGGCTTGGTGTATATTTTTTGAACAGGTGGTTTCACTTGGTAAGGTAATCTCACCAGCACCACCTGTACAACAAGTGCTGCTCCTGGCTCAGTGGGAGAAAGGGACCCTGTCCCTGTCTGCTCTGTTTTCCAAGAAGAAATCTGGCACTTTCTGCTTTGTTGTGAGTGGGAGTGTGAATATTAAACTTCCTCATGGAAAGAAGCCAGCAATTGCTAACTGCAGAGTAAAACTGGTTATGAGAAAGGATGAACTACTTTCTTAGACACCAGCGGAAAAGAAATTGAAGTGTTTATACAAAAATTGAAGGTGTTTACAAGGAGAAAAAAAGTGATTAACAAACACTCACTGCATGTTCTTTCATAACATCCAACAGCAATTTCTTTTGCTTTGAATTTGTGCTAGTGGAAAAAGCCAAACACGTTTTCTGCCAATAGCTGTCTGTCTATTAAAAGAGAAGTTACAATCACCCTTCAATTACAAGGTAGACAGCAATGGTGGTATTAAACAAAAATTACTTCAGCCATTTTAGGTGAATCTACTCCCAGACATGGCCTGTGTGTCTTCTACTTTTTTTTTTTTTTTTTTTTTTACCTAAACTGATCTAAATATAGAATAAAAAGCAGTTAAGAGGTTTGAGTTTGCAGGATTCAGGCACTAATGCCAATGAAGCAAATACTAATTAAGCCAAACTGGTGTTCAGATGTGTTTACTCTAAGAAGAGTTTCAAAACATTTTTCTCACTAATAATGGGGGGTGTGCACATCTTCCTTGTAATGTGATATAGGTTTAGAAATGAGTTAATATATGCAAAGGCCAGTATTCAAGGAAATGTTGGTATCCATTTGTAAAACCACTCAGTAAGTTCATAAGCGCAAAATCAAAGGAACTGTGCATTGGAATGCACGCAGAAAACCATAAAGTTTTACCATATGTTTAATTCACGTGTCATTACAGCTTTAATAATGCTATGGATGATAGGCCTTTAACTACAAAGTTGAATTTAAAAAGATTTATACCATATTAGACAGAAGTTTTGTATGAAGAAGAAAAGATAACATCTACAAAAGAACCACCATAAATGTTAGAGCATTGTCACTGCCACAAGCACTTTTTTGTGAGTGTTTCCATTATGAGCAAGCTAGTTGATTATATACTCACTTGCTTTATAACAGTTGCCAAATTTTACACCTGCAACTGTTTTCCCTCTGATATTCCCAGGTTAAATACATTTAGCATTTTTGCTGTGAACAGAGTAAACTGATCTATGTGTAATGAACACAATATATGTCACTTGTTAATTCCCATACCCCTAAGAGAACATAGCCACCACTTCATCTATAATAACAGCAGTCCTAATGGCTGCAGATTAATTTTCCTAGGTGCTTCTTTCTTTATAGCTATCTGTTTGTCCTTATTTTGAATTGCAGAGCAGTGCAACCCCCCGTAAAGTCCAATGATCAGGATTTTGCACTGTTTTCAGATACAAAGAGAAAATGTACGTCAGATCTGTTCTCCGAGGCTTTTTGTAGACAGGGCAGGAGTACACACTTCCTTGTTGCTTCTTGGGGTCATGTAGTGCTGTTGTGCTAACAGCATACACGTGGACTACAGGAAGACTTGTGAACAGCACCTGAGAAAGTTAAAAGAGACATGGGGCTCAGCGTTAGAGAAGCAAGATAGACTGTGTGAACTCCAAATGCTGGAACCAGCTTCAGTGATGGCCTTCAGCAAAAGCACCGGCACCTCAGCAGAGGTACACACGAGAACACAAATCCTATGCTCACCACTACATTGACACTAACTTTAAGCCAGTGGCAGCTCAGGGCCAACAGACATCAAGAAGCCTGAAAGGAAAAGAAAGCAGTAGAAACCTGGAAAACTGCACACCATGGAAGTAGATGGAAAAATGACAGGGTGGTTCTAGGAGGGAGAGAGACCATTGTCTTTTTTCCCATCCTTTGCCCCTTTGGCTAGTGTTCCCCATTCTTCCTCCACCTCCTGTTCCCTGAATGGCAGACCTGGAGCTATAAAGGCCACGCTGCACTTAGCAAGCCTTCAGTGTTTATCCAGACTAGATCCCCTTAGGTCTTCCAGCAATATAAAGTATTCATTGGCGGGGGGGGGAAAAAGATCCAAACACAAGAGCAACATGGAGGCTTGCTGAACATTCCAGAGCACTTGTGTAAACTCCATGTTTCAAGGTGTCTTTTGACAATCCAGGCAACAGCTGTCACCAGAAGCTACAGCTGGCAAGGTTTGGATTGGAAAAGTTTGATCTCAGCCAAACACAGAAGTGTTTTACCTACAGAGAGGAATTGCCTCAACTCCAATACCAGGACAGTTATCACTGGTTTGGAAAAAGTTTACCAGTGCAGCCAATGGCGGTTTTCCCTGGCAGTGACCACAGCATCTAATCACTACTCCATAGCTAGGTTTTAAATCTTCTTAGTCACATCAGCAAACTGTAAGTCCGTGCATGGATAACTGAGTATAGGCTTAGAACTAATACTCTTCCTCCTATTCAAAAACAAATGCCAGGGACTTATAGTCATCCAAGCACTGACGTCCACAGCATCTGTCATCAAACCCGGTCCTGGGCTTTGGAAGTTGTGACAGGGTCCCACCTGGTCAGCGAAAAAAAGGCTGACTTTGTGTTGCACTGTTTTATTCAAACATAGCTGTGCTTCTAGGGCCCCAGAAACCAAGGGGACTGGTATCTGGTATAGCGCAGTGCATCCTAATTTTCTGACAGAAGTCTTTTTGTTTGGTTCTGATGGGTAAGCACTCAGTCACCTTTACCAGCCCTGCTAGTGTTTTACCCTCTTAAAACCTGTTGTGAAACCACTGCTGCAGGCACTCAAAATACTTTCTGGTGTTCTCTGAGCACACCATATTATGCCACAGTCAGTCATGCTTACTTGGTCCTTACCTTTGGTGCCGACTCAATCAGCTTACTGTTTCTGCGGTCCCAACCTGCCCCTTCAAGGAAAAGGCCATATATGTAAACCCCACCGATGTCAGCAGGAGGAGGGCCAACAACATCTTCTTTCATCATCTTGGTCACTTCATTGTGTAAAACAACACTGTCGAGTGCCCACCCTTTTGCTAAATTCATACGAGTTGTCTCTTGCCTCATAGCAGTTAGGAATCCCTAAGGAGATTGAATAGGACACAGAGTGTTTTAAAATACTTGAACTTACCCATTCAATCTGGTTTTTTCCTATATAATAGTGACATCAGCAGCATAAAACCTCATCCCACAGAATTTTATCTGCATACAAAGCTAAATTCAGTTGTGCAGATCCAGCGCTTTCCTATATTTTCCCAGTACCATATATTCTTATACTTGGTGTTCATTGTTGGTGCTAAGAAGTCACCATATTGGCTTATTTAACGTATTGGAAGCTGCATGTAAACTCACCTCACCTCACATGCCTACTTTACAACCAGCCAGATGGAGAGAGGTTTACAAGGCTGCCAGATTAATGTGTTTTGTGTGGTTCCAAACACAGGTAATTGCTAAGCCACAAATAACACTCGTATTTCATGTGCTATATTACTACTCACCTTTTCTTCTACCAACATTGTAAAATTGCTTTTCAGTCAACAACTCATGAAGCATTTTACAGAATACAAAGGAAGTACAAATTGGAATAATGTAATTAAATAGTGCAATGCCTCCGTGTCATGGTTTAACCAGGACTCTGTTACTTTGCTCAGTGCAAAGCCTTAATGTACTACAATAACGTACTATTGTAGACACCAGCAAGATAAACTCACAGCTCTTCAGCAGTGCAGAGTGAAACTCGTTCTCTGTTCTAAAGAGTTACCATCTCATGATACGGTTACAAGCTATCACAAGACAAGCCAGGCTGTAAGATGCTGATTAGCTTCCCTCATGTAACTGTCCATGTGTACACACACTGCAGTACACGGGAAATACCTTAGCCCTAAGAGACAGGAGGATATAGACTGCTTTGCACTTCCAGTGGACATGCTGTGGATGTACACCTTATTTTACCCTATGAAAACCCATTTGCATAGACATGATATGAATTAATAAAACACAGAATTGAAGATGCAAGAGCAAGAAGGACTTACTAAGAAGGACAACTAAGAAGGAAGAAGTTTCAGGGCAGATTTCAGAGCAGAGAAAGAAGGTATCTGGAGACAGAGATGGGAGAAAACAGAGCCACATGGGGAACACAGAAGGGTGGGTATTAGCAAGCCAACAGCACAGCTAGGAAGAAATCAGGAGCAATGAAGGAGCTGAACAAGCTTTTTCTTTTTCTTCAGTATTCACAGTGCAGGATGCTCTGCTGAGCTACTGTTAGGGCCAAATGAATGGAAAGAAGTCAGATGCATAAACATTAGCACAGTGGTCTACTGAGTGCACAGGCCAGTCTTTGGCTGTTGGGACTGCAGGGCTTGTTGCACGTGCTAAGCACTTTGTAGCTACGCAATACCCTTCAAGTTATGAGAACATGAGATAACATCCATGAACTCAGATGTTTTGGTTAATTGACATTGGTTGATTCTCATTAATGTCATTCCAGGGACCTCAGGACAAGTGTATTAAAGAGGTTTTGTGATAGCACAGATAATTGTAATTGCGTTTGAAGTAGTTGAGAACTCTAGCATATAGCTAAGGGAGACAGGATTAAAGGCCAAGTTCTTCTATCAGAGATGGCATTAAATGAAAGCAAAATCCTTGTAGTTAATTTGTGGAATTTTAATTTGTAGAAACATGCTAGTACCAATAGTTTAAAATACTTGAAGTGTTCACTGCCAGAAGGCCCCAGAGGGCTACTGGATCCCAGATAAACTGAAATATTAAAGAAAGAAGAGCCTGAAGAGGACAGGACAGAGCAATAACTGTGTTAAGGGAATCAGTTCAAAGGCACTGTGGAAACACTAGAATAAAGTAAGCTTGGAGCTGCGAGTTGTCTTCAGGGATAAGATTTAGACTGCAGACTATTCTTACAAAGACAGCAGGACCAATATGCTGTCTGTGGGACTTGTAACAGTTATCTGCTCATTTGAATGAATCCTAGACAGTGTTTAAAGACTACAGCTGTGAGCTGGAGGCCCAGCTGGGTATCCCAGAGCAGGTGAATAGCACAATAAACAGCTAGAAAGAATCAAGTGGTTTGAGGTGCCACTGTATGGCTGAGGGCTTGCCTCCCTCCAAAACCCTCTGTCAGGGACATAATGGACCGCTTGCCATGACATTTGTTTTGATTTCTGGTAATGTTTGCCTTTGTTTGTTTGTTTGTGCAGGTGTTTGGTTGTTGGGTCTGGGGTTTTTTTGGGGGGGGGCGTGGGCAGAGCATGCTGAGATTTCAGATATGGGGAATATTAATTCTTCTTTCTTCACCTGCCTTTTCCTGAACTTCTTCCTGGCCTGCTCACTGAAGTCTCCTAAAGCTTTGTCCCTTTGCCTTCTAAGAACCCATGCAAACTAGCTCTGAACCTTCTAGTGAGGGAGAAGCAGGTGTCCATGGAAGCTATGACAAGAAATATGGAAGCCAGATAAGTCTACTGCTTTCACAATCATATTCTCTCCTTTACCTTGCTTAGGAAGTTCCTTGTTTGTCACTTATTTTGCAATTCCTACAGTGAGCAAATTATGGCAGGTTTACTAGAATTAAGTGGGCACTGAGGAATGGAGGCATTGTACTTCATGTTCTTACTCGTATTCACATTGCTTTGGCATCTAAGGGTCTTAGAAATAGGCCGAGGGTTCATTATACCAAGTACTATACAATCAGAAAGACAGTTCTGCCTCACAGGACTTAAAATCCATATATAGGACAAGTGACAGCAACTGGATACAGAGATGCAAACAAGGAAACAAGAAAACAGTATCAGCCACAATATGGAAATTGGGAGGTAGAAATGAGATATGCATAGTGTCAAGTTTTTTTGAGGAAAAAATCCAGTAACATCAGATTAACTTCCAGGAGGGAAGAAAATTCATGTTACTTCTTGTTTTCTTCACCACAGTTATCTTGGCCTAATGCAGACACACATAGGGAATCTGGTTTCTTTTACACAGAAGCCTAAGCCTGCTCTCATTTGTATCACTACAAACAAAGATTAACTTCTGTGAAGCTGCTGAATTTATACTAGTGTATAAACGGTCCAAGAGAAGGCAGAGTCAGGTCCTATATTATTTTTTGTTGCCAGAATGCCTCATTCTCCCAGGGCTATAAATCTACTTTATTGTCTTGTTTTATCCATGGCATTTATCCATTGACTATAAAGCAAACAGGGAGATCCATACAAGTATGCAAATTACAAATTACTTAGGAGCTGCATTTCATCTCACAAATGAAAGGATTTTTCTGACAATTTCTCAGGTATTACAAACAAGCCATTAGAACTGCTGCATTAATACTTCATCACCTCAACTTGCTTGAGAAGATGAAAATTCATTTTCTTAATATATGAAATACTGATTTTAAACACAGCAATATGACTATTAACAAAATAATAGTTAATTAAATAGAAAAGGAGTCTTTGCCCAGGTGAATTTCTTGTAGAATGAGCCAATCCCACAGCCTGGGTTACAGAAAATGGAGACTATAACAATAACCATCTGATTCTTAAGCTTATGATTGTCAACACAAATAAATTTTTAAATCAGGTAAGCACAACGCATTATCAGATTTTTTTTCTCTGCACACTATGTATTTAGGGACTTCTAGAACTGTGTTATGACGTGTTTAATTTTTTGTATTTCTGGAGGCTTTCTCACTTACTATGGTCTATTAAATCACAACTTGTTTGGGGACATTTAACTCTGATTATTTGGCAGCTTTTTTGAGAAATCCAGATGTATGGCTCAAAAAAAAATGTAGGATGCCCAATTTGGGCTGGCAAAATTTCAGAACTGAAACAATCTGAAAGCACAAAAAAAGCCAGCTAAAATGACCAGGACAAAATCTGTATCAGCTCTTGCTCATCTGTAGTGCAAAAGCAAACACCAACAAAACTGAAAGCCTGTTAGGGTTTCATCCAGCCTGAGCATTGCAAAAGTTCCTTAGGAACATTTTAGAGTGCCACTATCAATGTGTTGCTAACAAACCAAGTATGGAAGCATAATCATTT
Source organism: Elanus axillaris (assembly GCA_026212715.1). Taxonomy (NCBI): domain Eukaryota; kingdom Metazoa; phylum Chordata; class Aves; order Accipitriformes; family Accipitridae; genus Elanus; species Elanus axillaris. Next base: position 12,122,594 of record JANZLQ010000050.1, on the reverse strand, counting down.
AATTAAACCTCCTCCTCCTCTCCCTCATACCTTTGCTTGGGAACCCTTTGCTCAGGGATTCTGTGAGCACGTTTCCATGCTATAAAGTGGTATCAGCAGACAGCTGACACAGACAGGACAGATGATAGATGGATATTTCCCAGCAGTAGTCCTAGAGAATATTTGCCACTGTTGCTTTCTCTATTCTAGGCAGCTGTTTCAGCTAGCTTTTGCATTGCTAACAAGTACTGAGATTAAAATAGATCTTTAAAATAGCTTTTTGCTAAAGGCTTCACAGAAACCTGTTGGCTGGATATTCTCACAATGACTCACTTCCACAACTCCTACTTCCCGCAAACATCTGTGAATCATAAAAAGGTTTAATGAATGTGGATAGCTGTGCAAAGAAACTACACATCATCTAGGTATGTATACTTTACTTCTTTTAACTCTGTTCTCAGCTGTTCCCTTTTTTGTGTTTCATTTTGTGCCAAGTTTTTATTTTAGATGGTGCAGGCAAGAGGCTGTATTTTTTTATATGTCTCTGCAGACCAAGTCTGGCAGAATTCTGGGGTGGTATAAATAACAAACCTTCTATTTCAAGTAACTGTTTTGCAAGGATTGAGAGCCAAGACCAAATCTCTTCTTCCTATGTCAAAGTTTTGAAACTTACCTTGCTTTGTACTCAAAGGGACTTTCATACAATGAAAGAAAAACAGATTACTGTAAGAGGAGGGGAAAAAAGGAGGATAATATTGAAATGTTAAAAGATGTATTTACCCAATTTCTACACTACAGTTAAAGTGACCAGAAGATACATTCCATTATTTCAGTAACATTCTTTTGGTCTAGCAAAAATTTCTTCAATAGATGTTAATTTATCCTACATTTATGCTAAAAATTGAACTTAGATTACACTTTGTATAGTCACAATTGAGTCCGCTTGAAGTTCTCTCAAGGTCTAATTCAACTGTTACATATGAGTTAGAAAGATCAATCTGGCAGTCTTACCTGTGGATTAAAGAATCCTGTCATCCAGAACTGATTTGGTCGGCCATCCTGCAGCCAACTGCTGAACTGCTGGTTTCTTTCAAGAAGCTCAGTAAACCAAAATCCTAAAGTAGCTGACTCCCAGGAAATCCTAAACCATAGTTTTGGAATTCTAGCATCATACATATTATCTAAAGCATCTTGCAATTCTTCTGACATAATTATAGTTCCTGGAAGATAAGTAAAACATTCAGAATTAACTTTCCCCTAGCTTGTAAATGCAATTAAAACTTCCAAATGACATTCTGAGGCTAATAAACCTTCTTTTATTGTGCCTTACTTGCACACCTGTTGCATTAAAGTCTTATCAGTTTGCAGTTAATTTGCTCAAACTTACAAGACTTGATTCAAAGTTAAAGGTAACAAGATAAATGATATTTCTTTGGGGTTTTTTTTATCAGAAATAAGGATTTTTTAAAAAAACCAACTCCTCCCTCACACATAGTATTTATATTCATTATACTCACACTGTGTTTGGAATGTGATTAATCATTTCCATTTTTTATATATATTTTAAAGGATCCTACATACATGATCAATGATAGAAATGTACTGTGTAACTCACCCATATCCTAAGAATGTACGGACAGTGATTATATTCATGAAATTCACTGTTATTAATGATAACTTTGTACATTTCCATTATCAAGATTCCCAGTGGGAAAGCAGTACGTAGCATAAACCTAAAGGCTAGATTTTTTTATATATATTTTTGGCAGTGGCACTGCAAACTCACATATTCGATGCATAGTACTATTGCCTCCATTAAAATATTGCCATTTACTAAGACAATGATTTTTCAGTGACACTCACCATTCCATGTGCCAGAAGTTCCTACATCTTATCAGCTTGTACTCTCAATAGTACTGAGAGCTGGCACATAGGCATGCCTCAGGATGTCTTCTCTATTCCAGCTAAAATACTTTTAAATTATAGAAACTCTTCTGTTAGCCCCCATTCCAATTAAATGTTCATGTAATACCATTGCTCAATGCATCATCATACACACGACTGCTGTAACTGCCACAGGGATTACATGAGATGATACCAAAAAGAATTAGGTGGCTTCCACCACAGAATATGTAAAGGAAAGAGAAGTGGTCTCGGTGACTGCAAACAAAAGCTGCAGTGGCCCACCCAAACATATCTGTATGGAAACATGGCCAGTAATAGTAAATATTTCAAATTACTTCCTTCCATTGAGGTTGGCAGGTCCCCAGTTCAGTGGAAGGAGAAAAACATCCAGAAGCCAAACACCAGCTTTTAATTTAGAAGAATGCAGTGGCTACCCTGAACACTTGTATAACAGTGTGTGCAAATCTGGTACTTTCTACTATATAACCATGGCAAATAGGCTTCATTTTCTTCTAGCAGATAATGACCTGCTCTCTTTTATACACACCTCTTTTTGTGCAACAAATGCTATGAGAAAACCATGAGCTTTTACAAAACTGTAAATATTAAAAAATAGTGCCTATCCTGCTGTGGTGGTTTGACTTCGGCTGGATGCCAGTTGTCCACCGAAGGCCATCTATCACTCCCCCTCCGCAGCTGGACAGGGGAGAGAAAATGTAATGCAAGGCACGTGGGTTGAGGTAAGGACTGGGACAGATGACCCAACCAATTACCGTCATGGACAAAACAGACTTGACTTGGGGAAAAGTTAATTTAATTTATTACCAATCAAATGAGAGTAGGGTAATGAGAAATAAAAAACAAACCTTAAAACACCTTCCCCCACCCCTTCTTCCTTCCTGGCTCAAGTCCACTCCCAGTTTTCTCTCCCTCCTCCTCTCAGTGGTGCAGGAGGACGGGGAATGGGGGTTGGGGTCGGTTCATCACACGTTGTCTCTGCCACTCCTTCCTCCTCAGGGGGAGGACTCCTCACTTGTCTTCTGCTCCACTGTGGGGTCCCTCCCATGGGCTGCAGTTCTTCACAAACTGCTCCAGCGTGGGTCCCTTCCCTGGGCTGCAGTCCTTCAGGCACAGACTGCTCTAGCATGGGTCCCCCGTGGGGTCACAAGTCCTGCCAGGAGCCTGCTCCACCATGGGCTTCCCACGGAGTCAGAGCCTCCTTCGGGCACCCACCTGCTCCGGCGTGGGGTCCTCCCTGGGCTGCAGGTGGAGATCTGCTCCACCGTGGACCTCCCTGGGCTGCAGGGGGGACAGCCTGCCTCACCATGGTCTTCATCACCATGGGCTGCAGGGGAATCTCTGCTCTGGTGCCTGGAGCATGTCCTCCCCTCCTTCTGCACTGACTGGGGTTCTGCAGGGCTGGTTCTCTCACACGTTCTCACTCCTCTCTCTGGCTACAGTTGCAGCTGTGCAACTTTTTCCCCTTCTTAAATCTGTTCTCCCAGAGGGACTACCACCATCGCTGACGCGCTCGGCCTTGGCCAGCAGCAGGTCTGTCCTGGAGCCGGCTGGCATTGGCTTTGTCAGACAAAGGGAAAGCTTCTAGCAGCTTCTCACAGAAGCCACCCTCGTAGTCATCCCCCACACACACCAAAACCTTGCCATGGAAACCCAATACTCCTGTATTGTCTGTAATGGCTTTGTAGTCAGGTTCAGAATCATGTTTTGGGCTAGCTAAGAGTCTTTTATAACACAGTTAATAAACTTTCTCTTTGGGTATAAATCTTCTCTAACATATAACCAAGAGCACCAACATTTAAGAAAGAAGCCACCCTGTGTCATCTCCCCTTTGCCTAGAAGAATGTAATATTACACCATATACTCTATTCACCCTCTGGAGGCAGAAAAATTGGGAAAAAGTCATGCAGCACATGTTGGTTTCAACTTTGAAGCAACCACAGTGAGGGCAAAAAACAACTGAAGAGCATCCCATTTGAGCCATGGGGATCATTACTATCCAAACTAAGAAAGAAAGAACTCTTTCATCTCTGGTTCTTTCTTGTTTTCATGCTGATGCAGCCAACTTTCCCCTGCAACAAGGGTTGTAAGAAATACACATTTTCTTCCCTATTTTTGTGGGTGGGCTGGAGCTTTTCAAATAGGGAGATTACAACCAATCTCTGCCCCAAAGCATGGTGAAATCTCTTAGGATGTCTGCCCGTTATGACTCAGAGCAGCTGCTGAGAACACTAAGCCAGAGTGTTCTTGAGGATGAGGTATGTTCACAGTTCTGGCCTGGCCCATATAGCTGCATAAATATTCCTAGTGAGTGGGTGTCATCTCTGGCAGTAGGCATACTGTGCTTGAATTTCAGCACTAAATGACATCTGTGGGTGTTGGGATGCATTCCTGCAGCAAAAATACTCTGATAAAAATAACTAAAAAAATAAAGTAATTTTGAGAAATAAAATTAGTAACACATGAGAAAAATAATGGCATCTTTCTGGAGAAAGGTGATAGAGGTGTTTGAAAAACTAGATTTGATAAATTGAATGACTAGCACAACAACATAGGCTTCTCACATTTTACTTCTGCGAAGCTCAGAGCACTGGTTACCGTATGCAGAGACTGAATGTCCTATGAACTTAACATGAAAGGCTTGAATGTTCTATGGATCAGACAGGCCAGCTGTTTATAACTTGGTTATTCGGGGGTTTACTTCATGATGTTCCCTTCCTTGAATGGAATAAAGCCCATCTGAAAATGACTGATGAAAGGTCAGTCCAGTTAAAGACATTAGCGTATTTCCATGCTTCAAAACTTGTATGTACTATAACCATACTGTTTGCACAGTACACACAGTTTGGAAATTAGGATTCCCCTTTTTCATTGCTCTAAATTTATACCGTCTCACTTCTAAACCACATGTAAATGTATCCAATTGCTGTGTAGTGAATAAGCCAAATAAAGTTACTTGGTTCTGAGGATAACTAGATTTTATTGTTAAGTAAAGTAAATGGTCTGTTCTTTTACATTGATCTGGTTTTAGGGTGATTTATTCAATAAATATAATGCTTTGAATGGACTACATCAGGACCTTGTATTATTTCATGGAGTCACTCCTTTTCACTACCATACCTACCACAAGCTGAATCTGAAAACTGTGGAATTTGTAAAATTTGGATCTACATTTTTAATTTCATATTTGGGAGAGCCTGTATCTGGATTAGAAAACATGCATATCTCATTTAAATGACTGGATAAAGTTAGGAACAGAGGAAGGATCTTAAACTCCAGCGTGAACCAAAAAAAGGCTCAATCCACGGGCTGATTCTCTTCCCACAGGCACAGATGTGAATCGAGAATAACCAGAATAATTATGTAGGATATAAATGAGATGCGAAGAAGCTAGTTTCTCCATCAAGTACAGTTTGCCAATAGCTGACATCACTATAATAGGACTGGAGACTATTCCTTGAGGACAATACTTGCTACACAATGAGTCTCTTAAGCTAGCCTTAATGGTACACAGAGGAAAAATCTCAGTGAAAACATCAATCCATTCTTGACTGTCACAGTTGCAACTGTAGAAGTTGATCTTTTCAGCCTTTAATCCCCACTCAAGTTTACCTCCCAAGCAGCCAAGTTTGTTACTGGACCAGTCACTTGTCCCCACCACCAAGCTGCAACTCCCTTTTCATTGCTGAATATGTTGGAGAGAAAATCCCAACTTGCCTGTAACTTCATAAGCTTTCCTCCCTTTCTGCCTTATGGCAACAGCTAACTTGCTTGTCCTTTCCCCAAAGAAAGCATTATTTATTATTCCGCCCAAAGATACAAGGTATGCAGAGTACTGGATAAAAACAATAAAAGCTAATATGTATGTTTCCCTATACCTAAAACTGAATCTTTTTTTTTTTTTTCTTTGCAAGCTTTAGTATGTTTCTGCTAGTTCAGTGACCACCATTGCTGTGCTGAAAGAAGTCAACTTCATTGCTTCAGGCAGTTCTTTGGGTATTTCCCTCTTTCTTCACGTGCAGTACTTGGGCACTTTGGCATTTAGAGGTGACTCCCAGGAAGCTCTCAGAAGCTCATTTAACTCCACCATGCTGTTATAATCCCAAGGCCCTCAACAATTTATCACCTCCTTTTGCTCCTGGTCTCAAGAACAGAAAGAGTAAAACAGGCGGCCAAGCCCTGCAATGCACAACAACCTCTCCATTTTTTACTTGTAGACTGTGACTGTGGTATTCTCTCCAGCTGCATCTAACTTTTGTCCCTGTTCTGTTTTCTGTTTCCTTCCCACCTTTCTTTTCTGGTGCAGAATGCTCTGCTTTAATTCTGCAACTCAGGAGAGATGAAAGGAACTGAGAAACTTGAGTAGCATGTGATTTTTCACATAGAAGAGCACACAAATCCTAGATTCTCTGCAATAGCTAATTCCTTCAGTTAGTAAGAAGGCAAATTGTAAGTAATCTTGCAAATTGTTCTGAAAACATACCAGCTCCAGTACTAAATGCAATTGACTGCACCCACCAAAGGACTGAAAATAAAAATTTTAAAGCAATAATTTGAAGATGAAAATGCATGTACACCTCCCAAAAAGTACTACAAATCACTACCCTGAGCTACAGTGAATAAGCAGGTAAACTATTTTTTGCAGTTTGTCCTAAATGTGCGATGTGTGTTTCTAAACAGTTGTCCTGGCCAGCCTCATGGCAAGCATACATAACACCTATAAAGAACTCCTGAAATAACATGCCACACTTTGTAAAAGACAACAGGAGGCATTCTGGCACTCTTATCAGGATGAGAAGTAAATAATGGATGAGAGCTGCTGAGCCAAGAGTAACTATGCCACAAGACATACTAGACTCATCATAGTAGACTCAAATGAATTCCCCATTGTTACATTCCATTAATGTTCTCAATGACTGCTCTTAATCATCTTCAAATAAAATCCTCATCCAAAAGTGGAATACACAGATGATTGCTACAAGCCTCTCACACACACACTCTAAGAATTAGTAAGGTAAGAGCCCAAAATCTTTCAGCCCAAAAGTCTATTACCACCGTCATCAGGCCAAACTAAAATTATGTTAGTGTCAGCAGTCTTAAAGCATTATGAGTCAAAACAGAACTTGGCCAGCCACTGGGAATGAGTCTATACTCCTTCTCTTTGTGGGAAATTACATTTCCTGTGCATTCTGCCAAGACTAGTTTCCTGAGCTTCAGGTTTTTGCCACATAGATTAGAATAAAATATCAGGTACCTCTTCTGGAGTTCATTTATATCCCTCTTGTAAGGTGTTACATACAATGAACAGAAATCCCTTGCAGCAACGTGATGCAAACACTACCATCAAGATCATGGTATTCTGAGTTGGAAAAAATAGTGAATCTTTAACTCATTCTTTCAGGGGCTTAACACACAAGTTTGTGTAGATGATACAGGAATTCTAAGTTATTCCTATTATGTATGTAGAACTATATGCTACCTCATGTTTACATGAAGTTCTGGCTGTTTCAACATATTCTTATATGAATGACAGTAGGGAAAAACCCAAGGCCAACACACTAGTTAGCAATGCTGTACAAGGATGGTGAGAAACTAAAAGAAGGTAATGAAATAGTTTTTAATAAGGTACCAAATCAATAACTGAGATGTACAGAAACTAGTGAAATACACCAGTATTCCTCAAGGCCTTCTTATTAACAGTTATTATTCAGCTTTGTCTGAATGATAAAGTTCCAAAAATATTAGAAACACATACAAAAATGCGTAATTTTTTACTCTCCAATAACTTCTGACTCAATAGTCTTACCTGTATTTTCTCATACTTCTCAACCTGGTATATACCTAAAACTTGCTAGTGTATTGCAGAACATGCACATGGTATACATCTGTGTGGGTAAAAAGAGTGCAAATAGCGAAGTCCTATCTCTGCTTAGTAATACCCTTGTTCCTAATCCTATTATTCCAAAAGCTCTGATTGCCTTCTCTTTCAGTGTAGGATAAGAGCAATCTGATATTTTTTTTTTCCAAGTCCTGGCACATAGGTTATGTATGGTGTGCATGTAATGCATGAAAATATGCTAGCTTTGTAACATGAGGGGTGCCATATTGCAGTTGCAGTGGAAAGTCTGCGTAAGCCTGGTAGAGCTTCTCCATGACAAATGCCATGATGACTTCTGAAGTAGATTATTTGTATTGATTGCACTTCTTTTGCCTTCTGTGTTGGTCTTATGTCTTATGGCTCCTGTAGGTACTTGTCTTGCAAGTACTAAGAAAAATGTAAGGAACTAAACCTCTGGGCCTGTGGAAACAAATCTTTACACATTACAAGTAATGTAAAAACTTTTAGAGGGATTGCTGTATTCTCACGAAATATGTTAACAGGAAAAGGACTTCTCTCCTAACTCTGCAAGTACTGCACAAATAGCAGTGGGAGTTCTGTGATCTTGTGGCACATATATGACATGAAAGGATAACAAATCCAAGGTTTCCTGTATGGCCTTCACTTGTTCACGAAGTAGGCAGTTCCAAAGGATTAGTTTCAAAACACAGCTATAAGGTACTAAAACCAAATGCCAAGCGGATGCAGTTTTATGACCAAAGTACAATCTAGATATAAATATATGAGTTAAGCACTTGTTTCTTTCATGACATGCCCTTAAACAGAATGTTAAGTAGGTTAAAAAAAAATCAGGAAATAAAACCAAATTAAAAGCTGTGCTTATTTCATTGCCAAGGATTCAAAATCCACTTTCAGTACTACTATAAGCATGTTCCACTGCTGAGATTCATGGAAGCCACTCAAGGGTGACCAGGGATAACTCCCTGAGAATGTCTCTTCTCACTTTCTTCACCAGTAGAAGACACATCAAAACACTTATCACTTCCACTTCAGTGCATGGAGATATAAGGAGATCCCCCCCCAGTCTCACAGATAGGCCACTTTCAGTTCCCCTCTACTCAAACAAACTCTAAGAGACTAGGAATAACTGAATGGGTCATTAGATTTTACTGCATTTAAAGACATTATCTTCATTAGTTGGGAGAGGGGGTTTGAAGTGTCTGCTTTTCAACAAACTGCTACAGTATTAGTATTCTGTGCCAGAGGCCTCTATACTTCCACAGGAGGAAGATAAGGCACATACACAGGAACTCTACAGCTCATACACTGCTCTACAAAGAATATGGTCACCTTCTGCCAGCAGCTCAAGATCTGATGTTCATAACCCATTAAGATCTGGAGTTTTGGTTCAAGCCCCATGCCTTACTGCTCCTTGTCTCTAAAAAGATTTCTCTATTTGGAACATAGCCTCTATTTAGTTCACTAGAGAGGACAATCATCATCGCTGTTTTCTGATTTATGTGAAGCTCTGTATTATACCAACTGTGAAATAAATGCTGGGCAATCAATAAGTAATTAAACAGAAATAATGCTTGGGACATAATTGAGAGTACAAAGTGCAGCTACAATCTAATTATTACAATTTGATCCAAAAAAAGTTTGCCTCTGGGCAGCAAAATTTGTTGGTGGAGATGCAGGCCTGTGGGGCATGGCTGCCAATAAACATGTTGGACACATGCTGAGCATCCTCACCCCTCCCAAAAGCTAAACACTGCCTAATCTGCCCTCTGGATCCCCCCTCAGGGACAAAACTGGCTCTGCTAATTCCCTCAACATTCCTCATGTTCAGCTGCACGTGGGCTCTCACTGAGGAGGGCTTTATATTACCTCAAGTAACTCAGTGAGCAACAGCAAAATGACAGGGTCCATCTATTCACATCCAACCTGAAGAATCAAATATTCAGACCTCCTTTCACAAAGCCACATGACACAACATGATGATGTGCTATTTTCTTTTTCAAATTTTGTTTGACAATTTAGATCTTCTATAATCAGGTGCTGAGGCCTTAACAGATTCATGAAGCCAGAGCCAGATGCATGACCAGGGCAGGTGTCAAAACTGACATGACCAGTTTGAGCAAGCAGATCACTTTATGTCACTGTAAAGAAAAAGGAGTACCTCAGATGATCTGAGACTGCAGTTGACTAGTTTGCGGGGAGAATCTAGTATGAGAGAGTTTGAGGTTTTCCCCTTTTCTGAGGCAAGAGCGTGCACCTAAATGTTCTTTCCATCCCCTAATTAATGGTCTACCACATGCACTTGATGTATCATGAATCTGCCAGAAGCCATTAATTGTTGTTATTAAATATACATCCAATTTTGTTTTCAGAGCAATTTTTCACTATATTTAACTTGCTTGTCTCTAAGAAAATTATAATCTTTTAGAGGATTGCACAAAAGTTACAGCATTAACTTGATTAAACACCTGGTAGAAGACTGTGCCCACTGTGGAACTGAATACTAAGTGCAAATAAATTTATGTTACTCACCCACCTCTCTGCAGAATATTGTACATTTTGAGAATTCAAATATATCTGTCACAATCATGGAAAACGTAATACTTTCTCGGATGGAAAGCATTATTTTAATTTACTTGAAAAGGGACTCTATGCACATATAAAAGGGAAGTTTCAGCTCAGTATTGAATCAGAGGACAATTGTTTCTTCCAGCTTGACCTTTGCATAGGGTATTACAGGATATGGAAGCTAATTAGCCTTGGGCACATTTATGGACCTCTTTCCTAGATTCAGATTATAGGCATGATGTTTCTGAAGCATGCATTGTTGCCTCGGTGTATACAAATGATAGGAAAGAATCCCTTTTTATTCTTATGTAAAAAAAATACAAATTAAAAAAATTTCTCTTCATGACAGACTTATTGTCAAAAGACTGGAAAATGCCAGTAAGACAGATCACAGTACTGCCATCACAGTACTGCCATCACCTATATCAAAAGGGACTCATTTTGAGACACTCTGACCCTGTGGAGAGAGCTTGCTGTCTCAGATACTTTCTGCCTCTCTTCTGGAGAACAGCAGACTTGAGTGAGATCTTAACCAGTGGAACTGAACTATTCCTGCTTCATTTTCATTTATTATTAATTCAAGAAGCTTGGCTGTTCTTTCCTGGATATTTCAACTCTTGCAGATGAGCAAAATGGGAAGTGAAAACAAAAAGCAGATGGTAACATCATCATGCCTTCTTTTTCTTCACTCCTTTTCTGATCAAATTTTCCATCTGCTTCTAGTCGCCTGTACTCTTGATTTATTTTAACTACATTCACCATTGCTCACTTTCAGTGAAATACTCCTGTCTCTGAGAGATAGAGAGTGCTGTTGCCTACCTCCTGTGATGGCTAAAAGAAGAACCTTATCACTCTCTTTTGACTGGCACTCCCACACACTTCAGCTTCCATTTAGACACATCCTATTTGGTATAACCAGTTTCCCAAACATTGCAAATCTCACCTTAAATTAGAGTCTTTACCACCTGGCCTCCTGAGCACCCTGTCTCTCAATTACTTAGCAGCAACACTTCTACCTTGTTCTATATCATTATGTCTCAGCTTAATTTCATAAATTACTCTGGCACATGACCTGTGGACCTAATCTCACAATTCAACTCCTCTGAGCTCTGTAGGGATCCTAGAGAGAATCACAGAAGTGTAGTAGTGCTGTGGGATGTGAACAGCAATACTGGAGCACATTCATATAGAATAAATTAAGGTGGAGTGTCTTTAGAGATGCAGTCTGGAGGCTTTAGGGGCTAGAATTAATGGTTGTATGATAAAGAGAGAGAAAAAGAAAAACTGGGGAAGGGAGAGAACAAAAGAGAAAAAGGTAGAAAGGGAGGAAAGGAGGGGAAATATTTATTTAGTTATATAGTATAAGCAACCATTCGTAATAAATATTGCATCTTAATTAGTATGATTTTTAATATTGTAACTTACCATCGATAGCCAATTTGAGATCAGTCAGTGTAGTTCGAACTCTTGATATAACACGTTGCATGCGGTCAATTTCTTGACGGAGAAATATGTTTATGGGCTGAATAGCTCCCATCTTTTGAAGCTGGGCTTTTACCTAAACAAGAATAGTGCAATGATTATAAAATTTAATCACCTGTTTCCCATGCAATAATTTTGAAAGCAAAAGGATGTTTCTTCAGTTGTATCACATAATTCCTGAGAAAAGAAACTTTTGTGTAACAGATGGCCATTCAAGTCCTGTGCCAACTCTAAGATTTAGCACACTGTGTCTCATTAGCTTACCAAAAGGATCTCCTCTATCATTCTAAGGAGGGAAAGTTCCCTCTTTTTGAAGGGACACAGAAGTTCCTTCTGTCCTTGTTAGGTGGCAGGCTCTTAGATCTTAAAAAACAAAACAAACCCCACATGCTATACAAAAGAGTATGTTTGATGGTAACTTCTTCATAGTACCAAATTGTGCTAGGTGAATTTCTCACCTCTTCTTGCCCTGCTGAGTTGAAATAATGCTACAAATAGAGTTTGACTTAAGCAGCACAATGATACATACAAGCTTCTACTTCCAGTAGCACATGACTCACTCATAAGACAAGGTGGTCATGGATGCATTACTAGAGAGGCAAGATTGCCAGGAATAATACAGATACCACAGAATTCTGTTGCACCATTATGTGCACCATTTTGTAGGCAGAAGCCTTTGGCCTACTTAATTTTTAAGGATAACAGTTTTATACATATTCAACAGAGAACATTTTCAAAATGGAATTACTTGTCTATGTTACTTAAGGACACATCACAGCAACAGTAGCAACAGCATTCCCTGTCTCACTTTAGCGTATGTTGCATGTACAATATGCTTAAGACATACACTGTATATTCCATATATATATCAAAGATCACTGTATACAACACTGCATGAGAGAGGATTTAGTGGCACCTGCAGAAATCGTAGTGCCTGTACCTCACATAAAACCAGAGTTCTTGATTTTTAAGACTTTCAAGTGTTTTTCCCCACTATGACTCAGCTTTCAGAAAGCCAATGGCCCTCTGTACTCGCTACCACTCAGCCCCATGCGTCATCTTTCACACTGAAGCAACCTGAACCCTGATCTTTGCCATAGTCACTCCTTCCCTCTGCAGATGAAATTCTGTAAGGGGACTCTGGAACCAAAAAAGACATCTCAAACAGTAAAATAAGATCCTAAATCCAGATACCTATATGGCCATTAATTTATTATAAAAGAGTGGACCCATAGGATCAGTTTGCTAAAATAACTTAAGAATTTATTTTAAGCTTGCTAACAAAAGATGAAGAAATGTAGAGTTAGAAAGTCTATTCTTTCAAAGAGTAGAATATCACTGGAATTCTACTGCAGTCAAGTAGAAGCCACAAGATTTGTATAATGTGTGCTATTTCATCAAGGCCAGAAGTCCACTGGATCTTGCTATGTGTTTTTCCAGATGTATTCATATAACTCATTGTATACATTATTATGTATACTATACATTATATACACATAGTAAACATTACTAAAGATCTTATTATTACACTGAATAGCAAGTTTCTGGAGGAATATAGTACAACAGTTGAGTAGTTATAATTGCTAGTATAAATGAGTCAATGCTTTGACAACTTCCAATTCTCAAATTTCAACTCCAAGCCCAATAAAATACTCTTTTTTACTCTTTTTTAACTTTATATGCTATTCTCCTTGAGAGACAGCTATTGGCAAGGGTATTCATCATATTTTAATCACAAGGACCCTTAGGTTTGTCAGACAGAATGTCCAAGAAATAGGTGCCAGCCAATTATGCTAATGCTTTGCAGTGTGACAGTTCATTTTACAGACTTGAGTTAATGTGCTTCTTCCTGTAAAACAGAAAAAAACTGCTAAAATCAGCTATCATTAGACTAGAGCTGAGACAATAAACTCTTCTTGGGTTAATTCACACAATGAAATATTCTCATTTTTTTCATACAAAATCCAGGGAAAGCTTCTGCTTTCTGAAAAATTCACAGGAATTGATAATTCTCCTTCTTGTCAAAAAACAAAAAAAAAGGTTGATTTTTTTTTTCCCAGAATATTTAGAAGTCTAGTGCATGCCACTAATAAGAAAGGAATTATAGAGAATATAGTGCATGCATTTTATCCTTTAAATAAGAAATACACTTTTTTCTAGTCTACAAAGCATGTGTTCCTGTTGGGGATCATTTAGATTAATATCTTCTCCCATTTGAGAAAAAAATTGTATGGAAGATATTGTTAAAGTGGTTATTTTCCAAAATATTGATATTTATGAATCTACAAAGAGAAGATGAAATAAATATTCTAAAATATTACTGTACTGATAATTATACAATTTATTTAATTACTGAATTCTCAAAATTTAAATATTCTTCTGATTTTTTTCATGTACCTACAAAAATACCTGTGATGTTTTGAATAATGGAGTGAACTAATAATGCAGAAATTTGTTAATACATCCTAGATATGTTCACAGCACTCAGCCTGGGGCAACAAGCATAACCAGATACCAAAACTGAAAAAAATTACATACTTCCTACCTTATTGTATACAAATCAATCCTGATTTGCAGTGAGATTTACTAGGTGTAACAGAGTGCCTTTCTTGGAAGTCTTGCTGTTAAGAGTAGTTTTAAATACCAGGTCTGAGGTATGATTGACTGGTTTTGTATTAGAATTCTTATCAAGCAATCAGATAACTTACTTTAGTGCTGCATTTATTATGACATAAAGAGATGGATACTGACTGACAGAAAAAACCTCAAAAGACAAAACTCCCTAACCAAAATAGCCTTTCTGAGATGAATATACCAATTCCATAAAGCCTACTTACAACATCTCCTTTTCATTATGCTGTCACCTAACATAAACCAAGGTGATTTAAGAAAGGAGCAACTAAAATAATAATCTTAATAGCTTTGTCTACATCATTTTGCAATGCATATCTCTACTGTCTCAAATTCCTCTATGCACATTCCTTCGCTGCCCTCAGGCCACCAACTCCTTTGTTATTCAGCAGAAAACCAGTTGCTGAACTCATGCCATTTAATGATCAGTGATCAAGTTACTGTAGTAGTAACTGCCTATGATTTTCAGTAAAAGTTACTCTTTTCAATTTGATTTGGTTACTTGCTACACTCTTTGTCAGCATAAATGGGAAGACCATCATTCTGTGAGATGGTCTAAATAAGAGTCCTGAATAAGAAAGACAAGCTCAAGGTGTTTCCAAGCCAAAGCTCTTTTCAAGTGGTGTCAAGGACCACTTCCCTGTTGTAAACAACAGGGATGTAGAAAATAGCTGAAGGTATAGAGCTGGGTGACCACCATATCTGATAGGGCTGGTAAGTAAACCAGAGACACCTTACAAAAGCATCTACATTACTGTTTCAGTTCATACCCTAAATTTATTTTTGTAGCAAAAAACCTGTGCTGAAAAGTAGACTCCAGGCACATAAATAGGATTAGCTCCAAATTAAACTAACCCATAAGGCATACTTCAAGGAGTCTGACATACTCCAACCACTAATGGGTGTTCAGCCTACAGGCCCAGATTCCAGTTAGACTAAAGCTAATTCCCCAATAAAACACCTAATGCAGGCCTGGGGTCCTCAGATGAACTCTTATTCCCATGCAATACTTGCTAATGTAGTCATAGTCTTAGTGGAGGATAAGGCAAAATCAATACTACAAAAAAAATACTTAAGAAAAAAAAATTTCTCCTTGGGTTAAAAGCCAACCTCCAATAAAGTGCAGTATCTTTGGAATGTCTCCATGTCTATTCCCTAGCAAGCTGTTTTTCAAGCTGCAGGGATCATTGTCGTTATAAACCTCTGTGTGTAACAGGCGGACGTTTATTCTTGCATCTATCTTCACTCACATGGAGTGGCTGGACCTAATCATATTACCACTAATCTTTCTGTTACCTGTGAGGCAAGACCCAGAAGCAAAAGGGGTCACAAAAGGAGAATTCTTACTCTGCCTCTGCCTTGGGAGTAAGAAAAATGAAGACAGTTTTAGGTCAGGAGGAAGGTTTATTTTTCTTTTCCATGACCTGTGTCAAACTGCAGTCTGATAAAGCATGCAAAGGTGACTTGTTTTGTTTATATTCTTTTGGGTGGACATTGAGTCAGTTATTTGACTGGTGAGAGGTAGGTAGTGTTACAAGAACACAAGAACAAAAGAAGTAGCCTATATAATGGGGTAAAATGGTTGGCCTGTTTTGAAAGTTGTTGGTTCCGAAGTCATTGCCAAAGGCTAATAATTGAGAAATGAAGGCATCTGTGTGACAGCCTGAATTTTCTCTGAATTCACAATATATCAAAAGAAAGTACAATCCAGAGCTCTGAACGTCAGCAAATAATTGTTTCCAGTACCATCTGTCCCTAACCTAGTCTGCTGGGGTTTTAACTCTGAGCAAATTCACTCCACACTTTCTAAAGGGAGCCTCAAGAACTGATCAAAGATAGCAAACACACCTGCCACTTTCCCTGAAGAGTATTTGCTTTTAATTACCTCCATTTTTTTCCTAAATTTTTTGTTCCTTTTCTCCACTGATAGTATCTCTTTGACTGGATTGCCTAAGAATACCACATCATGGCCTTACTGGAGCACAATATTCTTCTAAAAGCAAACCCAAGCTTCACTGCTAGGACTAACGGATGGTTCCTTTTTACTGCTCTTACCCAATGAAACATGCATAGGAACTCTTTTTTGACACATTCCTTCAGTCTCTCACACTTTAGTAATTAGTTTTATTTGTTTCAGGACTGTTAAACTGGTCTAGTACGTCATAATGTCCTCAATATAGGTAATAATGTCCTGAAGGACCAAATGTTGACTTAAATTGACAAACAACAGAACTCATCTCATTCTCTTTTTTTCAGATATCACAGGAAGTAATTGCATAATCCATTTCACTCCTTATACTTGCAAGCTTAATTTCATCTGCTTATTATATTGTAGCTTCTGCTAAATTCTGTTTCTTTTCCCCACATAGAACATCTAAACTCTCTTTTTCTGCTGTAATGATATTCTTGGTTATATGTTAGGGTATTTTTTTTTTCATTTGGTTTTTTTGACATTCTTTTTTTGTCAGTTTATGCAAACTTTCATTTAAAAATGTAGCTTTCTTTACAGCTTAGTCCTGCCATCTCTGCCCTTCCTAAGAGGTTCCAGAATAACAAACTTCAGTTCAGATGAGAAACATATTTGATACACATTTTTGCTTATTGTGTAAAGGTGGCACATAAACAACTGCAGCAAAGAGGTGGAACTGGGCACTAATGGCAGAAAAGGGAAATTCCCCTCTAACAAAGAAAGCATTGGTAAAGACCAAATGTGTTCTAAGATCTAGAGAACAAAAGGGTAAACCCATTAGGCAAAATGAAGAAGGAAATATCTAAGAATCAAGAACCACAAGAAATAATGTCAAATCTCATAACACTGCAGAAGTAAAATCTGAAGTTGTAGTGCAGCTAACATGGCCAAAGAGATGTACAGAGCAACACATTATTACCAATAATAAACTGTCGGAAAACAACCAGAGGATGTTCTGTAGATACTCAGAGGAAAGGAATGACTGCTATGATACAAAGTGTAAGTTTTAGATGGTTCTGTGGAAAAGTGCCATACCATCCATCAGTAATGTGGACTGAAGAAACACTGTGTAAATAGAGTAGGGTGATTAATCACAGAGAAGTGCAATTCACAGATCAAGATGTACAGACCATGAGAAAACGAGAAATCACCAGGAAGAGGTGGTATCTACACTTACTGATAAGAGAATGAAACAAACTTACATCCTCAGCTCAAAATACTTTTACAAGAAATATAGAGGCAAAAAAATAGATCCAAGAGAACATCCTCTGACTGTCCCTATAAGAATGAAA
>JANZLQ010000050.1:12070565-12094717 GCA_026212715.1 Elanus axillaris | reverse complement strand
GGAGGGGTGGAGGGAAGGTGTTGTGAGATCTGGTTTTATTTCTCATTACCCTGCTCCATTTTGATTTGTAATAAATTAATTTCCCCAAGCCGAGTCTGTTTTGCCCGTGATGGTGATGATCTCTTCTGTCCTTATCTCGACTCATAAGCCCTTTGTTATATTTTTTTCCTCTGCCCTGTCCAGCGAAGAGGGGGGGAGTGATAGAACGGCTTTGGTGGGTACCTGGCATCAGCCATGGACAACCCACCACAGGCAGACAACACTGAGCATGAGTTACTGATGCCAGGTCCCTCTTATGATATCTTCCACCTAATCAGCTTAATCAGCTTTTAAGTCTTAAAAGACAGATTTCGGGTGCAGTGAATAGATTGTCCAAGTCATCGTACTTCCTATGACACAATAAAAGCCCTTTTGCTTCTTCTTCACAAAGATCCTGTAGAACAATATTCAAACAAATAGCTTTTGAAAATATCATAAGGGCATCATAAGATAGTGCCAAAATCAAGACAAAATAATAAAATAAAGGTGGCTTATCACATCATCCTACCGATGTGGCAGGACAGAATCAGAAAACTAAAGCTGTTTATATTTCATCCTGACTTAAATTGTTACACCAGGCATATTTCTATTACTAAATGCAAGTTGTAAATTGGCTATTACCTGGCTTATAAAATAGCCTCTTGGAGTTATAGGGTGTTATCATTTGAATGATAAGGAGAGGTGACAGTAAAATAAAAAGATGCAGAGGACTGAATTAAAAAGGAGGGAGGAGAAGAGAAAGAAGTAAGAAATTTTTACCAGCAGACTGATTAACTGCTTTTGAGAGTGGCATATATACACTGAAGCAACATCTCTTTCTCAAAGATAAGACATTTTGTACACATCTTACTAATATTCAAAGGAAGATGAACACTGAAATAAGAGGTTTAAATTACTGAGGCATGAAATACAACCTTGGATAAAAATTCTCAGCCCCTACTGACTTCATTAATTGAAATCAGTGGCAACACATATATATAAATGAAGGGCAAGTTAATGCATTACACAGTTAGTCAAAGATGAGGGAGTTAAAAGACAAAATAAGTGTCAGGCTTGAGGATTTCCTTCTGCCATAGTCCAAAATACAAAGTAATCTTCCCTCATCATACATAAGGAGTAGATAAAAGGCAGGGTAGTAAGTTGCTTCTATAAACATATAGAGGTTGTCTGCAGGTAGCAGCATAGTTTGGGTAAGAGAGAGACATTGAACAGCAGGAGAGCAACAGGTTAGAGACTACTTAGAAAAGCTGGATGTTTTCATATCACACAGAGTAACATAGAACAGCTGAGGTTAGAAGAGACCTGTGGAGGTCACCTTGTGCAACACCCCTTCTCAAAGCAGGGTCAACTAGAGCTGATTCTTAGTGCCTTGTCCATGTGGGTTTTGAGGATAGAGTCTACAAACTCACTGAACAAGCTGTTCCAGTATTTGACCACCCTCACAGTGGGTTAAGTTTTTTCTGATGTTGAAGTGGAAATTCCTGGATTTCCATTTGTGTTTATCACTTCTCTTTCTGTCACTTGGCATCACTGAGAAAATTCTTGCTGTTTTCACTCCCACTACTGTGGTATGATACCCCTTCTCTCCTCAAGGTTAAACAATCATAGCTCTCTTGGCCTCTCCTCATATGTCATGTTCTCCATCCTTTCAGCATCTTTGTGGCCTCTCACTGGACTCATTCTGTCCATGTCTTTCTTGCACTGGAGAGGTCAGACCTAGACACACCATTCCAAATGTGCTCTCACCAAGTCTGAGTAGAGAAGAATCACCTCCCTCAGCCTGCTGGAAGTTATCTTCCTAATGCAGCTGAGGGTGTTGCAGGCCAACTTTGCTCCAAGGGCAGACTGCTGGCTCATGTTCTGCTTGATTTCCATCAGGACCCCCAAGTCCTTTTCTGTGAAGCTGCTTTACAGCTGGTCAGCCCCATCATGTATGGGTGCATGAGGTTCTTTCTCCCCAGGGGGGAGTACTTGGCATTTCTCTATGTTGAAGTTAAGCAGATTCCCATCAGACCATTTCTCCAGCCTGTGAAACTCCCATGGAACAACACAACCTTCTGGTGTATCAGCCTGTTCTTCCCACTTTGTATCAACTATAAACTTGCTGAGGGTGTCCCAGCATCCAGGTCATTAGTGAAAATTTTAACCACTGCTGGCTCCAATATTGACTGCTGGGGTACATCACTCGTGACTGCTCTCCAGCTGGATTTGTGCAGCTGACCACAACCCTTTCAGTTTTCAGTCTACCTCACTGTCCACTTCTGTAATGCGTACTTCATCAGTAAGTCTATAAGGATATATTGGAGGGCTGTGTCAAGTCTTCTTCAAGTCAAGATAAACAACACCCTATGCTCTCCCCTCGTTCACTAAACCAATCATCTTATTGTAGAAGGCTAGCAGGTTGGTTACTAGGCTCAAAGAAAAGTAAGTAATAAGATAGCCTAAAAGCCAGAAAAAAAAGCAAAGTACACCAGGGACAGATATTGTTCAATATCTTCGTTGGTGGCTTGGATAAGGAGACAAAAGGCAACCTCAACAAATTTGCAGACAATACTAAATTAGAGAGCATGGCTGACACACTAAATGGCAGAGCATCAGTCCAGAGGGATCCAGAGAGAGATGAAGACTTGGCCAACAAAACCTGCTTGAAGGTCAACAAGGAGAACTGCAAAGTTCTGCACCTGCAGAACAATAACCCCATGCATCTGTACAAGCTGAGATCTGCTAGCTGAGATCTACTGGTAAGCATCTCAGGGTTATTGCAGATGCCAGGTTGACTATAAGCCAAAACTGCACTCTTGCAAATAAGGCAATCTAGATGGTGGTCTAGCTCAGAAGAAGCACAGCCAGCACACTGAAGGAAGTTCTTATCACTTTCCACTTAGCACTGATCAGGCTTCCCCTTAGATATATTGCCCACATTTGGCATACAAGGGCGGTGTGGAGAAGCTGGATCGGACAATAAAGGTGGTCAGGTCCTGAGAGTGCATGACCTACAAAGACAGGACAGGAAGGCTGAGTTTGTTTAGTCTGTTGAAGAGAAGGCTGTGGTATGCAAAAAACAACTTAAATTGTGAATATGGAAAGGTGGCAGATAATTGTGTGCACATATGAGGGATGGTGGCTGTCCAAAACTGAAATTTTGAACCCTCAGAACTTGCTATCTGTGCATAGTACAGGATGCAAAAAGTGAAATGTCCTGAATCCTCCAATTAACACAAAAACATGAATCAGAATTGTCAGTTAGGATGCTGATCACACATTGTGCTTCTGCACATAGACTACTTAGGAAAACTGGGAGCTAGCTTGAGAAAACATCCTGGAAGTGGGGAAGATCCAGGAGGTAGGGGACATGCATGGGGGCAAATGCCAGGGGATGCCCAGGGACCTAGGCCAGTAATGTCCAAGACTGGCAGCTGCAAGTAGCTGCACAGCATGAAAACAACCTGAATTTTTGCCCAACCTTCCTGAACCAGCAGCAATCTCTCCTATGGGAAGGGAAGTCAAGATTAAATGAATGCAGTACAGCAGGCTGGGAGCATGAGAGAGTGAGTGTGTAAAATAAGCAAGTAGCATAAAAGCCCTAATCTCATCTGTTCTTAAGTAAACCCCAGTATTCAGATCCACTATGGGCTGTTATTAACTGTCTTGTCTGTGACAGAGGCTAAGGGGTGATTCAGTAGCAGCTCACAAATACTTGAAGGACAATTACAAAGATGCTAGGGTCAATCTCCTGTCAGCAGTCCCAGATGACATAATAAGAAGCAACAGCCACAGTTACATACAGCAGCTTGGGAAGTTGAGGTTGGGTGTTCAGAAGAATCCTTCCTTTTCTTTGTCCAGTAGAGCAGAGGATCCCTACCCCTCTGCATCCTTGGGTGTGGTCAACAGGACAGAAAGAGGAGAGTGATGGAGTGTACTAAGTTTAAGAAAGGACCACTGACCTGGCATTCTCCACAGGTTCTACACAAACAACAAAATCACTACCAACTTCTGTTACAAAATGAAACAATATCCATTTTCTCCCCAAAAGAGTCACGCTTTACACATTGCAAGACTGACTTAGACAGTGCTGTATTTAGCTAATGAAACAACAAAGAATAAAAACTAAAACACTGCACAGAGTATAGTGATACAGAGCAGAGGGAAAAAGCAAGACCCAAAACTCAAAAAAAGCATGGCTTCCTACCTTGAGGGGGTTCATTAGTAAATTTGATAGAAGACTGTAAAAGATTAATAGGAAACTCTGGGTGAGCCTCTGTAGTGATCCAGGTCCTGAAACTTTCACTCATAGATTCTGTAGTTGCAATGGTGTCCATTAATTCACTGAGAAACTCCAAGCCAAGGTGGCAGTTCTGTAGAAGAAGCCATCCTCCATCTTGCATGCACTGATTTAACAGGCGCCTTGCATGGACTTCCTGGCCCTGACCCATTGAAATTGCACAACAAGGAATATTCTGGAAGGAAAAAAAAAAGTTTCTTTTATATATAGTTCTTCAGAATTATTATACACATGGTGTATTGCTTCTGTAGGTCCATGTGTAGATACACTCTGCCACAAAGAAAACCAGTAATATCAATGGAGACCAATTATATTAAAACAGAGTAAACAAAAAAAGCAAAACACTCCAAGTTGGTCTTATCTTCCACCTGCTGGAAGAAAACTAAACCCACTGGACATAATCTTTTTTTGCAGGTCTAACAAAGTCAATGGGATAAGACAATTGAAACATTTTGCTTTCCTTTTCCCCACTTTCCCAAATAAAGCAGGGCATACACAGAGCACCTTAGCTGCCTGACTATTCTTTTTCCTATGATGTGGACCATCTTGAGATGGTCAGATATTAAGGCTCCACATAATAAGTAATGCACAGAGTAAAGCCAATAATTTTGGCGTCTTTTTACTGCCTGAACATACTTATTTCATCTAACAGAAAACTGTCAAGGAAGCAGGCAGGACAGGAAAGACTGGTTCACATTAAGTCATTCCTTAGCAAACATCCTGTACTGTTAGCTGGCAGCTGCACAGCCACTGATTCAGAGTTTGGTGACCAGCTAGCTCTAGCTAGTTTTCCAGCTGTTAGTTTTCTGGATTCAGAAGAGACAAAGATCATAAATGCAAACACAAGAATTATGGAAATTTATGGAGTCTTTCCTCCAGAGGCCATGGGAGAAGAAAGCCAGTTGTTCAGAAAAATAGAAGATGATACAAGCTCTCACAAGGGGATCTGAAAAAGACAAGCTGACTAGGTTGCTATCAGGACCATACAGGTCTGTAAGTAATGTGCAGGCAGACCCCCTCTTGTTAATTGTTCTTACTTCCCTCGTTCTTGTTAACTAAGTAGTCCCCTGGCTTAGGTTGGCTGTCTGACTCCTACCAGGGAAAACCAGAATTATCAAACCCAGCTGAGCATATTATACTATGTACATGTTGAGGGCAAGGGAATTGATGAAAAGATTTGGTTTCATAGACAGTTTCCTGTTCAAGACCTACAGCTGAGTATCCCCCATGCTGTGAGTGATGAGCTGCATAAAGACTTATCAATCTGGGCCTATCTTCAGCTGCCTGAGAGCTACAAAGGTTAATTTTAAGTTTTCCTGCTACTGTGACTCTCTCACTATGAAACAAAAAAGAAGGAAGTCATCCAGTTCTAGAGAGTGTGGATGAGGCTGCCCTACTTTTGCAGGAGAAAAGGGTTAAGCATATGGACACAAGCTGTGCTGGTTCATTTGGCCTTAGGGTCAGAGAACAGGCCCTGACCTGATTTATTGAACAGTATAAATACAGCTGCTGTATATGATCCTCCACATGCTGGCAAAAGATTTGAGAAGAAGAGAATGCCAAAGATAAGAAAGCAGTTAAATCCTGCTCTCAGGTCAGTAAAACCTGAAACTGCAGCTAAAAGAAGCAAAGCTAAATGGCCTGTGAAGTTGGTTGGCTATGTGCTGGAGGAGCAAAAACTTTACCCTTTCTAAGATGTATCTGAGTAGAGCTAGCACTTCCATAAGTTAAAGACTATGACTACCCCTGCAGAGTGCATAAATATTCAGCTGGTACATTATTCCCTAACAAAGCATCTGCTCAAAATTTGCTTTTCTCAGCAATGTTACCTCTCAAATGTACAATCACTAAAGGTTATGGAAACATCAAGACAAGGAAAAAATATTTTTCACTGTGGATTGTCCTCATTTTACTCATTCTAAAAGAACTCTGTCAAAATGTCTGCGTACAGAACGTTTCTCTCAATAGTGAGTCATACCAATATATTTGTGTCATCTTAACACATCACTATCCAGATGAAAATACTATAATTTTAGTCACTACAGTGGCCCTGATAGTTCTGTTGAAGGTTCTGTGCATCATTCCCTGAAAGAAGAAAATAAAATAATAATACATTACAACAAAAAACTACCTGGTTTTAATGAAGTCAAAGTGCTAGGCATAATGAACTTCATTTGAATTCAGAAAGTTAAATTTTCACTCCATCTTCAAGTGAAAGTAAAGGGGGCAGAAATCCAACCAGTTTTAAGATAGAGCTTGCTTGGTTTATAAACAAGGTTACATAGCTCAGTAGTCACAGATACTGTTTCTATTTCTTTGGGAGAAGGTTATCGGAAAAACTAAATTTTAGAGTGAAAAATAAATTCTGGTCACAAATTTGAACATTTGCAAATGCAGATAATGGATTTATATTGTTAATGTCGTACTTAGAGGTACGAACAGTACTGACAATCCATTTAAGGACTACAAATCATGCCTGTAAAAGGGAAATCACAGAAAAATAGATCCAGCGTGTCTTTTGGAAGTTTTCTATCATTAAGAAGAAAAAAAAAAAGAACAATAAATAAGATACTTCAGAGGTATGGAATCACATATATACCAGGATCAGATCCTTGGTGCAGCTAACCTAAGTCAAAGCTTTATTCTGAAAAGGGTAGAGAAAGCTCAGGGAAAGACAGGAAGTCAGTACAATATCTTGACAAACTAGCAAAATAAACACAAAGCCCTCTTGAAAATGTTTCTGAAAACTGTAAATGATTTCTAGATATATTTTTCAAAAGCTAGAGAACTACTAAAGTGCTCCTCCAGTCCCAAAATGTTAATATACATTTGTACTTAAAAAAAGATCTGTCTTTGTAGTTTGATTTGCAGAATCTGGGTGGGTTTTGTAAATTTGAAAGGTTTCTATATGCTGTGTGGTAAGATCTTTACTTGAAGAGATCAGACAAGATCTTTACAGTTAAACATTACAGTTAACTTTACATTTACAGTTGAACTTCAGGTTATGACAGCCTAGCTGATGTTGCCTTGTTCATAAACCATGTGTGAATAAACAAGGCAATTCCTTTAGCTCTTTTGCAACCTCACTTTCTATTATTCTATACGTTTCCTTAAAGCATGAACACATATTAAAACTGCCCACTGTAACATACTTTCAGAATGACAGCAAAACCTGCTGTCTTTTAACAGTCACAATTACAGAGCACATTCTACCTACTAGCACTTCCCCAGACAGGCTAAGTTCTTGCTTAAGATTTGACAGAATGGGAGAGCATTTTGTAACACTCCTTGCAAGAGTGACTCTTAAGTGACCAGCCGACTTCAACTGACTCTATTAGAAGGTTAGTGTCCCTCATCCCCTTACATAGCCAATGGGATAGGAATACTCAACTCCTCAATGCAAGTCAGAGTTAAGTTTTGATCATGTGCTCTGAATTGCTTTCAAAGGAGCTACTCTTTATTGATTACAGAAACTAATCCTACTGGAGACAGGGTAAGTACATATCTAGGAGTCCATTTCACAGAATACATGTGTTGAAGAGCCAAATAGGTGAATGAAAACATCATCACAAACCTGACACCATAGGCTATGAAAACAGGAATCCAATCGCAACCACTTAACGTGTTCACTTGGACTTGAAAAGGGACTAGAAAAAATTGCCCATTTCTCATCTATAAATATTCTTGCAGTTAATTTCAAATCTTCTGTAAAGTCAAAATATCTCTCATATCTTGGGAGAAGGTAATACAATATTTTGTGAATAGGAATAAAATTGTTCTTCCAATGCATTTCTTCCAATAAACCTAAAAATCCTGGTCACCCAACTGCCATCCTTCACCCTCCCTATGTCTGTATATTAGCTGGCTATCTGGCTGCACAGTTTTGGGGACAAGGATCACATCAACAACTTCAGACTTATGATTCCTAAGTTTAAACACTCAAGAGAGAGTTAGTTCCTAAAGTATTCTTTATTAGTCAGACAAATAAAAAAGGAGAGTTCTGATTTTCAGAGAGAATGAGCATCTAAACTTTCTAATTAATAAGCTAGAGACTTGTGTGTGCTCCCACTTTTGCAAATCTTACTTAGTGCATACCAAAATCCTGCACCTCTAAATGAAGATGCATTCTAACAGGGAAAATTTTTTTTTGAGATCTACTGTGAATAACTTCTTCTTGGGAAAATTATACTTGCATCTACATTGTGAACCATAAAACATAAAGCACAGAGTGCCTTAAAGTGATACTGTACTGTAAGAAATTCAAATGTCTCCATCAAGTGAACTGATGGTAGGGTGTCCAAATTAATTTCTCTTGTCACCATATTTATGACTTTTTATTCTTTTATCTTCCTGTAAACATCATTACTGTCAGCTCCTACTGTGAATGTGACACAGTGTAAACCATAAGGATTGCTTTGTTCTTAAAGTCCTTTCACTAAATAATGGACTATCATAGTCTGCTGGATAAGGACAGAGGGCTCATTGGAATCAAACAACTGGAAAAAGCAAGAATGTAACATTTCCATTTCTTCAGTAAGCGCATTTTGGCTAGTGCTTCAAAATTAACTTCTAGAGAACACTGGTATGAATACAAGTATTATAATTTGAACTTCTATAAAATGTATAAAATACCATTTCTAGTTCAAAGGACAGTTTTAAATGTCTTTATCAGCTCTATCAAACTCAGTTTAGGAGGATACCTTTGATTTTGCAAGACGTTCTATGTTTTCAGTGGGGTCAGACCCCATTGATAAAAAGCATGTCAAAGGTGTACGACAGTTGCTTTCTGTCCACATTGCTTCCATTTCCAGAATAAATCCTTCCACATATTTCCTTCCAAGAGATTCTGCAATGTAGTGTCGAGCCTAAAAAAAAATGAAGTTACCAGAAACATATGCCTTTTATTTTCTTTATTTAGCACTAATCACTGTTGTGGAATTTACCAATACCTACAGTGGGAGGCTATGACTTTCTAAAGTTTCATTTTCAACTTTGGCATAACAAAAGTTACAGTCTGCAGGAGACAATCATTGAAATTCTCAGATAGCAAACTTCAAACAAAGAAAAGAAAGAATTCTGCTCACATAACAGCCATCCTGTGAACATTGTTGCTAGAGGATGCTAAATGTTTTTTTAAAAAGAACTAAAGAAATCCATGCAGAATAGATCCACTGTTAGCTCTGAGGACAGCCCAGTTATTGCCTCTAAATTACTGACTGCTAAAGCTTGGTGGATAGCCAAACAAGAGTTTCTCTATACCAGCCCCATTCTTGGCTCCTCTAAGCATGTATTGTTGACACTGTCTCTACAGCATAGCAGATTGGACCGATCTTTAATCTGACCCAGCTACAATCTTCCATATATTTGTTGGAACTTCAAACAAATTCTCCTGTCCACTGGTTACCCAGTTCAAGTCTCTTACACTGAATATCTCTTTCTACAAAACATAAACACAGCTCAGACTTTATCCTTAAAGGTCAAAGCTTCCCTATGCCTCTATTGTGCTCTTTTCACAGACAGTTTCTAAAAGGACTTCTAAAGCTATCCTGGTGAATGAAACGCTTTTTTGACTGACATGATTTTCCAACTGTGTAAACTACTAGCACAGATTCTGAGACATGTATTAAGGAAAGAAACACCCAGGAACAAGGTGCACTGAGGAAGACACCAATTCCAGAAAAAATAACTCAATCATCCACTATTAAGTATAACTTCTGCCCTAGCAAAGAGAGGTAAACATTTTGTAACACTTGGGGAAACATAGTAGGGAAAGAAGAGATAATGAAGATAATAACAAAAAGGATCCCCTCTTTCCTCAAAAATTAAAATAATTACAGTTTTTGAAACCACTGCTCAGACATTCTTCCTCAAAGATGGTTGTGCAAGACAATAAGAGTGTTGGTAAATGAGTGGTAGCAGATTTATTGCTTTGGTCTGTTTAAATTGTGGCAGACGGAGCTCCCATACTTCTCTCTTATTTACCATATGAAAAGAAGAAGAGGAAAAAGGATGTTGGGGGGGTGTCTTGTTGAAAAAGAGGCCCATGAAAAAATGGTGTCCCCTACATACAACACAGATGCTATCACAACATGTAACATGTAAAGTTGAGATATGCAGGAAATCAGAATTACTACTTTCCATTGTAGCTAAAGACAAAAAAAGTGAAAAGGGGATACTCATAGGCTCATACATCTTTTAGACCTACATAGAGAAGAAAGATCCAAGTATCACAAACTATGGAGAAACTGCTAGTCTATTACAGATCCTCTTACAATATCTGCCATGAGACCACTTTAAGTATTACTTCCTCAGTATGGAGGGTAAGTAAACAGTTTATCTGCTATTTTAGTGCACCTGTCATCAAAGTGAACTGTTCTCTTCCCACTTATGTGAAAAAACTGGGATGTATCTTCCAATTCATTGGAAGAATGCAACTGCTTTACAAGTTTCATGACTCTACTTTAGAAGTGCCACACAAAAAGAATGGTATTCTTACAGCAGCAACAAACTTTATTTCATGTTTTGCAATGCCTCTTCTAATTCATTGCAAATAAATTAATTAATATTTCTTTCATATATATTTATTATGAGGATTTCAATATCTGATTTTCAAAATAGCTCATTCTGCAACAAATACTACGATAAAATCAAATTCAGAGAATATAAGTTGGAACTAGCACTTGTACTGGAGATGCCACAAGGCATAACCATTGTACAAAAGCATATCTTACTTGGGCAACGGTATGATCAGGGCACCAGCTCCGCACTAGGAGCAGTTTATGGAATTGATCCAGTAAGCTGTCATACCCATCAGGAATAACAGCTTTTTCAGGTGCTTCTTCATCAAACCAAGCTTTCCAAGACTTCTCATTCCTCACAACTTGCACCAGAAGTTGATTAAAAGGGTACAAGCTAGATAACTGCACAAGATTGAGCCATGTCATGTCAAGGATCCACTTCTTTGGTTTTGGTTCCACAGAATTCAGATCCAAACTGGCACCTCCTGTAAAGTGTAAAGCGTTATAGAGGAAAACAACCATCATTAAACAGAAAAGTAACAAGTAATAAAAAGATTTATTTCTATATTTTAGGTATTAAAAATCATTGTAAACCAGGACATGGAGACCTACAGTTTGCATAGAAGAGTCATTTAACAAAGAGAGACTGGGGAAGTGGTCTCAGTGCCTCCCAAAGCTGGTATCCCAGTAATTTTTGTGCTACTTTTTCTCCATCTGTAGAGCTGGAACAAAACTTTCCTGCCTAAAAGGATACTCAAACCTAAGTCTTCAGACGAGATGTAGAAAGGACCTATGGTTAGTCCAATCTCCCTTCACCTAGACTACAGAATAAGAAAGCACATGGTGTGTTCATTTCCAGGACTGTACAACTTCAACAGCCTCTCAGCTCAACCACCACTCTAGTGTCATGCCCATCTGCACCTCCAACACAATTGAGTCACAGGTAAATATAAATAGGTGTCTGCAAAGCAAACTGAGATATTTGGATGGCAAGTACCTGACTGGATTTATCTTATCTCAGTACGTAATTGTATTTACCATATCTTGGAGACAGTGTGATCCACCCCCATCAAAACTTCATAAAATTTACTAAAATTTTTCATTGTCATTGTGTCTTAGTAGTGACATGCAGTGGTGGCATATGCAATGGAGGCTGTATATAACAATGTTTTACAACATGTAACAGATTTCCACTTTTTTTATACTGACACATAATGTGGTACAAAATCAAAAAATATTTTGCTGACTGTCTCCAAGCTCACAGACATAGGTACATGGTAAGTAAAAAAAGAGGCGTACAGGAGAAAACTGGTCTTTTACAAAGTAATGGACTTTTCTGTTTTGCAATGTAAACCAGTTAAATATCCTCATCTAAGCATTATTTTGATAATGAATAATCTCTATTGTTCTTGTTTTGGAAAATTGGTCTCTTAATTCCTTCTTGGGCTACACATGCTTTCATTCACTGGTTAAAAAACTTTAGATCCACTGGATGCAACATATTGTTAGTGCAAGCACTGTAAAATCTGAATTTGGCAGTTCACAGACATATGTAAATTGGAACATTTTAAGAGAAATTACCTTTGATCAGTGTCTCAAACTCAGTGTGTGAAATTTTCTTGGCCTGCAAGTCAATCTTCAGTGCCAGAAGCAATGTAAACAGGAATCTGTGATTTTCATACAGCCCTCGAACTGTATACTTGAAGACTTCATAGGTGAGATGCTCAGTTATATACACTACCCTTTTTGCTGTGATCTGAGATTTCCGAGATCTTTCCACTGATAGGTCAAAAATGCCAAGGAACTGCCGTAAGGATGTTTGGTACATGACATTAACCAAGCTCATTTCCACAATTAGGAAATAAAGGATGCTACCACGACCAGCAACAGGCCGATACTCTTCACGTGCAGTATTGATTTTCACCTCTGTCTCCGCTGCTACGCTTAATTTTTCACTGACCTTAAAATTAATTGAAAAGACCATGCAGATTAAGTCATGTCATTTGTGATTTATACTGCACAAGCAAAAAGAAAAGGTCTTGATTAAAATCACAAAGGCATTTTTAGTCAAGCTTTGCTTCCCTGTGTCAGTGTTTCAACACAGACATTGTGTCTTCATGTGTTCAAACACCAAATACAATGGGATTTGCTTCAAACTTACACCTGCGAAGTATGCCTGGAATATAAAGCAGTATCCAGGTAATAATTTAATTTTGCAACATTTTAGGAAGAAAAAATAATAGTCTTTCTGCTATTTATTTGTTAAGAAGTCAGATGTTATATAGTGGCTCTGAATGGAAAAAACAAAACCAGAAAAAAAACCTGTCTACAAATAATCTTTAAATTACAGTTACAAAATGTATCTGCAGTGGATTCAAAATGCACCTCTTCTGCTGTTGTTTTAGTGATTCTTAGGACTTCTATCAGAGACTCATCTTCAACTAAAGAGCCCTCTGTACTGGTTAGACGGAAGAGTAGATTATCTTCAAGCTCCTGCATTTTCCTCTTGTTAGATGTCACTTCTTCCATCAGTTTGACTCTTTCTGCCTCCAGTTCCTGTATTCAGAAATTTTCCTTAGAATATTTAAGATGAATTCAAAGAAAGATTCCTTCTATTGATACAGAAAAAATGTGATTTCATGCATGATAAATTGGGGGCTTTGTTGGTTTTTCTATAAATGCATAAACATTATATACTAAAGTAATTTATATGTATACTGCATTTATTTGATTAATGTAGCATACTGAGGAGTGAAAAGACATCAGAATTACTTAATGAGAATGTTCTACAGATTCTCTGTTCATGCTCTGCCTTTTCTTTGAACCAAATTTATCCGAGCTCCATTGGCTCTTGTTATCTACACCAGGACATTCATCTCTTATGAGACAGAAGAGACAGAACAACCATGATTTCTTCATATCTACTAAAGGGAAGAAGTTTAATAAATGTTGATCAGCTGCAACCATGTCCCTCTGCAGCAAGTAGGGCTGATACTAACCAGCTATGCTTGCAGCTCTTTTCAGCTGATAAGCAGCATTTGATGAGTATTTTTCAGTGAGTATATTTTTTCCCCCAAATGCAGTCTAGGTGTTCCTACATACATTCATTATGAATTCTCTAACAGTTTTGTCCAGGCAAAAAACACAGAGCGAGGTTATCTGTGTGGCAGGAGATGAGTATGTATCTCTTTTTATTTGAAAGTTTAAAAGTAGAAGCTTCTATGTAGGTCATGAGAAACCAATTTCACTTCTATCTTGATTTAAACCGTCTGTCTCCCATCTGAGGTAAATTACTCAATCCCAGCCACTCCTGCCGATGCTGTTCCATTTCGCTTACATAAACATACATCTACTGGAGTAAAGATTAAAAGTTTTGCATCCCTAGCATTTGTCCCACCCTGCTAGTGGATAGCTTTTCCTCAGTACCTGCTGTTGCAGCTTTTCAATTTTTCATTGAACAATTCACAGGAAGTTTGGGCATAACAATGACTTTGCTAGCCTCTGGTTGTGACTGTCAGACTGAAGGAAGGGCACTTAGATTCCAGTCCTTACTTCAGCAAATGCTTGTTTGAGCAAAGTGGAAAGGTGTTGGCCAGAGAAAGTGACAGCACCACTAAAGCACACTGGTTAGAACATTCTTTGGGAAGTCAAAGAAGGAGGAATTATTTCACTTAGGTGGGGAACTGCTCTTACATGAACAAGCCTACATGAGTTACTTACTCAAAGCAGCAGCTCTGCTAGTCTAAAACTTAATCTTTGTTACTTTTCTCACAAAGACACAATTATGAAATGTTTGATTTGAAATAAATAAGTCATTCAATTTTATGTGAAATACAGCTTCTGTGCTTTCACTTTAATGAGAAAATAAGCAAATATTACATTTTAGTGTAATTGGACCATAGCAT
The DNA here is from genome assembly GCA_026212715.1 of Elanus axillaris. Lineage (NCBI taxonomy): Eukaryota > Metazoa > Chordata > Aves > Accipitriformes > Accipitridae > Elanus > Elanus axillaris. Next base: position 12,079,973 of record JANZLQ010000050.1, on the reverse strand, counting down.
TCATGTATTTATTGGTGTGAGTGCCACAGTAAAAAAAACACCTATGTCACCAGTGCCTATGATGAATTGACCCCTAATTTTTTGGATAACCAGGCTGTTAAATTAGATCACACAGAAAGAAACAGGAACGATCTAGGAATTAAATTATTTTGGAGGATGTATATGATTTGGTATTATGAAATTAAATTCCTGAAAAACACCCAAGAGAGTATTTTCTTCCTTATATTTGCTTCCACTTAAGCAATGGAAATTTTAGTATGGACAGAGTCAATTCAGTGTTCAGGGCTCCTTAAAAATCTCGTATCTCCTTGCACACTAAAGCCTGGCTGGCAAAAGTGATTCAAGTTCATAAGCATTTTTTCATGTAATTCAAATTAAGTTTAAAAAAGAATTCAGAAATAAAAGAGATTCCTGATTGCACACGGAGCCTTTGCTATACGTGAAGGAAATAAGATGCTTTATGTATGTCATGTATATGCCTGTGATGTATTTTTAATGAATAATTTTCTTTCTTCTCTTTCCAAGGCCAGATCTTAAAATAAATGTTTAGGTCTCTCCATTCAATTAAAAACCAGCTCCACATAGTCTTTCAGCAAATGCACAATCCCCTAAGCTTTCATTCACCGTTTTGTTCTTGCATTTAATTTCACCCAAGACATAGAATATATACATTCATGGTGCAGATACTGAACAAGCGTTCCCTCTATATAAATAGTGCAAACTATTTATAGATACCTGTTTTTCTGTGAGGATGACACGGCCAAGGAGCTGATCTTCCAGCCCTTTCATAGTAACAGTAAAGTCAATGACTGTTGTTCTTGCACTAATTTCTGGAGTATAGGCAGGATTAGCCAATTTTGTTGTTATATAAAGTGTAAAACCCTTCACCAGATCTACCTCCTTGTCACCTACTTTCACCTGAAAATCAAACATATTACTCAATTTTCAAAAGCTGAATTCAGAAAAAGTTATTTTATCCAGTAAAAAATAGATTAACTCTTTTTTTTACATTTTCATTTACACTTTTTAAACTTTCTGCTTAAACAGTAAAAAACCCCAACCCCACAAGTTCACTGCTCATGTTTCTAAGCACTGCAAAGTTGTGAATCTCAGCAGTATCCACACCACCAGATATCCAGCATCTGTCCTACTGGTTTTTACTTTCATGTTCACAATTCATCTTACTTTGTGTGCTGAACCAGATTTTATGAAATTTTTTTCCAAGATGTTATCAAGAGCAGGATCAAGTTCCTCTCCAACATCTTCTATCAACAAAGGTCGTCCAAGGGAGAGGCAGTCCTCTATATGACTTCTGAAGAACTTGTGGTTCATAGCTGTAACCTAGGAAGATTGGTCCACAATATACCATGCCTTTGTAAGCACATAGAAAACAGAATAAAATCTATTGCAGCTTTAAAAAAATGACACTCATCCTGGGATATCAACAGAAATGATTAAACTTTAGGGACCAACACTCACCTCTGCTGAAATTAATGGAAGTTTTGCTTTAAGATTAATAGAAAAGGGGATTGCACTTGATGTATTTCTTTATTGTTATCTATTTATTTATCTACATATCTATCTAATTAGTGTAGTATCTTAATACCTTTTAAATATTAATGGCTTTATCTCAGAACATTAATGTGAAGGAGGGAAATATTTGTAGGGTTCAGACCAGGAACCAGTGTTACATAGGAGGCCTGGTCTCACATCAGATGTTGAATTTCCAATTCAGTTCTCATTTCACAATATAAAGTTTTCAAATTGCTGAAAATCACATAGAATCCTTTTCACTTATTTAAATTTAATAAATCTAACGTAAGCCTTTGAGATGATAATTGAATAGCCTTTCCAGTCATCCGTTAACAAAGTCATTATTTGGGGGTGGGGTTTTTACTACACAAAAAAAATCTAGGATAGACATATTTTTAAAATAAATCTTGTCTTGCAGGCAGTGCTCCTTGAAAAAGGTATAATTAAAATATCTAGAGGCATATTACACAGCCTTAAAACAGTATATTATTTAAAAATTAATACTATGTTTCATCACTCTGCGCTTTTAGCTTTGTTATAATGTAGATATATGTATCCACAAAACCAACCTGTTGCCTAAATTTTTAGTCCAAATGGAACTGAGGGATGAAGTTACTGTCTTAGCGACCAACAATATAACCCTAACAAGGCCATAGCAAATTACAATGTCCCAGATATAAAGGCATAATCTAAACACTCGGCTATTTAGAGTCTTGACATAACTCTCTTCCTCCTGGACTTTACAGAGGGAGAACTCAGATTCTTCTAACACAGCTGACATGTGAGCCAGGATGCCTAAAATCCCATAACTGACTTCATTTTCATCAGGAAAGCTTCCTCTGCATTTAGAGGCTGCATCTGTGTGTATTCAAAGCCATGTAGGTTTTGAGAGTACTCAGCAGCTCAGTAGTTAAGCCCCATCAGGATTCACAAATTTCAAAGACTGGATATTCACACATACTGACCACAAAGCAAGCCTGGTAGACATTTTTCTCTGGTTCATCAGTCAAATGCCATCACCACTTAATAGTGTATAAATAGTGAGGAAAGAGGAAATGGTATTTTAATCTACATCTCCCAGTCCCCACTTTGGTGAGTATGTGATATAAGATCCTTATGCAGTTACTGGACAAGAGAATGGAACCTGTGTGTTTGTAGTCCCTTTCTGCAGGCTGCATGCCGGCACATGGTGAGAGCTGCCACCTGGAGGGTGGGCAATATAGACTCAGTGCCACTTAAGGGAGGGAACTGAAGTTGCTGCTTGGAGAACACTTTAAAATTATTGGGGGAAAGGCTACAGTATGGCAGAGAGAGTCGCTGTAGGTCCCTGACTGAAGGAGATTCACTGTTGCCACTCCTGAGCTCAGCTTGGCAGCTCTCTGAAATCCTAAGCAGGAGATGCAAGTCTCAAAGAGGGTGGAATATGAGATACATCCTTCTCTCTATTGTTTCCTCTTGGTTACTCACACTAGCATTTCTTGATCCAATCTGGGGGGGCCAAAGTAAGGTCTCATGTAATTTAGAGGAAGCCATGTTATCTACCGTAGGACAGTAGATTTCACACAGTCAATGAATGTATTCATTTTTTCAAGATTTCCATTCTACCTCAGGCCACCATTCTTTTTCCAATTCCTCCCTTTTTCTTTTCCCTATTTTTCTCTTAAAATGCTTACCCTAAAATGTTATTGCCATGAGGCACCAACTGCCTGATCCTGTCTGGTCTTAATTTTGCAAGTCATTTACTTCCCTCTATGTTTCACTTTCTCTGTGACAAGTAATTAAAAGATTCATCATAAAAGTACATATGGCATAACATATCATTCCAATTGGCTTTTGAAACTGTCTTTCTGGGAGATGACAAAGCAGTACAAGCTATTTCACCCTGATAAGATAGGTCACGGATTTTGTGTCAATCTTGTTTTAATTTCTGCCTAACTGTATACCACAAACATCAGATTTTAATTACACATGGCCAAAGTATGATGACAGAAAAAAATAGTCTGCATTGCTAACTATGATGTGAAATGACACACTCGTAAAAAAATATTAATTAACTATTTACCTGGAGTCCATTGTTCTTTTCCTTATTTTTAATCCAGATCTTTCCTTGACCTTGTGGATCAATCAGCAAAGGATATCTAGATGCTTTTGTGACAATGATGCCATTCTGAATTGAAAGGTCATCATTTGGAAGACCCTGGAGGTTCCATTCACCCACTGTAGCATTGTCAACAAGCATATCAGTAAGGTTCAGGTCCTGATAGAAAATAAGTAATTACAAAATTAGTACCAGTTAGAGGACTTATACTAAAATGTTTGATGGAAGGTTTTTCTTATTCTGATCATAATGCCTGATAGACTGTATTTGGTAGTTATTGTTTATTGTTTCCTTTCTTTAAAGTTCAATGCCTAAATCACTGAAGTTGGGTAATAATGAAAGTGAATTCTGTTGAGGCTTTGATGCCCATCAAAGAGTGTCAGAGAAACCCTGAAGCCAGTTCAATATCTAATGACAAGCTGATTTTGGTATTGGCAAACTGTTTTCTTGCTAGCTCAAGAGGAAGGGTCATCTTGGTCACAAAAGCTTCCTCCTGCTGTAAAGTTGTAAAGTGTCCTCCAAGTATGTATATGAATACAGGATGGCTTGTGGGAGACTCAGAGAAGAAAGAGATGTGCTATGGATCAATAACCATGAACTATCATGGAAAGTTATTGTTACTGTGGTCAGAACTCTTCCCAGGTCATACGTTCTCCTAAAGTTTGACTTGCACATGTCAACCAACCTGCTTTATTTTATTCACTATGAACAGCGACTGGCCTCTCAAGAATGTGCATATGAAGAAAACAGTGCTTAAAATCACAAACCAAGCTCCCCAAATTAGAAAAGTAGCTTAATAATGACATGAGTTTAAAAATAATAAAATCAAAGGGTTTTTTTTATTTTCTCCTTCCATTTTTCACTCAAAAATTCCTATTTGTAAGCTTCGTCTACAAACATGTTTAAAAAGAAAGAAAAAGCCTGCAACTCCTGCAAAAATTATATAATTCGGCATCTGAAGCCTAAAGCAAAATTTCAAATACTGTGCAACTTGTGATACAATCATGAAAGTTAATAATACCAGTGGTTGCAAGACTCAAAAGCTTTTTTTATCCCTTTGATTTTTTTACTACTCTGATTACTGAAGAATCTAAATGAAGCAACACAAACCATTCTCAGAAGGCACAGAAAATTTAAGAATCCAATTTCCATTTGTGAAAAGGACAGTAAAGCATTTAATAGCCCAAATTTTCAGCAATTGGAACCTAAAATCATATTTAGCTCCTCAAGCAGATAAGTAGGGTCTAAACAGCTTTGAATTTTTTCTTACTGCAGCAGGAACTATCAGTCACTCTGCAATTCTGAAACTTAGCTAAATTAAGTGCCTAACTACACAGATAGTTAGCTAATTTTAAACAGCTCTCTTTAAATTGTTATGCCTACATGATGCATACACCCACAGCCAGTTAGTCTATGACAAAGTAAGGCAGATGTCAAGCCTTTCGCTTGAACTGCAAAGCTTCTTTCTTTCCTGTGGTGTGAAGTACGAGGAAAAGCCCATATGCTGCCTTTTGTAAGTACTTAATTCACTGGAAAAAATTAAAACTCTTCCATACACTATCATTGAAAACAGAATCCTGTCTTTAACAGCACCTATCTAAACAGAATGGTAATTATGGTTTGAAACTTGTTAATTATGGCATTCTGTGTCTAACTTGTCCATATGAAGAAAAAAAAAGCAACACAGAAACAATCAAAAAGTATTCCTCAAATTTTGAAGGATGCAGTGAGTAGTAATGTGGTCAGAATATCTTCATGGAGGCAGAATTTTAGTTCTTTATGCTTTTTAAGGACACTATATATATATATAAGTTCTTATTCTTAAATAGTAAGAATCTCAACAGATATTCCCCAAGGTAAGTAGCTTTTAAGAACATTTTGTACACTGAATTTGAGGAAGAGCCTCCCTGGAATGAATGTATGTAGGGTAACTCCCATACCACACTGGTAAAGAATCTTGCCTTAGACTGCACTGCTACTGGTACTTTATTAATAAATCCATCTTGGCCTTACATATTACTTATCATCAGGAGCTTTCAAAGAGCTTTGCTGGGCAAGTCAGAATCATTCATCTTTGTAAGTCATACCATAAACTGGGCTAGGCTGTAAGGTTCACTCTGTCAGGTCAAGGTTAATCACTGTTATGAGAAGCATTATGCACCATCTAACATAAAAAAAAATAAAAAGATTCACATCTAACTTCCACGAGATGAACAGCACAACAAACCTCTCACGGCAAAGAGGTCTCCCTAATGTAGATTTTAAGTGTCAAATCCCTCAAGTACCTGAAAAGAAGATGCAGCAAGGATACTAGTCTACCTTCAACTGTTTCACAATGGCAGAGCCACAGCTGTACACACAAGATGCTCACTTGCTCCCAGCGCTTTCCAGCAGCACCTGCTCTGTCAAAATCTTTGACAGCTGCGGACAGGAGCCATTTGAGCTTACTGCCTCAACTGTACTGAGAGTAAGAGAGACTCCCTGAACTATTTGTCCAACTTCTACTGCTGGAGAAAATGTACACAGGTATTCACAAAACCAAGTGGAAGGCAACATGGACAGATTACTCAGAAAGACAGTTTTGATTATTATGGCTTAAATTCTGCCTTCAGCATGAGTATGTCTTCTGGGTGCAAGGAATAATGTTAGACAGACCTCCTAAAATTCATGGAATAGGAACATGGCTGATGCTAGCCACAAGCAAAGCCTATGCACCAGAACAGCTGCCAGCTCTGGCATTCCTGAGGCAGGTAGTAGTAAAAGGAAAGAACAAGATTCATGTAAAGGAACCTGCCCTGTGTCATAGTCCCAGCATGCAAGTTGCTCACCTTAATGAAGGTAGTACACAACGTGGCAGGGACCTGAAGCAGCATGATGGGACCCTAGCTCCACTGCATTTTAGGCCACCTCTGCCAGCACAGACTTAAGCCAATTGAGGAGAAGCTATAATGTCAGAGTCACTGAGAACAGCCTCGCTGGTGACAAATGTACATGGATTTAAGAGCTTAAACTGGAGCAAACTGAAGTGGTATAAGCCAAGCTTTACAAAATCCAGGTTTTGTTTAACGTAATCATTTCAACAAGACACTTCAAATTAAACTAAATTAAATGGTGTGGGTACGCAGCAGAGGATATGACAGGAGGGTATTAACTGGTAATGCACAGAGGTGCAGAGCTGACATTTCCTGATTCAAAATATGCAAGTCTTTTCTATAATTTGGTATAAGAGTATTTTTATGTCAATAAAGAATTAATCAAGCTACACTAAGAATAAAAGTGTGAAACTTTAAAAAGGAATAACTGTTTATTTAATTTTATAGATACGTTCTAGGCAAATCCAGATTAGTAAAATGTTGTATTTAAGTAATCCTAAATGAAAATAATAGAATTTTTTATTGCTAGACTAGTTTGTTGTATTCAAAATTTAATATATTAAGAACAGTAGGTTAAAGAATTTATGACTTCATATGTCAGAAATATGAAATACATGAAAAACCTTTCATTCAAATTCACACTTTATTTTCTAGATTCACAGTTCAGAGTGAAAAGTGGCTATCTAGAGAGAGAGATGACTTTTTGTGGCAGCATATGAGACTCTAGATGGTAAAGGCAGAAATCAGGTAGATCTTGCTGGGTCCCTGGAAGTTGGTTGGGGCATAACTCCCACCCAACCCAGACACCACAGACCAATCTCCCCACCTCTGTGCCATTCTGTGGGCCTAACTTGGGAGCTGCTGCCTCAAAGACTGCCTGGAAAATTACAGGGGCACAGCAATATCAGATGTGGGGTGGTATTCTCAAACATATATTCACAGGTTATTCCTTGTAGGGGATAACTTAAAATGTTGAGAGAGACAGTTACAACTGGTGTTTTCTTCAATATACATATTTTCTACTTTTAGTAAATGCTAGATGTGGCTGATTTGCTTGACTTTATGACTGAAATTATGGACACAACATGGTATCTGGAAAAAAAACATCAACTATGGGGGAAAACTGAGACTACCTGATGGAACTTCTTATGATAAGGTAGATCTATTTTAAGCTGGTAAATTTTACTTTGTTTCCCATATTATGCAATTTCCTCCCAAGGAAGCTGACCTCAGACAGCTTCTCTCTCTCAGATTTGCCACAGTGATGGCCTATCTACCAATCTTGCAATGCATGACAGTATAAAGAGGATCTTAAAACATAGTGGTTTAGAAGCTCAGTTGTCAACTGTTCAGATTTTTTATTTATTAAAAATTTGATGGAATGTAACAGCCTGTATATAATCTTCCAATTATGTACTTTTCTGGAACGGAATGCTCTGCACATTATTTCTCTGCAAGGCAAAGAGTAAGGTCAGGACAGAGTGTGAACACTTACATTACTGTAAGGAATCTTGTTATTATCCATCTCTTTCTTCCACAAACGGAGCAGCAAATTCCTGTATTCCTGATTGAAAGGTCCAGAGTAAGAGAGAAATCCAGTGGCCAGAAGAACATTCCCCACTAAATTAATAATTTGATTTTGAAAGTTTTTGCTGCTTGCTGTCCAACGAAGCTGTATGTAAAATATCGTAAAGAAGTTAGATTAAGCAGGCACAAACCTAACATGAAGATCTAACTTAAGAATATATCTCTTTCTGGTAAATAATTATTCTTTGAACCAGGAGTATTTGGGGCTTTAAATGATTCCTTTCAGAAGTAGGAGTTTTCTTGGAAGAGTTGGCAACCATCTGACCAAGTGGAGCAAAAGCATCTTTGCCAACAAGCTGGCCAAACTGGTGAGAAGTGCTTGAAAGGAGGAACGAAGTGGGAGGAAGAAGATGACCAACAATCATGTGAAGAAATGGAGGACTGGGTTAGCGAACAAAATGTGTGGGGTGACATAAACAGTAGGGACCTTGTAATTAATAAAACAGGACTAATGGAGGACCACTCCAAGCATATCCACATAAACAAAGAAGTGCCTACCAGACAGAACAATGGTGATTGCTTTCATACTTTTTCTGAGAAATTAGCACAGCTGGGCAGCTCTCTGAAGTGCTTGTACACTAATGCGCACAGCACGGAGAACAAACAAGGAATTAGAGGTCTGCATGCAGCTGCAGAGTCATGATGTCATGGGGATGATGGGGACATGGTGGGAAGGGTTCCACAACTGGAATGCTGCAACAGGTGTATACAGGCTTGTTAGGAAGGTCAGGCTGCGAAGGTGAGAAGGGGAGTCTTCCTTCATGCGAGAGAACAGCTGGAATGCATGGAGTTCTGCATCTGAGACTCTGGGATGGACAATGGGCCATTTCAGAGCTTATTGGTTAGGATTAAAGAGCAGACCAACATGGTGATATTGTGTGTGTCTGTTACAGACAATGTGATTAGCAAGAAGTAGATGAGGTCTTTTTTAAGGCAATGGGAAGAAACCTTGCATTCACAGGCCCTGGTCTACATGGAGGACTTTAACTACTCTAATATCTTCTGAAGGGTCAACACAGCAAGACACAAGCAATCCAGAAGGTTGAAGGGGGTACACTGACAAAAACTTCTTTACACAGGTAACAGAGGTTAACTAATGAGGGAAGGTGGTTTGCTGAACCTCATACCTGCAAAAAAGAAATAACTGGTCAGGGATGTAAAGGTTGGGAGCAGCCTTGGCTGAGAGAACTGAGATTGTTTAGCCTTGAAAACAGACCGTGCAGGGGGAATTTTATCAAGGTTGTCGTGGTTTCAGCTGGGATAGAGTTAAGTGTCTTCCTAGTAGCTGGTACAGTGCTGTGTTTTGAGTTCAGTATG